>PTEX01000114.1:1859104-1979104 GCA_003342815.1 Eudromia elegans | reverse complement strand
ATGTCCTGTGACAACTTTCAGTTGATCAAAGGAAACAGCTGTATTCARTATTTCCCTTCTCAGATGGAGATGATACCTACAGACCACCTCAGCCTTCTTTTAGTTCAACTAAACAGAACAAACCTTGTGCTTCTCAAAGGATAAATGTTCTCCATCATTCAAGSAGTTGCTGCAGCTGTTTTCTCTTAGCCATTTTTTAAAAAGAAGAACATCAGAAACAGGTTCATTACGCAACAGTTATCTTACCAATGCTCTAAGAAAAGGAGCTTCTTCTTGGACTGCTTATGTTCAAACATTCACGATTTGCATTCACCTTCCTGTAACAACACCAGAATGGGACGTCACACTGAGATGTTTATCCCCTGACACTTTCTCAGTTCTTTTTAGATCACTGCTTTTCAAGGTCCCTCATTCTGTAGACATGAAGTATATATATTGTCAATAAAAGTGCAACTTTGCTGTATTCAAAAATGCTTCAGGTGAGCTCAGCTTATCAACTAATTGTACCATTTCATCCCTAYATTTTTAATATTTTCCAGTGTTTGTATATAAAATAGATTTTAGTTCATATTTAATTTTGGATTCCTGATGAAAAGGTTGAGTAAATTTAGGCAAAATCTTGTAAAATTCCACTAAAAAAATCCCCYGTTGTGGTTACTATTTGTAATGTTTCACTTGCCTGCATACAATGTAGAGGGCCATTAAATCAGAGTATCACATAGTATAAAGTCAAGTGATTCTGAATGTTCAGGAAGCAGAACATTGAAAACTACACTTGTAATCACAACAAATAATGCAATTTCTTGACAAACACTACCTTTTTAACATCTGTTGACTGATACTGATTGTAAATGTTMTTAATTGCCTAGGAATAATCCTGTATTTTAACTCTTCTTTTCTTGGATTGATCTTCAGTTAATGGGTCTATGCTCAGCCACATTATCTCACTTGCCACAAATTGCAGCAGCAGTTCATTTGGAGCAGGATTATGGGACTACAAACTTCCTTTCCTCATAAATCTTAGCTTTAATCCATCAGACTCTCTAACACTCACCGTTGAGATAGGCACAATAGTATCCCCCTTTCTTACAGATCAAGAAAATTAATTTACAAAGTGTTTTGGAGATAGATGAAAGATATTTTACACCTGGAATTACTCTTGTGGAGACGAGTTATGTAAAACAATCTAGATCATTACTTTTACCTACCTAGAGTCTGGTCAATGTTATAATGAGGGAATTAGAGCGTATAAAACAAAAATCTTTAAGAGACAGCTCTTCTTAAAGAGCTTTTTTCTATTGTCTTAAAAAGCTTTTCTCTATTGTCTTTCATTAAATTGATAAAAAGTTTGAGAATATATATATTTTTCAGGGAACATCAGTTCACCAGGCAGGTTTTCTCCAAATCTTCACAATTTTAATTACTTAATTACTGCCACAAAAGAAGAATCCATATCAAATTTCATTTCATATTAGAAAGAAAGAAGAATTTTTTTACGTTTCAGTCTTGACAGTTTATATTTGTAGTTTCAAGGAGAGCAGCCAAGGTCAAATAGGTGACTCTGCATCCACAGTATTAAAAAGTGCTCCTGGACCTGTAGGTAGCAATTTCTTAATAATTATAACAACCTGAGGAAAGCTAGTCTTGGAACAGAAAACACACAAGCCTCAAACTAGAGCTCTCTCAAGTCAGCGAACTAAGCTGCTTCATTTGTTCAGCTTGTTGAGAAATCTTCCTGCTCCCCAGGGACACTCGGCCATCCATCCAGTCTTTATTCACCCAGGTCATGATTRGATGTGATATATATTTCAAAAAAGAAGAATTTATTTAGTCTACCATTCTGAACGGTAAGTATCAATCACGACACTTCAATATCCTTAAAAATGTTTGAAGAGAACTGAAATATAAGCTCAAAAAAGAGAGAAATATATATATTATTTTTGATAAGGTAAAAGAACAGTTTTGCATATGCTTTGAAATAATATATACAGTACATACCCCCAAATAAATCTTTTTTTGACACAAGCAAAAAYTAGGTAGTTTAGGTGCTGAATGCAATTCTTGATCTATGTCATTAAAAAGCTAATAGCTAACCTGCTATAGCTCTGTTCAGGTCCATATATGTGTGTGTGTGTCTATTACTTATACACAATTAAATATTACCAGATCAGAAATCTCCAGACTAATGTAGAGCTATATTTTTGTTTCATTCTACCAGATAAGCMTTACTCTGCTTGTATTGTGACTATCCACCTAAAAGGTAGTCAAATATCTTAACTTTTTACTTAAAAAGTATAATATGTTGTGATCTTTAACTTCTGATTTGACACTGCTGCATTTAATAAGTAKCAATCTATAGAGCAACTACTCCATCTAAATACAGGATAGGATACTAGTCTTATAGAATTGGCAAAGTCTGATCCTACCTGACATCATGTGAGCAGATCCATACTACAGGAGTCATCATGGGGAATTTCATTCAACCACTTCAGCATTTTACATGACATGAAGAAAGCTTGTGAGACTGGATGGATTAGAATGACCCCAAACTCAGAAAGGACCTAAATYTCCTGGTTTAACACAGTACTGTTTTTCACTCAAGAAAAAACCCTGAAATTATGTAAATTTGATCTTATAATAAGGATCAATCCCTGKTTTTGTGGCAAATTCTAGAATGGTCCTGCAATTCAGTGTTACACACTGGTTCAAACTACTGCTAGGATCTTGTGAACGACATCAACTTCTTTGTGGAGATTCAGACCTTAGTACATGTTCCCAGTTTCAGACACCCTACCCAAAATTGGTTGCCCAGCAAGTCTAGTCCCCTAAATGCTCATCCCCTTGACCTAAATTGCTTTCATCCTGGCTTGAAGCTTCATAGAGCTCAGGAAAATCAGGGACATGATGACACAAAAACAAGGAACATAAGCAGTTTTCTTATAAAGTACACAGGCCAAGGAAAATAAAATAATAATAATAATAATTTTACTTTGTTTTCAACAGATCATTTACCTGCTCCAAGCCTTGTAGGCTAAGTAAAAAGACTGTTAGTTTTCATGTAAAAGGCAGAAATTGAGACCAGGATACAGCTGATATCTCAAAGCTTTGATGGCTCTTGCTATTGACCTTTGAAAGAAATGTCAAAAACTTTACCTGACCCTGCTATGTAGACTACAGACTATAGCTTGCTTTCAAGGAAGCCCAGATTTATGTTTTCACCACAAAAACATGCAACATAAACTTTATATTTGATACAACTAACGTCCAAGTTGTGCAGGACATTAATTTCCCTAAATCTCAACGTTATATTATATTCAGAAGGCAACRGAACTGCTGGTTTGTTATTGTTTTGTTAATACTTCTTCTGAAGGCAGGAYACCACTACTAAGACTACCACCAACCAGCAATCTGGGTTATTCTTGACAAAGTCTTGTGAAAATAATGACCAAACCTTACCTGGTTTCCACTGTGAGAAATTCATAAGCCAGAGTCCAGTGTCTAATCTGAGAATGAAATATCCCCATTCCCAGAAATACTGCAAAATTATCATTCCTGAGGTAAATTTACTCAGACAATCAGCAACCATTGTCTATGGGGGAATACAGAAGCTGCAGCTTTGTGGTGTGCATGGTAAGGCTGTGGCTGTTAAAAATGGACTGTTACTAATTGATGGGGGCTTCAAAACGAAGATATATGGTATTTGAGATGCTGTTTTGATCTTTTTTACTTTCACACATGTGCCCTTCTGTATCCTGTGGATCTTCTATGTGGCTCGGTGGGTACATGCTCCACATGGTATTCTGCCTTTCTGATGTTAAAATACAGTACATAGGCTCTTACACATGGTGTAGGAGCTGTTCTTTGATGGACATATAATCAAGCAGGAATTTGAAATATGGCCAAGAATTTGCTTTTATTTCTTGGCTATTGGACATAAGTGTGAATTTAGCCCGCAGAATTTATTCTCTCTCTATTGTATTAGATAAATTGAAATAAGTGCAGAAACCCTTCTTCTTAATTGTCTTTCTCCTACCRTCAGTCCCACAAAGTGGGGTTTAAGCTATTAGCATTTAAACATATATGATATCACAGCATTTTCAATACATGATTAGTGTCATATTTCACTGCCATGAAAGAACTGACACGTGGGGTTTTCTCTTTCTCTTTCAACCTTCCCACTCAGTGCCATTGTACCCACTGTTTTTGTCCCGCATCAGCACACTTCCTTTAACTCCTGTGTGTCACTCATTTCAAGATCTATAGTAAAATACTTGGCTTATGATCAGACTTCTCTACGGTCCTTCTCCAGCAAGGCAGTGAATGCTACTGTTTATCTGCAGATGTGTTTGTATGCAGTTCTTATATGTATATATTTATATTTATGCATTTATAATATCCATACTTCATTACACACATAATTTTAGAAACTATGTTAAAAGTATATATAAATAATATATTCTAATSAAGTGCACTTATTTGTTTAACTTTCCTTTTTGTATCTTAGTTTCTTTTTAAATTGAAATCTTCTTTACTTGGCACAGATTATCCTCCTAAATAATTAAAGCTTTTCAGAATTCAGTTGCTATAATAATGCAGGTTGTAAACTYGAATGAGAATAGCACATCACCACAATATTAGTGAAGTTTCTTATAAAATGCAATGGAAACAACAGAAGTATTTGAAAATTATTTTTTTCAGTACTCAAACATTATTCTAAATGCATGAAATTGTAATACAGCAAAGAGGATGAAACAAGAAGGCCATTCCAAACAAACAAAAAAAAAACCTGCAGAAACAAAATATGCAATTTTTTTTTTTTTTTTTGGCCACTCATCAACAGTCAATTCACTTATCTCAAATCTACATGAGGTCATTAAATGGCCTTGGCTCCTTTTGCAATTCCTTGGAACCCAAAAGAATTTAATCAGAACTTATATTCTGGCTCTAAACTACAAGGTCATAATGTCCTTCTGAAGGAGAAATCTTAAAGGATTCCAGTAGCACTGCAGTTCATGGTATGCTGCCAGTGATCACCAAACAAGTAATATATTGAGCCTGTTATTCAGAAACAATAAATTCCTTAAGCATGTCTCCAAGAATTTTAACACACACACAAAAATCTAGGCCTCAGATTATTTGTATAAAATGTCACAGTATCAGCTTTGTAAAAAGCAGGCTGATTAAATATCAATACATGCTTTGCAAGCTTTGTGAATTTGCTACCACTATTGTCTCTCTAATGTGATTTTGCAGTAGTTAAGGACATTGCAGAAAACAACCCACAGAACTGCAAAGCATGAGAGCAGCCTGCTGTCACAGAGCAAGCCCAGCGTCCAGCCACTGTCCTTTTATACTCCAGAGCTGCTGGAGTTTTATGCCTGGTTTGGTTTTGATGGCCTTTGTCTAACTTACGCTATGATCTGCAGTCCTTGCTCTATTTAACCCTTCTTTAAGCTGTGTAGTCCATGCATTCAAAAACTGCACCTGACAGGTTGGCTATGTTAGAATTATAGCCCATCCAGCACTATTTGAGAAACAGAGACTGGTTAATTTATCACTACAGTGAAGTCATATTCCCTCTTACAGGCACCCATCAAGGACAATTCACCAGCTACTATTTCTTCTGCCACACAATCATGTTCGTAACTTAGAATAAGATTATCCTAAAAAACCTTTTTTAACTCAAAATATCTTTTGATTGTCTTTTGATTCAAAATATCTAAACAACACTAAAATATAATTCTTTGGATTAAAAAACAAATTAAAAAACAAATAAAAAGCAAATCTTCAACAAATTTGCTTGCCCTTTGAGTTTCATTTACGGAGGAATACATCTGACCACCAAAAGGTAACTCACCGTATCCAACCAAATCTAACCTCCACRTAAATAAAAGCCAAACAAAGCAAAATAAAGTGAAAATAGTGAAGATGGCTTTGGTAGTTTGGTSATAGATAACATTAAAATCAATAGTCATTTTGGCCATGGATAGTAAAACGCATGGACAACTTTAAGAGATAAATGGTAGTTTATCACTATTTTCTAGGAAGGTAGCAGTGTACTAACTAGAGACAACACTGCATGCTTTTAACTTTCATCTCCCGYGGAAAAGGTTTGATTTTCCTACATGGTTTCTACAGGAGTGGAGTTGGGCTGAAAAAGAGAAGCAAAAAAAAAAAAAGGAAGAAAAATTTTCCTAAGTGAGTAGAAGAAACATTGGCATGCTCAAGCCTCCTTAGCTCCTTGTCTTGGTGAATAAGTGCCCAAACTGCTGAGTAGCGTCTGGGAGCTGCTAGGGAGGCATCCAGTGCCCTACTGCTCCCTGGGCAGCTTCCACGGAGACCTTCTTGTTAAAGTCTTGAGCTGTCACTAAGCCACAGTAGCCAGGAGTAGCGTCTCCCCTATGGAGGAACCTCTGTTCTGTGATTCTTCCAATGTCCTGCCCTACAAGGATCTTGTTCTCAAGGCACTGTTTAAGTCATAGGTCAGATCTGGATGTTTCCACTCTGACCATACCTTATTTCTCAGACAGGATTTAATACCACGTTGCTCATTCTTAGCAAGGCAAACTTTCAGAGCTGAATCAGGTAACTACGAGCCACACAAAGACTTCTGGCTCCCAAAACACATTGAGCAAGTCAGRATCAAAAACTGAACATATTATTTAACTGCAAAACTATGGGAAGAAATACCTTACAGACTGTTTAAAAAATTTCACTCCTTTCCTTCCTCTCCCCGCGCCCCCCCAGGTTGCCTGCTTGGACAGTTTTACTCCTGCCAAGAAGGCCCTTTCCCCCCAGTATATACAACACATATAACAAACACAATGGCACTCAGAGACAYAAATAAGCCAGACACATGTTTTATCATTAAACTCAGGACACAAAATATGGAGGGAAAAATAAAAAAAAAAGGATATCTAACAGGCTTTGACTATTCTTCCAGGCACTAAGCAAGGACGTTTCCTCCACGAGTGGCATGTGGGGCTGCGGAGGCGCGAGGCCCAGGSGGCAGGCCCGGAGCTGCCTCTCCTTACCCTCTTTGCTCAGTGCTACAGGAACATCTTTTCTGCTCCACTTCAATCAGTTAACACTCTACAACATTCCCATGGAATAAAGAGTAAAATAGTTTTGTTTTCTGAGGTATGAAAACAAACATAATATGTGACTCATGGGCATGTTAGCTCTAAGGCAGTCAAGGAATGAGAATGTATTTGAGTTGTGAATGTCTCTCTGCAGCCTCTGTTCTCCAACAACATCTTAACTTTCTCGTATCTCTAGCAAAAGCTACTTTTGTAGGGGTGAATAAGGTCTGCTGCTAAACACAATCATTTCAGGAGCTTGTTTTTATCCTACTGATTGGTTAGGGTTGCACTGCGGGTTCGACTGTAAAATATTCCTCACTGTTCCTTTGTTTCAATGAGACAGTAAGTTTAATCTATATCAAAAATATTCCACATMAAGATTATTCATACCCAATATAAGGTCCACAAAGGAATCTGCCTATATTTCTATTTTTGGAGAGAAACAATAGATCACCATGCAGTCACATCTAATAGATCCTTAGCCCAGCAGTCTATCTGCCTGTCTGAAGAAACAAACACATACCAGAAATATTTGCCAGACAGGAAGGATTTTTGCAACTTGTTTTATAAAGCTGAAGGAAATCACTGGTTTTACACTTAAAAAGCTGCTGTAGCCTCCTTATTAAAAAGATGAGACCACCACCATGACCAGTTTTTATGTTGTGCCCTATCCAGCTGACACTGTCCTTTTGGAAAGCCAATGACTTGTTAGTACCCCTAGCCGGAGTGTGAACAGATGCGTCCCTGACAGGCGATGGATGGTCAGGGTCCATCTGGCCAGTGCAGCCTGGACAGAAATGATGTATACAGCTTCATCAGCGAATGACTGTCATCAATCCTGTGCCATGGATRGCGTAAATGACAGCTACGCTGCAGCTGAGGCCCAGGTGTGAGAACGGGGAAGGGGCTGATTTAAGAACGCTGGGTAATCAGGAATGCATAGGCTCCTGGACTTTAATTTGTATCTTTAACCTCCTATAAATATCTCCGTAGCAGGTATGTGTTTTTAAAGAGTCTGATCATGAAATTAGCTGCAGGATGACAGACACTCTTTGCTCTCCTTTAGCTGCTGATTACCCCAGTTCCCAGTATACATTAACAAATGCATGCTGAGCTTTGGCCACTGTACTGTGGGCTCCACAATTTAATTATTACCTCATTGATTTTTCATGTATTTCAATTTTCTTTTCTTCAAGTCAGAGTGACTGTCCTATTGGGGGCAATGTTTGTTTTCTCTTCCCAAGATTTCCTTGTGGAATTTATTTTGAATTCAATTTTTTTTTTTTAACCCATCAGCTACTCATATTTGCTTAGCTCGCCAGTTAATAGACAGGTAAGTACACTATCCAAAAAGAAGAGACTGAACACTCAGATGCTGGATAGAACCAGGAGATAACCATGCAGTGACCACTGGTAGTCACTAACTAAAGGTACCTCATTTTTTCAAATGATCCCTTTTTAGTATGCATCAAAGATCATGCATAATTTGCATCTATTAGCATTTTATTATTTCATAATATTGAGGATGGGGAAATGGACACAATTATTGAATCCTCAAAGGTTATTTCTTTACTTGCAACTATTTCACAATAAATCACTGTTCTTGCTGGTCTACTGTATGGACTAATGCAGTGTTTAAAAGCACAGGACATTATACATGCTTTATGTAGAGCTATGAGTCAATCCTCTTAAAGTACAGAAGTGAGACTTGTTCACTGTCCTAAGTGTACATTCATCTATAATCATACTCTCTTAAGAAGCAGTTAATTGCCAAGGACTACCTTCTGACAGGCAAGGTTTGTGGCATGACTGGAGGGATATTTGTATGTACACATCATACTACATACTATAGATCTATAGAGAGAATTTATAGGACAACACGATATGAATTCTAAACAGGGTTATCATGAGGCATGGGACAGTATTCCAAGTGTCCTCCCAGCAAGGTGGAACATGGCTAACTCACACTGTATGCCCCACGAGRGCCTTATTTACCATGGACCTTGCAGCTGGGCTACAACGGGGCATTCCCCAGCTGTGGGTCACCAGCACCAGGATCCATTTTCCTCGAGGAGCACCGACTTTCACTGGTTCTTCTGAGTCTCAGACCCAAGCTGGAGCACCAGTGATACCTCCAGAGCCCGGCGCCCCGGCACTGCTTGCCCTCCCTCTGTGCACAACTACAGGTGACTTGGAATAGAAAAGCCACTTTGGGAAGTTCTTGTATATTTGTGTTTAGGCATGTGTCTGTGTGTGCGTTTGTGTGCAACAGCATATGAGTACATGTGTGTGTGTCTRTGTGTATATACTTGTATGTATAATCATATTTTTTAAATGGTTTAATTCAAGCTCAAGAAAAGATAGAAAAGTAAAAGTAAAAAGGGGCTATTTTGGGGATGGGAATTTTGAGGAGAAAAAAAAAAATTTCTTCTGGATAACTTGGAACTTTTTGCCTCAAGGCAGAAAATGTAATTGATAAAATATATCCAAGCAAGCAGATGAAGAGCTGTCATTTGGATTTCCCTGAAGAAAATCTGTTTACTCCAACAGTTTCTTGCAGGAAAAAAATATTTTGTAAAAAAAAAAGGAGATTTTTCATCAGAATACTAATACAATAAAAAGCCTGAAAAATTAGTACAAAGACATTGCTACAGGTTTCTGTGAGACTGAAATAAATTGCACCTACACAGACAATTGGGTTTAAGCAGTTAAGGGAGAGATTTTTATAAAGTACATGCAGAATTTGGAGTTGATGATCACCAGAAAGTCTTTGCAATTTGTACTCTAAAATTCTTGGGCAGTTTCAAAAATTTCCCCTTTAATATTTTATAGGGCTGTGGCTTAACCTTTCGAATAAGCATAGAGCGTATTCTGTCCAGACCCATCTGTTCAGGCCTACTTGTTATGACCAGTCCTGCAGGTCAGTACTGATCARAGCGATACATCCACGGGAGAGGTGGAAGTGTAAGAGGACCACAGAGCACTGTGAATTTCCCCCCATGAATCACAATTACAAGAACACCTGTGCTAACAAACTACGTCCTGATCCTCCGGCAAAATGTGCACAGTGCTCAGCAGCCCTCAGAAATTCTCATTTATTGTGCGRGGAGCTCGGCTTGCACTTGTATATTGTGTTACAGCGGACAGTTTAGGAGGACAGTGGTTCAAGACCGCTCGGGATGAGTGGGTTTGGCAGAGATTTTTGCTGCTTCTTCTAATTTTTAGCATTACCTTTAAGGCACTGCTGAAGTGTGTTTTTTTGGGTTTTTTTAATTCATGCATCTTCACTTCTCTATTGACTTGGTTTCAAACAGCCTCAAACAAATCTGAAGAACAGAGCCTCAGGAAAGCTACTTGCAAARGCTTGCTTGCTCTGGAAACAATGTGTATTCTTTATTGAGCTCTGTTAATAAGCTGGGACTACATATCACATGATAGAGAGAAAGAGAAAACAGTCTGTCTTCTGCTAAGGCAGAAAGCAGAAATTAAGTAAAATCAGCACGCAATACTTGCAAATAGCTCTCTTGTTCATTGCTAAAATAATGTTTATCATCATTGATATGCAATAACTTTATCATTTCCGTGTCATTAAAATATCAATCCAATTGTAAGGAGAGGCAAAAGCAAAATGAGGAGTCTACATGGAGTAAAGGTTGGACCACCAGGAAATTGGACTTAGGATCATCACAGCCCCTTGCCTTTAAAACCCAGAGGCAAAGGTATATTACTGAATTCCAGGTCCTTCTCTTTTTTGTAATCATAAAATTCTTGTACAACATCTTTGGTACATTTTTCCAGGTATGGCAGGATACTAATAAATTCATCAGTGATAATGAGCCCTCACGATCATGGAAGCATGCATGCTTCCAAACACTCGGGGTGAAATACAGCAGGTATTGGTGGTGCTCAACAGGCAGCGAGCAGCAATGACTTACACATTTTACATATATTTCACAGTGAAAAAAAAAAYGAGAATAGAAAGCCCTGCTATGCAACTGAGAGGGAAGTTCCTGTCCAGCAAGCTTAGCTCTTCGGCTTCCGAGGAAGCCATTATGCTTTTAACATCCTGCTGAGAAATGGCTATTTGGAGATTAGGGCAGATTAAGACATGGATATGTCCTCGTTTTCTGTCTGGAAATCTTCTCTGGTCAAAGTCTGAGACTTTGAAAGCACGCTTAGGATTTCTATCTGTATGCCCTTCAGCCTTGCTAAAAGAGCACTTGTCTTACCTTTGGCTAGGCTGAGGCATATCTGAAAACCCCAGCTATGTAGGGCCATGGGTATATAAATGCCATTTTGGTAACATATTTGCCCAGAAAACATACTAAAGAAACAGGTTAATGTCCACATGTTCAGGACACACTGAATTTACTGCATAGTCATAGCCAAGGCACAGTCAGAAAAATTAAAACATGCAACATGTTTGATCATCTGTGCTGTGCCATCATGCTAAATCCAGCATTTCATGCAGGGAAGGTTGCTAATCAGCAACTTTGTGTATTATTTATATATGTATCATTTGTGCATTGATTATTATGCATGAGGGATACTAATATTCCCATATCTTAAAGCCAGGAGAAAGGCAAGGAAGGATGCAAAGGGACATAATGGGAAGGAAGGAAAAGAATGAAAGGGCTGGAGAAGCTCTTGGACTTCTGTAAGAGCATACAGCACCCGGCTCCAGGGAAAGAACTGGCTGAGCACTAAGCTCTTTAAGTCATCATGCTCCAGAGCAGGATCAAAGAAAGATCTTTCACACTGTACATTGCTACTTCTCTGCATTCAAATTTGGATTTGATCACARTTAAAAAGAAATTTAGTTGAGTTGCCTTTTCCCTGTTATTTACCTAAAAATAAAATAAATAATAATAAAAATGGACTGATGAAACAAGCAGTTATTATTTTTATTTCTGTCAAAAAAAAAGAGAGTTTCTCTAATTCTAGACTTCCTTCTGCTTTTGTTTCTCCTCCACCAGCTTCTCTTTTCAGTCACTGTTTTATGTTTGTCCACTAGGTAGGAYCCAGCACTACCATCCTCAAACCTCCCTGAACCATACCCCATAAAATCCACTTCTGAGTGTTCAAATCTTACTGGATCTGCCAAGGCAAAGTACCACACAGTGCTAACAAAGAAATTTAAAAAGGAAGGGAAGTCCATAGATGCAGGTAACAGTTTTTACCACGGATGCTGCCTTTACAGTCATCATACCATCCTGTGAGATAGAGTAGGACAAAATGAAAATGGAGAAGCAGAAGCGATGATCTGTGTTTGTAACTAGAATGACCTTTGTAGGTTGTTTGGAGAGGGAATGCCTAATATCAGATAAAAGTCAATTTTAAATAAATGTTCCTTTGGGAATACCTGTGCAGTCAAGGCTTCATATATCCTCAATGTGCCTTAAACCCTCTCCCTCCCTCAAAAAAACATTTTTGGGCCTTGCTTGATCGGAAACCACTAAGCACACTTAACTGTGCCACATATTTTTCCTTCTGATTAAAATGCAGGCTGGCACAAGCAGAGACTGATGGCCTCTGAGTTTATAGATTGACCAGGGCACCTGCCGTGCAAGCATCTTTGTGCTGCCCCATCACTGAATTTCATTCTGACCTTGAAGCATCACACTTGATAAAGCTGAAAGTTAGTTCCATTTCTATTTCCAGCTCTGTTTTTTAGTATCCCTTAACAGACTGTCAATTGTAGTCTGACACAATAGCGCCTGTGCTGTGTAGCCGTAGCTCTCATACGGTGGTAATGCTGATGATTTCACCTGCAGACTTCGGCAACTTTTCTGCATGATTTTGATTTTAAATAAGATATTTTAAAATAACTCAGAGTAATATCGAACAAGAGTATGTCCACTAATGGCATCTCCAGCAGTCATGCTGGATACCTGAAATTGTAACTGGGACACATCATTACCTGCCAATGTGTTTAAAATAAAGGTTTGTTCATCTTAGTTTGTAAGCAGTGGTTGGAAGTGAAGATTCCTTGAGAAACAAGAACACTTTCTGAAATGTCTTTTAGAGCACCATAAATATAGATACAGAATAAGATGAACACCTACTTTACTCATACAAAACTTCCAGGTTCTGCTCCAATTTAGAATAAAATCAACATGRGAATCAGAAAAGTAACATATGGGTGTTTGTTACGTTTGACAAATCTTTGCTGTTTTCTAAGCATAACTGAGAAAAAAAGTTCTCAGTTCTAAAACAACTTGGATACTGAAGTCCCTTTAATTCTAGGCAGAGGATAATCACATTTTACAACTGAGTAGAACTAAATTTCTAATAACAGATTATGCTGAAACCAATATAACAACACCAGGAACACGAGCATACAGATCTGACTCAGACAATAATGACAATGATGTTTGTTCAAGTACATGTGAAATCYGTTCCAGACCACAAGCACTGTACACTTGATGTAATTTCTACAATTAGAGCCCTGACCTATTTTATGGCTGAAACTTATGCAAAACCAAAAAGTACTTCACCGTGTGAGTAACGTTCGAGGCACAGCTCAGTACGATGACAGCTTCCTAGAGTGGCTTACACATAAAATACARCAACAGCTATAGCTACAAAACATCCCCAACATCTTAAGGCAAGCCATCAAAAGCAAGGAAATTCTGATTTCCAGTGGAGGCCTGTGACATTTACTGGCTGTACAAGAATACATGGGATGTTATACAGCATTGCGCATCATTATTGTGGAAGTCATTGTTTCCCTCATTAGTGCTCTAGATCTGTACATTACTTCCATTGCAGGTCACGACCTGCATGCTGACAGTCCATCCTTAACTCACCCTTTTGTGCCTAGGTATTGTAGCAAATTTGCTACAGTACGTGACATCTCACACTTGAATTTTCTGCAATATTTGAAGACATGTATCCCATTCAAATGCACTACTTACCAACTCAGAGGTCTTCAGGAAACCATTAGGAAGATATGGGACACATATCTAAAGTAAAATTAGATATAATTTCATTTGTAAGTGTTGTATTTTATTATAATATTTAAGCTTTAGTTCTCTGTAGGGCTTTTAATTTTACATGATACAATGATGTGGAAATGCAATACCTTGCAGTACCATTAAAATATTCCTAAAATGGCTGTAAAATATAAAAATCTTTTACAAATGAAAACACTGATTCACTAGGAACATCCAAAACAGTAAAAGCTTTGATGTCCAGTGTTCTCATTTATTTTAATATCATTTAGAAGCATAATTTAATATGCAGTACACATGTTCACTTTTCATTTTTAATGCAATTGAAGATAAATGACCAAAACTTAACACTGATTTTGGACTTTTGAAAACCCGGGATTGACACAGGATCATCCTGTAATTGAGCAGTTAATATGCAGACATTGACATGGCAGAGCCATTATGATAGATCCTATCAATTCATAATCTGGCCTCATAAATATGTAGATTTATTGACACAATACCTTACAATAGCCCTCTCTGATGTTCAACGCCAACATACAGGACTGGTCTCTGCGACGAGGACTCTCAAGCATGAGCAGAAGGGATATGATATGTGCAGAGAAGATAAGGCTCACGTTGTAGTAAGTCTGTTTTAGTRTTTGAAAGTCTGTGTGAAAACCAAAGAACAAAATCAGTCGGGCATTCTATGCTTAGGAGTTTCTTTAAAGTTGAGTCAGGTTTGCTGTTCACATTCTACCCCTCCTTGCCTCCAGTCCAGAACATTGATTAGAATTTTTCTAATCATGAGAAATCTTTGGTTGCACTAGTAAAAGTATGCAATATTCAGCTCATTTTTATGGTCCTACAGGGAAACGAGCGACCTGATTGCAGCATTTTGCAGTATCCTCCCACGCCCCTTCTCTTTAAGGAAGTCCTGGTTAAGCTTGTTTTATAAATCAGATTCTGAGATTTAGTTTGAAACATTCAAAGAAATATTTCTAATACTGCCCCTGTGATGTTAGAACTCACGGAAGTGAATAGAAGAAAAAAACAAAAGCAAACAAGCAAACAAACAAAAACCAGAGTGCCATATAAATGCACTATTACAATCAGCTCTGCCATAGGTTAAGCAGCATCTTGTTTCTGCTAGTAATAGAGAACCTAGCATGGATTTTATGCCAAACAGCAAATTCTGACTGTTCCAAATTTTGTGGATGTATACAAAGCAGTATTTGGTTTTGTAGGTCCAGCTGCTCTTGGATGTTAACTAACCTAATGCTCGCATTAAAATGTCCAACAACATTTCCATCACTTTAGTTTCTCTCCTTAGCTTCAGTTTCACATCTTCTTGCTCTTGCATTTACAATCAGATTAATAACTGGAGGATAGGATGCTTAATGGATATAAATGAGTCACTTGGCTGAACTCAAAAGACAGTGAGCTGATTCACCCCAACTGAGTGTCTGCACACTTACATTTGACTTTCATTATTAACTTTTTTTTTTAATTGTGACAAAAAACACCTTTTAGGGTAATTTAAATCAAT
Organism: Eudromia elegans; assembly: GCA_003342815.1. Lineage (NCBI taxonomy): Eukaryota > Metazoa > Chordata > Aves > Tinamiformes > Tinamidae > Eudromia > Eudromia elegans. The sequence continues at coordinate 1,963,541 of PTEX01000114.1, read as the reverse complement.
GCTGTGCATACAATAAGAAAAAGAGAATAAACCGATATGCATTCTTGATAAAAGAAAACGAAAACATATTGTGTGGGCTGAGAACTTTATATTGACTTCTGGTGCTAAGAGAATTTTTATAATGGAGTTATAAACCCTCAAAAAGGGGGTTTGTAAAGGAAACTCTCATATACCTTTATCTATAATGGCACGGCTGGGGGCTGCTATAATAATCCTTTGGCTTTCATGTGGCCATCTGGAGGCCTATTAAAACTAGTATCTAAACCAGACTCCCAAGTGTGTTGAGTTTGCCAGTTCCCACTAAGTCACTGAAATAAGGGAGTTTGCCCTGCTATAGGGTGAAGTGTCCTCTACAGAGAGAAGACAGCTTGAACTCTAACCTTTTCCACTGTGAATATGTTGTGTACAGGTTGATTTTGCTACATACACTCTAATTGTGCAAAAACCTAGCCCCCGTCTGTTGTGCACCTCATGGCTGTATGAGGAGATGGAAGAGGCTAGGAAAAGTGAGAAGCATGGAAACACAGTGAATTTAATAAAAGAGTGTGTTTCAACTGGAAAATATTCTATTCTGAACTGTACAGAGAGAAACGATAAAACATTGGCCATATTGCAAGAACCCTTGTTTCTCGCTCACATACAAACACAGATTTAATATGCWCATTTATTTAGTACTGTGACTTATCTGAAATGTAATAGAAATATATATATATGGATATACAAATTATTTTATAGTGCTGTTTGCTCTTTTTGGTTTTTATTCGATTAAGAGGAGGTTAGCAAGAATGCACTCAAAAACACATTTTGAGTTAACAAGGACTGCACATCCTTTGTCCAAAATACAGTCTTTTCTATATTCTCATTACCTATCTTGTTTATAGTAATGTTGTGGCATCCTATTAGTCCTGATGCAGCAGGGAAAAAAAAGAAACACTGTAAATATGAATCGGAACCGAGACTTGTAGGAACATGGTATAGATCTCGGTTTTCGTCGAGCAGGGAAAAAAAAAAAAAAAAAAAAAAGAATTAAGGTGCTGTCTCAAACTGCACTAGAACTCAGATCTAGGACCAAATAAGATGCATTAATTGCTTTACTGTTTCACTGCAAAGCCACTCTTAAAACATAATTCCTTAATGAAGTCCGTTAATTTGTTCATGGCAGTACACAAGCTGTTCAAAATGACACAGAATTGCACTCTGTTTTCTAACCCCTGCAGTTTCTTCTGTTAGTCACTCTGTCTTGTGTTGTTATCCCATGGATAGTAATTATTTTATAGTGGCTGTAATTAGGAGAGAATTAGGCTTGGTAAACAAAACCTGCCTTCTCCTGTTAATAGCTAAGGATAATAAATTTGGCTCTGACATTCACTATATTTGGACAAGGCTTGGCCTTCTTCCAGTTTTCCCAATAAGAACTTTATYATATAATTATGCCTTGGAGGGGCTCATATTACAAGGTAATTTTTTTTTGTTAAGACACATATTGCATGGCTTCCAGCCAGTAAATGATATACTGTAATATATGCCTCCAATAAATGCTTTAAACAAAATCTCTCTGAGCAATATCCTGCTGAAGCTGCACATTGCAATTCAGCAGATATATTTACAGAAGTTTTTCATAATGCAAATTATTTTCTTTTGCTCACATTGCTCAACATTATAACAAGTGTTTAAAAAGAAGCCTTGGATTATTTTTATCAGCAAATGACATGGTTAGATTCTTAACTTATCATATCTCAGTAGCTTAAAGAGAGTTTTCATACTTCTTTTTATTCTGTGAGCAAAGTCACAGTTTTGTTGACATGCTCAGAAGTGTAGCAAGTATCTTATTTTCTATTTTCAGCATGAATTAAAAAACAACCCTTTGTTCCATCTTTCAGCCCACACACTAATGCATCATCTCCCACCCTCCCCTCTATTTCATCCTGTACCTTTTATGTAAAATACAATTTAAGTTAACGCACAATAGCACAAAATGCTTTTCAAAGGGAGTCAATCATAAGCTAAATAGGAAAGGAAAGGCTTAAGGGAAAATTTATATAGCAGTAGTAAGTGAATGGCTCAAAAAAGAGAAGGAAACCGTTTCAGGAACAAGGAGGAGCAGAGATAGGATCAAGTCTGAGAAAAGGCAATGAAATTCTAAAAAAAAAATACACTAGAAAACAACAGAACAAAGTAAGTACAATAATTTTAATCGTTTCTTCTGAGGCTGAATTATCAGGACTAGTGAAAATAAAAGTGAACAAACAACATATCATTATTGCATTGACCAAGCTTCACCAGAGCTGTGCAAATAAGCCACATTTGRTTTACATACTTCACAGACACAAACCAAGGTGAGAGAGATGTCAGATTGGTAGAGCAAGAACAGAATCCAAAAGTCCCATTTCCAGGTCATCTCTCCTGATCACTAAAGCATAYCCAGGACCTATTTCAGGTAGATTTTACTGAACACCGATTAATAGTTTAAGTTAAAGAACAGGACTCCTCAGCTTTTAAAACATCAGGTTGAGTCAGAATAGAGTGGACATCAAATATTTCTGGTGTAAAAATAGCATATTTCATACACTYACTTCACTCTTTGAAGGCACTCTCTCTTTCCTGAAGACACTCAGTTCAGTATTGATAACTCAGTATGCATTCCCCAGAGTAAGAGAAGTCAAAAAGATCAGCAGAAAGGAATTGGGATATGTGCCAAGACAATGATAGCTACAAAAGCATGCCAATGTGCTCTTGCATAGGAGATGACCTATATAATACCTTTAAAGAGCCTTCAAAGTTCTATGCTCACACAGACTGCAGAAAATAAGTATCATTTTAATTAAAACCTAAAATATACACAGTCATATCCTTTCAGACATATACTTTAGATATTTAGGCATAGCTCATGAGTAAATAATTAAAGMTCTTGGGCTAAATTCATCTTTGAGGCAACTCAGTGGATTAATTTGGCCCTGCAAGAACATCCGCAAAACAAGAGGGCAGGTGCGGAGTCCCTCAGCAGTCACTGGAGACAGAGAAAGCCCATTAGGTCAGCTAGTCCACTCCTCTTCCAATTTCTTAATGTAGTATTGGCCACAACAATAGAGTCTTCCATGTTCTCTCAAAAATATGATTTTCATTATTCAAATTAAGACCTAATACCACATTTCTTGGGAAACAAATGGATAAATACTCCTTACTGCTTTAATTATATCTTTATGGATGTGTGTTCCACATTCCTGCAGAAATCATCCTATTATTTCACTGTTATTCATTAGCTCTTTAAAACTCCTAAGTTGTTTTTTGTTCCTTCTCTTCTGACTTCCTAGARCCTCCTTAGAAGTGAGCCCACAGATTTGCCACAGGTTATAAGGAATTAGTAGAAAAAGGAACATCATTTGTATTGATTCATATAAGGGTGGAGGTGGAAGTGAAAGAAAGGAGTTTTTTGTTTTTGCAGACACTGCTGTTTCAGAAGACAACCGACCAGTAGTGATTTCACTGTGCGAGTCGGAAGMCAAAGGGTGTTGCCAGAGAACTAGTCTCAAGATCTCTCAAATTTGGAGTTGGAGACTCCAATCTGATGACGTTTTAATGACAAAGAAACCTTCCTTCTTCTGTTTTTCCCCTTTCTTCCCATCTTTTATTCATTCTCATAAAGACTGCAGGAGAAGGAAAGGAAAATAAAGCCAGAATGGCATAACACTCCTGTCATGCCCCCCCTGCTTCTGAGACCCAGGAGATAGATACAAGACCATGTGATTGATGTATATAACAACACCGAGAGTTTTGTTTGCCATGATATCTCAAGCTATTATGATCAATGTGTGTGGGAAATATTATATGATTTCTAATTAAAAGGCATCCCTTTAGCAGATGGGAAGCAGACACAATTTGTCCTAAATTCAAAGCCCAACTATCTGACAAACATTAAGAACCAAAAATGTGTGTGTTACCCTGTGATGCACAAAGTGACCAGGCTCAGGCTTTGGTATCTGACCAGCAGAACACACTTTAGCACCGAAGAACCAGCACCTAAAGGCTCGAGGAGTGTCATGATTACCCTCAAAGAGTTTCATTCAAATTTGRGCATATGTGATATGACAGAAGAGCAATAATCTTAAGGAAAACATCAATCATATATTACTAAACAAACACAAATATTCTATAAATTGTAAGGGTGAAAACACAGCCTGTGCAGCTTAGCATTTTTGTCCTCTCCCTCCTTCCCCACTCATTGCTTACTGAAGGGTAGTTTACAGCTGACCTAGAAGAGATTTGGGAGGGCTCTGACCGGAGCAGTTTTCCAGAAAACGCCTTTGAGGACTCCACAGCTGCTCATTACACTGAAGACCTCCAAGTCTAGATTATGCCTCAGCCACATGGGGATGAAATCTAACTGGAATATGGACACTTTTGCACAGCTCTTGGCCCCAGAATTGAGCACATGATCCAAGGAATATGCATGCTTTATTTCAAACAGGGTTTGGGGGTTGGTTTTTCTAAGGACTGAGGAAAGCAAGAGAAGGGCAGTGAGCAGCAGGGGACCAAAGCTCCTTTTATCATTATTCTAAAATGAGATAAAGTGAAGAAATGATCATGAAGAATATCAGACCTCGACTAGCATCCCTGTGTGCACATCAGAAGTGTAAACTTTGTTTTAGATAATGACTTACAGAGAGAGATGGGTTGTTAGGGGAAAAAAAACAACACTGAAAAAGGTGATGGAGGGACCTGATGATATCCTTATGAGAAATATTAGGGAATAAAGACAAAAGGTTTCATTTGAGAAGTGTATTTATCATGTGTCCTGCTTCTTTCTGTGTTATTAGTAAGCACTCATATGAGCAGCAGAACATTATATGAAGTCCATAGGGTATGTTCACTTTTTGTTTTTTTGCAAACAAGGCTATGTGAGCTTTCTAGACACTGTGAAACCTCCACACACTGGTGAGGAAAGGTCTAAATGATATTGACTCTTAATTCTCTGATTTACCACAAAAGGCTTTCAGGCAGCTGGCTTGGTAATACATCCTTGGCTGGGTGTCTGATGAAGATGGTCATTTATAAATGTGTAAAATCTCTCCAGCTCGGCGCTGGTCAGCTCACATTTAAAAGAATTGCTTCTACCGGTGACCCATCCCTCTGCAAACACATRGGACTGACAGCTCACGTTACTCCCGGTGCCAGAAGGCAGGGGCAGAGCTCCGCTCGGGAGCCACCCGGCCAGAGCCGCGCGCACGGGGCCGATGGCGCCTTGCCGGCGGTGGGAGACACGCCAGGGAACGGGACTCCTTTCACACGTGGCAAGATCCGTGTCTTACAACCACACATGGAGTAAACAATTTTTGCCTTCCTCACTGCTGGTCAGTGTCTTTACCAATAACTTCAAACGTGTGATTTACTACCAGGGTTTGCTACCAGGGGCTCGCCGCTATCTCGAGTGGTTGGGGACGGCGAGTGCGGAAACAAAGGACAAGGCACAAATCAAGCTATTTATACAGCATATCTGCTAGAATTCAGCWCGTCCTGCTAAAACCAGGGCATCTGAGCCACAGCAGAAGCATTTAGTCCTCCTAATTGCATGAATAATAAAATATTGGTCCCTTTTTTCCTTCAAAAACATTCCTGCTCATTTTACTGCAGCAGCGGGTCACAGTTCTCTAGGAAAATAAATTATTTGGAGGGGTAGCAATAACTGATTGTAACTCTGGCAGAAGCATGAATAACATCAGCACTTTCTTTTCAAGCTTCTTAGTGATGTCATTGCCCACATCATCAAAGTGATATAATAGCTGGAAACTTTAGAGACAGAAAAGCAGCTCCGGGTTTGTATTTTATTTCTTTATGGGCAGGAATAAGATAAAGCAGAATTGCTGTGGTTTCAACCACAGCTAAACCAAAATCTCAGATGGTGATTTTTGATTCAAATTTCAGGATCATTTTGGAGAAATCACAGAAGTAAATAAGCAACTGAAATTCCATTAAAAAAAGGAAGAAAAAGTGATGGTCCCTAATGACGGAAAGGTTAATACAAGAAAAAAAGTGACTGTGTGAAGGCAGTTTCTGTCCGGTTCCCAGACTGGCAGACTGGTACCAAGGGGAATGTTTTTGCTTAGCCGTTTCTGTCCTTCTGCAAAGGTGAGCAAGACGCTGTTAATAACTAAGACTGTCCCTGATGGTGGCAAGTCTAATTACAGAGAAGAAAAAAAAGAAAATACAACAAGATGGGAGAATGAAAGGAAAGGTTTATGTTTTTCTTTTCCGTGGATGTCAGTTCATTACCAGCCTGACACTATAACTTCAAGGGTCATTTCTCTGCGGTCACTAAAATACCAAAACACGAGAAAAGCTGAGCATAAGCAGAGACAAACCCAAAAACCCTAGATCATTACATTYGCAAAAGAATTTTTACATAAAAGAAACATTGTAAGAGAGGGCTTCTCTATCTCCTACACTGTTAACTGCACCCCCTCTGTTAATGCAACAGAGAAATGCATTAAATGCGAGAGTGACTCATTTGGAAAAATAATCAGATCTGCAACATAAGATTAGGCCAAATATTTCATTTAAGAAGTTTAACTGTGTTTTTCTTGAGAAAAATAAATGTGTTTAGATGTTGACAGAGACGTCTTTCTAAATTATTTCAGCCTTTTCAAGTCCATCCCTAACATGATTTCTGGTTTTGTCTCTGTAAAGCCAATTGCCGGCATATTTTTGAAGATGGATCCAAAGTCCACCTGTACACATGGTTGGGGGCCTTTTGTGGGACGTCTGCATTCCAGGTACTCGCAAAGATCAGCAGTACTCAGGTAGACATTTGGAGTTCCTCTCCATTAACTGCACAACTCATCAGCCATCTGTAAATCGTGTACTCGATAAAACTGGTACTCGCACATCAAGAAACTGCTAGCTGCCCATTTTTGTGTGYGAAATATCCTCACAGATACCACATATACAAATTTATTTTGTAATATAGCCAGATCTGCAGTCAAGCCACTACTCTCTAAATACTTCAAAGACAACACAAGCATATTTTAGACCAAAACATGAATCCTCCTCCTTGAATACCTAGATTTAAGCTGTTATTTTTTTTTCTAAGTATTGTGGATATAATGGAAATTGTGAGGTAGCTTTAATGGTAGGAGAGAGTAGTTTGATTACCTAGAGGTGAAAGTACTTTAAATTCATTCTGAATACGAGGTGAAGGGATGAGAGTGGCTTGAAAATATAAGCACGAACCACCACAGCAATGAGGCTCCTCACAACAGGATGGATGTGTGAGGTGCATCTGCCCTAATATATTACTCCTTCATGAAGCACTACTGARAAATGAGGTAAAGCCACAGCTCATCCACATCTTTGGTACACAGATCCTTTAAAATCAGACTGAAAAGAAAAGAAAAAACACCACTGAAAAAGACATGACAACAACATTTTGTAGGACCATGTGTGCTGAACGAATACGCTTCACAACCCAAGTGAGGCTGTGGTCCAGGCCAGGAACCTGTGTGGACTCTTTTCTCCCGACCTCAAGCAGCAGCTCTGATGTGGAATCTGTTTGAACAGGTAGAGACAATTACATTTTATGTTTTGGGAAGATGGATTCAGATACAAGCCTTCCTGGTTATTTTAATCCTTGCTGGAGAAYAAAGAGCAAGATAAAATGGAACTCAGGGCTTGAGTCAAAATCYTTTGAAATCAATTTGAATCTTTTCATTGATTTCAATGAGTCGTGGATCAGACCACCACTTCCTCAAGGCAGCAACAAGACACTTCCCAGCCAAGGCAGGGGTCCTCAGTTGCACCATTCATTCATTTTGATCTTTCACTGTTTAATGAATCTCTTCATCCTGCTCTTATTCTCAGCTCTCAGCCAGGCAGACATTAGCAGCGCATTCACTAGGCAGGAGAGGATCACCAGCATCCATCTTTCAAAAGAGACACACAACTGAGGCCACTCAGAGCTATTAAAGATCCCGTGGTACTTTTGCAAGAGCAAAAATAACAATGCCAGCGTCTTGGCCAAATTCCAGCCTCTTTAATTACATTCTGTCCATCTATATTCCCTCTTTAGTTTCAGCTGGAAAAATTAGCCACCATTTCCACTGCCTTATTAATCTTTTAATGGTGAATTAATTATAACAAAAAACTACAAGCATAAAATATTGGCACTACTGCTCTAAGAGCATATCRTTGCTGTTCATGAGAGACAGAAAATGCACCCCTCTTCTCACTGTAACAGCATAGATGACTGGCATAGCAAAAGTAATCATGTGACTATTTTATATTTTAAAAGTGGAAGTCAAAACATGACTAAATGGGAAGAAAGAACAAAACAGGAAAAAATCAAAAGCATGGTTGCATTCTTTAAAGTAATACCTAGAATCTTCTTCAAATATTCTTCTTGTCTACTTCCTAGAAGTCTTGCCCACTGGGGTGGATTTTACCTTCTTGAGTTGGAGACAAGGGCATAAATTGTCTGACTATCAGAGTTTCCAGGGCTCCACCCAGAGTCCAAGCGAGAAGGACATATGGTTGCTCATGCGAAAATCTCTCTTCCTTATTCAACACTTGTTTTTTACATTCCCACTCACAGAAGCACATCAATCAGTGCAAACRTCCCAATGGAAAAGAGATGGAGATTTCTGGTTAAAGCGATATTTTGGGAGGTTTTAGTAAACAATTTTGAAAGACTGGTACTGAGTTATATGTATAGAGCTCTTGCAGAGAACACCATACAGTTTCCAAATTGGATCATTCTCAAATCATGCTATTTAAATTGATTTAGACATAGCCACATGAACTTAAGACCTTCAGCTATTGTCAACTAATGTAAAACATATCCTAATATATAGTCTAATCCAGATAATGGCTAGACAAGATGATGGTTTTGCTCCTTGAGAACTCTAAAAACTTAGACAACATCTTCACTTTTTTTTGTCTTAAGTAAACAGGGACTTAAATGTCTTTCTGARCAGGGTATGGAGTCTAACCTAAAAACAGACGCCTAAGATTGATGGTCTCATGCAGATGGTATATAGGCTTGAGCAACAATTTGGTATAAAAACAGGATAACCAGGTCTCTGTGGAACACAATGAAAGGAGGCTCAGCCATCAAAGTTTACAGCTTGCTCATTCTTCCAGCAGATGTGATTGTGATCAAAAAGGTTGTCCCTGGTGACAAATAAAATGTAGTCTACTCTAGAGGGCTTGAAGWGCAAGTCCATTAATTTTATCAGCGCTAGATTGAGTTCCCACTTCCGTAGAGTGAAATTATATTCATGCATCCTAAGTATCTTTTTCACTGAAAATACAGGGCAACAGGTGGAGGAYTCATAGCTGCATATAAGGTCACAATGGTATCTTTCTATAGAAATCCTTTGGTCATTTGCAGATCATGTTAGGTCCGTCACTCATGGCAGAGCTTCTGAGTGATGATACATGACAGGAGACTTTTTCAAGAATCAAGAGGTCTGAAAAGACAGAAGAAAACTAAGGGGGAGGGCAGTCTTCTGAGAAGTTCAACTGACCGAAGAACCACTATTGTTTAAGTGAATCCAGGGTGATCTTTATCATCTGGGTTTTGTTTTGTCTCTTTAGCAAAAGAGGGGCAAAGAACCTCATTTCCTAAGACATTTAGCTCTGAAAAGCTGGTATTTGGGAAAAGCTGCAAAGAAAGAATAAAGCAGTAATAGRGAATAGTCTGGATGACTTGGTATGGCTTTCCCTTTAGTCACAATGATAGCTTAGTGTGAAAAGCATTGTAAAAATTAAGGTTTGTTATACATTACTGCTATACATTTTACTGTAAAGTAGCAATACCACGGYGATACCAAAGCTCTGCTGCTCCAATCATCTGCAAACTTCCATCACACTGGAAGGGGTCACATATCTGCAGTGTTTCCTACCAAGCATTCAGAGGCAGGCTGAGCAACCAAACTGCCTATCCTTGAAACCTAATACATTACTACGAATACTATATTGCTAAATGAGCTCTACACATTATCCACCACCTACTTCAATACATGCATGAACATTTTTCTTCAATCTCTGTCATACATGACCACATTCTTTTATCTCCAGKATTGGAATAAGCATGCACAGATGATGATTCCACTAGCTACTCTCTTTTCCTCCTCAGATTTCTTTACAAAGCAGCCAGCTATTTCCACACAGATTTGCAAAACTTTCTTTCAGTGAACTGGAGGTTAGTCTCATCAGGATACACCTGATCTCTATATATAGAATGCAGAAAATGACTTTAATCAATATACCAGAAAAGTTCACTAATATAGCAGTGTTTTCTTTTTTTTTTAATACATAAAGAATCTCGTAAACTGTTTTTGTCAAGTCACTGCTTCAGACACTGCACTTGCCCGCGTTCCCAGACTTTGTGAACACAGCTATCTCACCCATTYCATGACCAGAGTGCATCATTTGTATGTATGAGAAAGGTTTCATCTCTCCCACAGCACATTTAATTTCTTTTTCCTGATGTTTGTGCAAGATGTACATACGGGGAAAGCAGAAAGTCTGCTCAGGGACTCCGGTAAAACTCTTTATACACAAGTCATTGCCAAATACACTACTTAAACAAATATATATATATATATATATATATACACACACACACACACACTTGATCTAATCTTGTACAGTTACTTCAATCCTTTAACATGGAAACATCAAATAGTTTTCAGGCGGATGTGTGACCTTTCACTACAGGTGCTGCTAAGCACTGGGAAATACCTGGTGCCCTCTTGCTCCTTGGTAGTGTTTTTTCACCAACCAATTATCCTTAATAATTTGCACTGGGTCTGAAGAGCTGTTGGATTTTTTTTAAAAAATGCTCTTCTTTGCAAGAGAGGTCTCAAACTTAAGCAGGTTTTGTCCTGTAGATTCAAATTAGTCAGCTTAAAGCAGTTATCCCTCAGTGACTTGCTCAAAGAAAATCTCCACTTATCAAACCTCAATAATAGTTTATATGCAGAAAATCTAACACTTTATTCTAGCTTAATTTATTAATCTGCGTAATTATCAATAACTGAAGTTAGCAGGAGAAAATTCCAAATGAATGACAGAGTACAGCTCACTTTCCAACTACTGCAGTATACACACAGTGGCTTACCACAAATTAAAACCTGACTGGAAAAAAACTCCATAAAAATTACTCTTCTGGCAAGAAAGAGAGGTGATGATCTAGCATCTCCTATGAGTCCATGATTAATTGCCCAAAAAGCCCTTTACATATTAATAACTTTTTTTTTTCTCCCTCTTAAAATGTGCTTGGCTATCTTTTAACCAGGGATGTTTTCAATGCTGTAATAAGAGAGGGAAAAAAAAAAAAAACAGTGATCATCACCAAGGAAAGTATATTTCATAATTAAAAAACCAGCTTTAGACTCGTTTTGAGTTTGGGGGTCAGGCTGGATGACACAAGTGGCCATTTCTGGCTGGACTATCTACAAATACGTAATTGGAGTGTAAATTATTTTCACTATATAAATAGCTCCTGATGATATCACAATTTGTAAATAGTGCAGTTTGTTTTCCCAGAAGCCGCTTTGTGCTAGCTGACAGCTATGGAAAGTTTTTGCATTTGATTATGCTATTTTCCTCTTTATAGCTCAATRGGAAATCACAGGCCATGTGCCCACKACGAATTGGGTCTGCTTTTCCAAATGCTCTGTTACACCCATGACACATAAGTGCCTTTAACATCCTTGGGTGAGAAAGCAAGCTGCCTGCCCACATACTTATTATTTTTAAGTCTTTATTTTTATGTAGCTGCAATAGTGTATTTCACAGCTGGCTGATGAAGCACACYAGCATTATTTGAAATTCCTTAGTGCTCCTTAAAAGGCAATTAAAATGAGAATAGAAATGACCGTATGTGGTCAGGTGCATTTCTGTTGCGCTATTACTCACACTGTTGCCAGCAGAATATTTAAAGACAACTTGCACCAGCACACATTAGTGCAGCTGTACTAATGGCTTTCCAAACTTCACTACTCAAACTTGCCCTAGAGAAACCTTAACAATGCATCTCTTTACTAAGATTCATCCATTAACCTTTTCAATATCGTGTCATCTTTCTAATTTGTTTAGTGATTACAGTAACATGCAGTACAATCTATATTCAAAGACCTTCAAGTGAGCACACAACATATTTTATCAAATTTCTGCCCTTCTTCAGTAGTAAAAACAGTATGAACAAATGGCTTGGAAGGAGTATATGCTCCTTTTCTAGGTGTAGAATATAATGAACTTAAATRCATCACCAAACAGGCTAGAAAATCCAGTACTAAGAGTTCAGAAGTTGGCACAACATGGTGAGATGAGCTGGCATGATTTTCTCATGCAATGTGGTCCCTCAGAGAAGAATTATCCTGTGTTGCCTTGCAAACATTTCTCCAGTCATTTCAAGAAAAGGAGGGTTATGTCACYTCCTTTTATCCTCAGGAAGAGACAAAGTGTTACTATTCCAGTATCTAGTCCTTGGGCAAGAGTATGCAAGAGCAGGAACTTACCAAGGAACAAGCCAGAGGGAAGGCTTTTGCAGAGCTAAGTGTAAAATAATATACATCAACACCTAAAACTATATTCAATATAAATAGTTCCTTCCCTATGTCCACAGAGTAAGTTGAAGAGAAGTTGAAAAGGCTAAGGAAATTTACTTAATAACTCAATTCCGGAACAGTCATCTAGAATATCTAGAACTAATAAAGACACTCTATTATACGTAGCAGTTTTTAGAGGAACGTGCATAGAATTCAGTTGGTTTCTAAATTCCATAAAACTTGTCATAATAAAAAAAAGAGGTATCTAGACTGAGATAAATATACAAAAAAACCCCTGAGATCCCCTAAAGCCAAGTGAGCACCGGTGCTGCTGTCCCAAAGAGGAAGCAGGAGGCTGARGTTCGAGCTCTGTGCCCAGAGCCCCGGCAGCACCTCTGCTCCTGCCGGTCGGGATGAGGAGAGCAGCCCACGGGCTGGAGGTGCCAAGGGCAGAACTGGGAGCGGTGGCTTGGCAAAACGARCCACGACTAAGCACGTGGCTACAGCCATGAGGTTTCAGCCTGGAGTTTCGTTTCCAAGTTTCTGCTCTGAAAGYGCCATTGTGGAAGTCATATTATATTTGCTTATCTATACATAAAAGGCTTGTTAAGGTTAATGAGAATTCCTGTTAGATAGGAGATAACAGATCTTTTCATTATTAGTACCAAACCAAAATGTTTTCTCGTGTTTCAGGATTAGAAAGCAGTAGGTGTCCTGAATTCTTGTTCATCTGAAAAGCCCCATGAGAATTTCATATATTTAGATCAGCAGCAACATGGAAGCCTTCAGTTAATCATATTTTGGTCCTAGCTGCAACTCAGATTAATTGGAAATAAAATAAAAATAGCCCATTTGAGGATAGAGTGAGGCACTGAGCAGATACACTTACCACATCTTTTTTCATTTTCATGTCTCCTGTTCCCTATTATTTCGATCCAGATTCTTTCTAGATTTCTTTTTAAGCTGCAATATCAAATGCCATTTATCTAGGCATTTTAAAATCATGCCAAGATAAAAGCTAATCTTTTCTGTAATCAGTATGCAGAGAAGAAGAGAAGCAGTAGTAAAGCAGTTGCTGCATGTTTGCTGACAAAATATTTAATCCAAACATTTAATTTCAATCTGCCACTGTTCTCAGTTGGTATAATTACTTTAAGCAAATATCATGTAGGAAGGAACAGAAAATAGTCTCAGCCACTGAAATGTAAATAATAAAACATAATCATAATCGAACTTTTAAAGTCATGTAATTCCATTTTAGGATCATTTCTATGGACTATTTTAAACGTTTAAGTGATTTTAAATATTTTAAATTATTTCTAGCATAATGGGCTATATCAGTGAGTAGTGGGAAAGGTTTAATTTTCTCATCCGTTCATACACATCATACTTCAACAGTACTACAGTGAAATTGCACTGCTGCCCATGGAACAAGAGAGATTTATGCTTTTCATGGTAACGAGTATTAGAACAAACACAAATTTGAGACAGTGATCATCACAATTTTTTACGCTTTATAACAAAAATATGACTATATACAAATCCTGYCACCATTCAGAACAGTGTGAAGCTTAATTGCCTCAAAAATGAGGCAATAATTTTCTTTTATTTTAGACTAAAATTATACAACAAAATTTCTGTTTTCCTGAAAATCAGAGACCTGTCACCTTCCACTCCATGCCAAAACTCAAATTGATTTTCTACAATCAGTCAATCAATCCATCTGTCTAAATCCTTAGGGCCCTACAAAGAGGTAAGAGTGTGACTAAGGTTAATTTCATTGATCACTAATTCTTTTCTTGCGGCTTTCCACTACTCTTGATTCTATTACAATGCTTGTCTAAAGTGTTGATAGGGCTAAAACTCATTTTCGACCATGTCCTAAAAGCTATCCAGGCTTGTTATACTCCTGTACACTACACAGCTGCGAGCTAGATATACATGAGACTCTTTCAAGACAGAAAGCAAACCTTTCTCAAAGTGTTATTCTTTAAAGCTCTTCTCCCTACCTGTATTCCTGTGCAGAGGATCATCACGAAAAAGAGCATAAMTGAAGTCCCATTTAAACCCAGCTTCGTAGCTTACTTGGGAAATTAGCAATTACTTTACTGCAAAGTGTTCAGGATAAACTAGGTAAAAAATCAGTTTTATTGCATATGTTCTAACCACGTGAGGAGAGCACAGAAGGAGTCAGGGTAAAGAATAGAAGAGTATTTTTGCAGTGTCTAATTGACTGTAACATCTTTTATCAACTTCTGTATCATATTTTAGTTCCAAAGTGGGATCCTTCCCCACCATTACTTCTCCTCTCTAGAAGAGAAATGGGTTAGGACCGTATCCAGGGGACCACAGGACACCATTGCAGATSGGTCCACCTTTACACGTACCGTTCCCAGCCATGCTCCTTGTCCCTCAGGCCACCTCACCACAGCACCTTTAACTGTGTAAGAAGTGACAGAAAACATTTCTAGTATGAGCATTGAGGAGGCGGCATTTTTGGGGTTGTTCTTTTTTTTTTTTATTATTTATAATGCTTATGCCCAAGTTCACTTCAAGGCGAAATGATGGATCTCCTTAATTTGTTACCCATGAGCAGGATGAGTAGATGAGATAATCCAAAGCACAGAGATCATCCAGAGTAACTAGAAACAACAAGGAAATCAAAACCAAACCTCCAAAAAGGGGAAAAAATACTGCAAAGTGAACTAGGCAAGATCCAAAGACACACTCAGAGCAGTGCTATCTCTAGGATAATTACAACAATATTTCTTTGAAGTGAAGTTACAATTTTGTTTACTTCTTGAGCAGGCTTGCTTGTATTACAGGTCAAGCATACGTGTCAAAAACTGCTGCCTTTTCTGCAGTGATTTCTGTTACTTATCAGATTTGTTTACATGGCTAAACAGGTAGTGCTCCTCTCTCCCTCCTGAACTCGGTGCCAAATAAAAGCAGGGTAGCAGTGAGGAGGGAGGCGCGGGCTGCCCATGGTGGACAGAGTCTTTATTTATTGCTCCCAGCAGGCGTCAGATGCCGCAGTTTCTTTACAACCATCTACACCCTGGGGCTTTTTAGTTCCACATATAAGACAAGGAAGATGGGGGATGGCAACTAACCTCAAGGGATTAGGTACCTGAATCCTATCCCAACTACCAGCAGACTCCAGCTGTGTTTAAATGTTTTTTGAAGAATTTCTGATGTTCAGTGGTTGCTGATTACTTCCAGATTTTAGTTCTACGCCAGTGGAGATCTGCTACAAAGAGTTTAGCAGTTGTTGTTAAAAATTGCAATTGCACCACGGAAATGTCTTCCCTAAAACCAGTCTCAAAAATGTTACAACACTGTTTAAAAAACGAAAAGTGAGAGAAAAACCTAGCGACTCTTCACAGCGAGAGAGGAATCAAGCAAACGTGGGGGAAGGGAGGAGAGTGGGCAAAGGAGAAAGCTGGGGTCTTACTCACTTCCAGGCCTGCTCAGATTTTCCTCGTAAAGTTCTGGTGATATTCTTATCTTTGGAGGGATGTTTTAGACAAATTTTCTACTGATGTTTCCTTTGGGTTGAATTCACCTAAGTTATACCACATTCTGGGGCATTCCTGTGCACCTCCTGCATTATTATATGTTGATAAAGAAAGAATGTACATATAGCTACATCTTWCTTTGAACTAACGTTACCATTTAAAATTAGGATATTATAAAATGAAATAGGAAACCATTTTAACCAAGAAGAAATGTGACCAAAACCTGTTCTCAGCTGCACACATTTCTTGGTAAAGCTGAGGACACCCAAAGAGCTGCATGAAGCCAAGTCTGGTCAATCTGAGCTACTGGATCTACAAAACTACCAGCAAATGTCACTTGAGTTCCCCTTCAGCTTCTTGGAAGATGAAAAGCATAATCACCATATTTAGAGCTAAAGACTTCATTGTTTCATCAACAAAGAGGAGGCTGGTTAAGAAGAGAAAAACCTTCAAAGAAATAATGTCGTGCATATAAGCACCTTTTGCATTTTACACATTTCTCCACTGAAATCAAGGCAAGTTTTGAACAGTTCAGTAAGAGAAGAAAAGAATGCTGCCTTTGTGGTTTTTTTTTCTTTTGTTTTCAGGCAAGCACATAGTTTTAAATAGCAGTCAAGGCTAAAACAGACATTTTACTCCAGTCGAAGAATTATTCTTTCCACCTACATTTTTACGCCACTGTGAATTCTTTAGTTCTTCATGCAAAGCTCCTTTTTGGAAAGAGGAAAAGGTAGAAAAGTGGAAATACCTGGGGGACTAGGAGAGAAGGGCAAAGGAGGGAGCAGAAAAGTGCATGGAAAAAGGAAAGTGAAAGGAAGGGCAAAGTTAAAATGAAAAGAAGAGAGAAAAGGAAAACAGAAAGAAAAGGAGGAGGGCGGAAGTCGAAGGGGGAATTTCCAATACTGTGTCCACACTCAGGTAACTGCAAAGCTCCTTAAAATCTTTGCAATAAGACAAGAGCACGCAAACTAAACCTTGCTTTATCTTCACAAGTACTTATTATGTTTGGATGGACAATATTCAATAGCCAAGTTCAATCCTGGTGTGAACTTCTTTTAGTTTTGCAAATATCCAGATGCAGAGTGATAGAGGAGCTTATATTTTTATAGCAAGCTCTGGGATAGTGCAAAAATAAATTATGAGAGTAGATTACAGTCCTAGCAACAAAGCCAGATAATGCATATTCACATATCACAAAGCAGACCATCCATTTGCTTCATCATATGGACGTTTCTCGGAAGWCTTTTGACATTACAAAATGAACAAAAGGAGTAGATTTTGATACTTTTCAGATCCAAAGTACACTGAAACTGAATTAACAAGTTCCTGATGCAACAGGAGCATTATTAGCTATTATTTCATTATGGCATGTGCATTCCTTAGGCTGAGATTCTTCTTATTATTACTGTTAAATAATTTTGTGGTGGTCAGCTGTATTTGTAACCCTACCTCTCGGCAGCATGTTACACACCATAGCCCGCATTGTCCAGAAAAGGATTATTTCATTCCACTACATCGTATCACAACTGACTGTACCTCGTAGTACAAATGCAACCTTGTCATTGCAATTTGTCACACCTTTTTTGTCTGCATTATAGCTCATTGAAGTCTCATCTCCCGTGCTGAATAGCCCACTGCCGTATAATACACGACACTGTAATGGAAAAGGCGAGATCACAACAAGGGAGATATTGGTCATACCTTCTGCTGCAGGGCTGCCCGCCCCAGCTCACGTGTGCTCTGCAACCGCCACCAGGGCTCGGAGCGGGGACCCTTCTGCTGGCACCACTGCTCATCTCTCGTCCTACCTGCAAAGGGGCAGCATGTTGCCCAGTTATTGGACCACTCGGCAATAGCTGCAAATTAAAATGTCTGCTATCAAAGTTGCTTGCTACTTTGTTATCTAACGACATGCCTTAGTAATCTAAAGGCCAATGTACAGTTGAAAATAGCAAAACCCTCCTCCCCATTCTCACTCCGTTTGCCTTTTTTTTTTTTTTTTTCCAATAAAATCACCTCTGCAGTATCCAGAAGAGATACAAAGATCAGAATAAGAAGGTAGGAGGGGTTAGACCTGGCCACAGCCGAGTGACTGGGAGATGGCCAGTGACACCAAGCGCAAGGCAGCTGCTTCCCAGGGCCACTCGCATCTGCCACAGCCCAGGCCAGGGAGAGAGGACTCCACGGAGGAGCTGTCCTCACCACACTCTGGGTCTATTTATAATTATGTTTGGGGGTGCTTAACCAGGGCTCACTGCTTGGTTTAACTTGCACGCTAGATGGGGATTAAAGCAGCGTAAAAATATCCCCAAGCAAAAAGCAGGAGAGGCTCCTTGGCGTTTGCACAGAGCCTGGGGCCAGTCCCCCTCCAGCTCCTCTCCTCTGCCGTGACGTCTGGTGATGAGCGGCTGGGTTGCCTTGACCACTGTTTTCCATAATGATGAGTGTGTCTCATTGTTCCCTCATATTATCCCTGTTTTATCCATCCTTTGTGTACAAGGGTAAACCTTAGACTTACACCGTGGGTTTCCAGTGCAGTGACTGTCTTTGTTGTATGTCTGTAAAGTGCTTAACTCAGAGAGTCCGTGGCCTGTACATGCTAGCATTATAAAATTATAATAAGAAGAGGCAGGTTATCTGGAAGAAAGCACATGAATTTTTCAAAAAGATGTGTGCAAATCAGAGGGAAAAAATCAACAGTGAAAAACTCTCCATAGTTAKCAGAGTCAGTGAATTACATGAGTGAGCAATTGCTTGTTGTGTTATCTTGTATCATTGTGGGAAATCTTATAACAAGCCTCCCCATTCAAAAATTATTTCCATCTTGTTAACATGGAAGGTAACTTGAAAGTTTCAATTTTCTGTGGCATGCCAAAAGAAAAAAAAAGAAGTAAAAAACACCCCCATCTAGCACAGCAAAACAACACACAGCAGGGAAACATCTTAGATAGAACTGATGTGTAATTCCTGCTATTGCTAACATAGCTAATGAATGCATTGTAATAGAGCAACACAGTCGTGACTAAGATTCCATGAATCAGAGACATAGGGAAAATATTTGTATATAAAAAAATTATTCACAGCCTACTGCCTCTGATTTTATCACAAAACAAAAATTTTACAATRCATTTAACACCATGGAGTAAAATACTCTGTTTTACTACACTAACGTGCTTCTGTTGCTTTCCACAAACCCCGCAGGTGCTTTAYATCAGTAAGAAGTGTATTTCTAATCCTCAAAACTCATGCATTATCATGAGTCTGAGTCCAARAATCAGCACAATTCAAAATAACTCACCTGCTAAACCACCAAAATTCAGTTGATTGTCGAAAGGTGGATATGGTGCAATAACTTACACAAGAACTTCATAAACGCTCCAAATGATACAGCTGCCTTGAGCCCACCTGCCRACTTCGGCAAGACGTCTCCCTCCCTGCCTAATGCTCCCCGTCYGCTGGCAAAACGCCGGCTCTCGAGCTAATCGCTTTGCAGTTATCTCTGAATCCATCACGTGGCCGGGCTGCAGAGGACTTGTCAGGGCACCGTGTTTTCCTTCTTCACTCTAGCTCCTTTTAACTTAGTAGCAGCACTTTACAACAGACGAACATCAATTAATGTTAAATGATAATGGCATTCATGTGGGATCACATATTACAGCCTTCTTGATGCCAGAACCTTTCACAATGATGAATGTTTTACAGCGAATCCCAAAAACACTTGTAATGATTTTGCCATTTCCTGGAAAGTGTTTGCCAATCTRCCTTTGATTCTGAGGAAACTGCACATCTTTATCTATTTGAAAATAAGGACTTTTGCTCATGAAATCCACACAAAGGCTCTTTCATGTAGGTCAAAGGATGTTTCCCCCATGCCCATTTAATATGTTTTCTGTGAAGTTCTGTGTGCTGCCCTTAGGGCCATCCACATGCTGGTGATATGCATGGAAGATGCACAGCAAATTTTTTCCTTCCCCCTCAGAATCGCAGTATCTACAGTTCCCCCTGCCCTGCGAGGAAATCTGTACCTCCGTTTATTTTTCAAGCACTTTTAAGTGTCATGCGTTCAGTAAACTACTACTTTATGAATAGACCTCTAAGACAAGGACACAGTTTACAAGGAACTTAGGWTTTCAGCTATTTTCATCTTGACAATGACTGACACGTCTATCAGAGAATATTATATATTTAGAGTACTTTTGAAGGCGCTATGCTTAAGAAACATGTCTCATCATACTGCATGAACTACTGAACTTAGTCTTAAATGTTTAAAGAAGGRTCAAAAAGGCACCCTGCTACAAAAGTGTGCAACCTACACCTGACTAGTATCAGAGCAGAAATCCATGCAATGAATAATTTTTAGCAAGTTTTCTTTCCATTTGAAAAATCTCGCACTTTACCTCTGCATATTTATCAGAGAGATTACACCTGGAATGGAAGCCTTAACAAAGCAAAAGACAAACTCCAAAAACAAGCACTGCAAATGCACATYGCCTTCCTCACAAACTTCATGAGAATTTCCTCAACACATGCTTCTCCATTTACACAACAGATCAAGGAAGGCTAGAAACCAATTTCAAATCAAATAACCTCCATATCGATGTGTGGKGTAGTTGACAGTGCACTCTCATCAACTCTGTGCTTTCTGGTGGGTAATGTGCACAATATAACTTAGAGTAGCCATTTGGCAGAAAACTGCTGTAGTCAAATTGAAATAGCCTTTAGTACCTTGGTTAAAATGGAGCGCCATAATGTATGCTTGTCATTTGATGAAAAATACTGCGTTTAAATTAAGAAAAAGGAATATCCCGTGAAGATTCAATGCAGCACAATGACACAGATGCCAGGAGCTTATTTAAAACTGTTAAAGCAGAGTAGAGCACAGAGGCGCAATTTGTTAGGAAAAACAAGATCATGTGCCAGTGACCAGAGATTTGCTGCTGGATTCTTGTCATAGCTAGTGGTAAAATATGAGTTACCTACAGATAATTACTGGCTCCTCAAGGGAAGTGACATCCTTAAACTGATGTCACCAGGTGGCACAAATATACATTGCATGAAAAGATGTAAAGGCCATATGTAATCACATGCTACAACTAGTCTCACCCAACAACGTACATCTCAGAAAAGTACAATTTTTTTTTTAACAAATAGAGCTATTTGTTSGCTCACACTAGTAAGGAGTCAATTAGTATCAACAAAAACTCATACTGCAGAAAAGATTAAGGATGAGATCCTAAATCCACTGAAGGTCATGGAAGATTTTCCACTTGCATCAACAGATTCTTATAAATGTCCAGCTATTGCACTCACATAAATCAAATGGCAAAGACAGGACTCTAAAACACCTATCTTAAAAAATAACCTTAGTGGTCTTGGATTGCTGAAGTGATTTCTCTGCTCTTCACAGAATATTGGGCTGTATCATCAGGACAACAGAATGAGGATTGACATTAGCCAGGGGATTGAGGAAAGCAACTGCTCACCCTTCCCCAGCGCTCACTCAATCCCCGCCAGGACCCTGCRTGCAGCTTTGGCTCTCCAGCACGACACGTCTGCCTCCAGCAGAGGCCACAAAGATGGACAGGGATGTAGAGCCTGTTTGGGGATGCTGAGGGAATGGGACTTTGGGCGCCAGGTGTGGAGATGCTTTTTGGACATCTGGCACCAGCCCCCAAACTCACAGGAGATTAGTGATGATACAGAGCTGGGCTCTTCACTCAAAGTAAGATAACTTCGRGTTGGAACAGGTTTCCCAGAGAAACTATGAGATCTCCATCCATGGAGGCCTGCACAGCCCAACGAGCACTGAGTGCCTGGCCAGGAGCTGGAGCAGGAGTTGGGCTGCATGGTCGTACCTAGCCCCTTCCAACCACACAGCTCCTGTGTTTCTCCCAACAGAACAAGAAAGACAGCACAAAGCAATCATTTCCTTCCAGCACATAAAGGCACACAGGGTAGGGGAACTACAGTGGCAAAAGCAGGTGAGAGCTGCTTGTTTTGTTTAAGAATCAGCATTCATTTCTGAAATTTATAAATYCTTTCAGAAGGTTTATATGGCAAACGTTTGTCCTTATCACTTTGCTAACAGCACTGCTTTCAGAACATATGAATTTTGAAAATCTGTGTTAATTCAGGGAAAATCTGTGTTAATTCAATGCCATATGGCTATGGGCACTAATCCAAGAAAGTAGCATCTCAACAAATGATCAGAAGAGCTTTCCAAATACGGTGATTTAGTGATGAATCCACTTGAACAGCTCCTTAAGGACTCAATACTAGACAGTGTCAGAAATGTAGGAACCCCTCAAGGGGCCCAACTTCCCTATCTTTATTTTGGGAAAGGTTCTTCCTCATTTCTGATGGCAGCAGCAACTGCAGAAGKGTTTGCGGAGGTTTTCATGCCTGCTCTGTTTCCCTAACACTCTGAGCAAAGATTATATTCTGCCTTCCACCTTACTCAAAATAAACATCAACAGGAAGAAACATGGGAGAAATCGGTGGTTTACTGACCACTGCGGCATGGGATATTCTGAATTTTCCCCAGCTAGGACACCAGAATGCAAAATGAGCCTGACAATAGCACAACACTGCTAGGAAAAATAACTGCTCTGCTCCTATAAATAAAATAACCAGAAGATGGAAGGTTTGAAGGAGGACTGGTAAAGTATACAAACTGAAATATTAAAATAGTGATCTAGTGATCTAAGGACTAGACAAATTTTTTGAAATTATTAATGCCTACAAAGACATTTAATGTCTACAACATAGTGGAACCCGTCCTCTATGGCAAGATTTACTTGAAGACTGAGAAGAGACATTGTCTTGCTTTTACTTTCAGCTGATCAAGTTCAATTGAAGAAGCTATTTGAGAATATGTGAATGAAGGCCTAACATGGTTTGCACATAAAAATAAGTATAAATACAAACATAAGAGAAAAATAAAAGGATAAGAAAAATTAAAAAAAATAAAGTTCCTTTCTCAGTTTAGCAATTCTATCACTGCATGATAAATGAGACTAAAAAAAATCTAACTGGAAGCATAAAAGATATTTCAAAACTGCACAAGCCCTACTTTTGGTAATGTGTCAGAGAGCAAGCAGAAAATCTAAAAACRTTCAGATACAGGACACACACACATGAGATCCAATGGGATTAATCAGCATGTAAAAAATTACTCCTCCAAGAACCTGAAGGATTAGAACTCTAATTCAGTCATCTCACAAGAAAACAATTCCCCCTACATAAGTGCTTTTGGCCAAGAGGTGGTATTATGTATTTTAATCATTATATTTTAGAACTCTGATACTTGACTCCCTGCTGGAAACATATAAACCTGTTAAAGATTTGTCAGACTTGTCAAAATTGGTGTTTGCATTTAAACCTGAATAAATATTACCAATGGAAATTTCTACCTGAATCAGCTTGTTATTAGCTGCTAGCAGATCTTAAGGACAAAAAATGCTTGTGTTCTTAACTAAGAGYATTTTGTGTCATTCACTGCTAGCTGTCTGTCAAGTGAAGGTGCATCAGACAAAGTTGGTACACGAGGGGAAACCACCAAAGAACATTTCTGCCAGTGTGAAAAGTGTTAGGAAGAAATTGCAATCTTTTTCAGAGTCAGTACAGAATCAGTAACCAACAGAAAGGCCATTCTCAGAGCTGCTGCCACAAAAACTGAAACCAACACTCTRAGCTTTCTGGTAATGAATAACTGGGAATTACTCATTATACTCATTATATATTATATTTACTCATTTTATACTTTTTTAAGTTTCTTACTTGCTAGACTACTATAAATAGCAAGGGAGTTCATTATTGCATCATCTCACCTACACTAGAGAATTAATTACATTAATTGTGATTAATTGTGATTTTTATCTATACTTCCTCTTTTTTCCTAATCCTCCCAAATTTAGGCATTTTTTTAAACAAAAAGGAAGGGTCAGAGTAGGACAACATAGAGAGTATGACAAAATACTAGCAACAAAAACAAGTCAGAAAACACTTCCACAACATGCATGCCGGCAAACCTGCAGAACTTTATATTATGATAGGAAAACAAAAGTGATCCTTTCACATTCAGCACAGACAATGAAAAAAAAATCAATGAATAGTAGTACTATATTATGAGTGCAAAACAAACTATATTCATTGTATACTATTAGGTATTAATAAGGATATTTAAAAGTAAACTAGAAGAATTCAAAGAAAAATGAGACATTTCCCTTTTTTTAAGAACATAAATATTCCTATGCAAAAGAAGAACCATGCAATAGGAATGCCTTTTAAAGAGAAAAAAAAAATCATTGTTAATCGTAGCTATGAAACTAGAAARTAAATATGTTACATAGGGCAGGAAAGAAACATTCCTAGGCTCATAACTATTAGTTAGCTTGTTAATAAAAGACAACTCTGAAAAAATATCTGTGAAATTCACTGTGAGGTAGGTGCCTTAATATCTTAAATAGAGAAATAAATACAGTGATTCTATCGGACATCATTTTTACCAGGGGGAGCAAACTTGCTCTTGTTACAGTATTTCCTCAAATTGTTATAGCATGAATTGCACGTTAGGCTGAAATATATTTTATTGGCAATTCAGAAAGAAACATTTTCCACTCGCATGGCCATCTACTTGGTGGCAGGCAAAGCTTAGGGGAGCGCGCAGCTCCGCTGTGAAGCAATCACGTATTATCTAGAGGATTCTCGTCTTTCAGCCTGCGTGAGGAACATGTGAAATTCCATTACAGAGTTTGCATCTCCATCATTTATTATCTACAGAGACAGACTGGTATTTCTTGGAATCGGGGAGGAAAATACTGTTCGGATAACAACTCAATTATGTCCTAAAATTAAGTTCTAGAGAAAAGTTTGTGCACTGTATAGCTCATCCAAGTATTTTTCAGAGCCTCCTAGCTTTGAAAAAAGAAAATTGTGAAAGAGTATTAGGAAGCAAAATGTAAATAAATATCAGAACTATTAAGTGATGCTGAAAGAGCCTATGCACATCTTAAAGAATATTTMATTTTTAAATGTCTCCCTTAGTAAAGTAATGACTTCTTTTAAGAGATTTCACTGCCCAGCCCTTTGGGAGAATGGACACCTGACAGAGGGAGTTTCAGAGGAAGGGAAGCTCCTGGTGCATCCAAGTCACATGAACACTGCAAGCAGGACATTCACCCGTTCACCTTTCTTTAACTGTTCATTCGAGAATAGCAGCCTAGAATTTAAATTTAAGCTTTGAGAATATTTTCATTTGTTACTTTTTATTTTCATATTTCAAGGGACACTATTAGTTTTGATTAAAAAAAAAAAGATCATATTCACTTTCTGTTATTAAAGAGCCGCCAAAACAATATGCAGTGCCCTTCCCGAAAACATTTGCCACTGTCATGCAGACACCCCAAGCAGCAATCATTACTCAGACAATAAAAAAGAACGTGAAAACAAAGAATAATAAAGCCTCAGTGTAGAAGTACAGGCATACCTTAAGTATTGCCAGTTTTCAGAAAATTCTCATGATTCCTGTGATAGAATCTGATAGCTTCTCCTATTTGAATCAGGAGACTGTCTCCTTCCCTTGCTCCAAAGCTTTGATTTAAAAAAATTTTGGTCCTCAGGAACATGATCGTATTCAAATAGCACCAAAACAATAAAATAAATCCACAATAGATTAATTTTAAACAGTTCCTGAGATAGAAAGATTTTTTAACACTTGTTATTTGTATAGTGCAGCAGCACATAAGAGTTTAGGAGGCAATTTGATAATTTCCTCATTACCACAAGTATTTCTTTARTCATGGATTATGCAATAAGCTTATTGCATGGATAAGCAGTAAGGATAAAATTTTCAGTGGAAGAACTTTATAGTGAGTGGAGTGAAGCATCATGTTTATGCATTGTTATACAGCCAAATATATTTTTCTCTTACAAAATATTTAAGATAAATGAAAAAGTTTTCAAATTAATCCTTTTATAGTTTGGAGGAATTCATAATATTTCATTTACTTTGACATTTAAATACACTTACATTTAGAAAATRAAAACATTTACAATTAAAATAATCAAAATTTCATTTAGGAAGTGACAGCAAATTTCAAGGAGGTTTGGCAGCATCTGAAGCAGTCYCAAGAAAGGATAATTCAATCATAAATCTTTCATCAGAAAATCCCTGAGCCTCTAGAGTATCAACTGAAATGGCTCCTGAAATCTAACTTTCCTTGTACAGTTCTTCCCACCATCCTGTAAGTTGCCTATGAAGAACCCATAATTGCTAACTGGATTAATACATAGGATTATTGGAATTGGCAGTTAGCAATAGTCACTCTTGATCTGTTTTCAGCAAAGTGAGCACAAGCAGTTACACAGGAAGCTACTAGAAATACAATTTTAGGAATTTTTCACTCATTTTCAGCAAAATTCCCCTCACAATCATGATAAATTAAGAGTTACTTGAAGCTCTAAGGAAAAGGTTGCATGTTTCTTACAAATTCTGTTTCAGCAGCCATTTTAAAAACCTAYGTATTTTGTTACCCAGGCAGCTACTAGACAGCACTGAATAGCAGCCTGTGCCATGACCCCCAGGATCTGGAGATGCGCGAGCAGCCACAGCGTCTCACATGTGGGTTACTGAGCAACTACGGATCGTTATTGACTCAGGAAGGATTTTTCATGTTTGAAGCACTCAAAACTTTAAATAATACTTCACAATAAGCAAATACAATTGTTTTTTATTCAGAGATGTAAAGATTGAAGCAAAGAAACCTAAGAGACTTGACACAGTATCAGTACCTGCCAGTGCACGGGGTTTCAAATGGRGCCTTGCCCCAAACTTAGCTCTGCTGATTCTGCATTGCTTGTCCGAAAACCACACAACCAGGAAAGCTCTAGAGGGAACTTCTTCTTTGGYATCTACACACAACCACGTACTCGTGTTTTTTATCAGATATTGAAGGYAGACAGAACTGAACCACGTCAGTAGTTTTTAGAGGAGCCTTGCAGTGGCTCCTAAGCTACAGCGCTCCCRATTCAGGGAAAACCAGACTTCCTCCTGAGCTGGCCTCAAAAGAGATTTGAGTATTTGCTGGCCTGGGAGATCCAAACRTGATGCAAAGCCCCAGAACGCTGCAAGGAAGGTCACGGTCTTCCCYGGTACTTGTGTCCTGCCACCAGCCAAGTCAGGTCTGTGCAAAGGCCCTGCCCCATACAACCCACTGGTGGGGACTCCAAGGGTGCCAAACAGCTGGAAATGCTGCAGGGCCACCCCTGAGGCCACAGGCAAAAGCTGAATAGTCTATTTGAGTTTGGGAACAGCTACTGAGATGTCATGAAGCTTCTCCATCTTCTCYTGGGCACCAGGGCAGGGACAGGATGCACACTTGCCCACCGCAACTGTCCCCCAGCTTCATTTAGGTAACCCCCACGCTAATACTCCTATGGCACTAGGGACTTCCGGAGGACACTAGTGAGTGAACAGTTAACAAATTAAATTATCCTTTTCTGTACAAAGCTGGGTCCCAAGGCCCTGGCCAGCACCAGACAAGGGTGGTCTATGAGCTGCATTGCTCCTCTCTCCCTCTCCAAAATTTGCAACAGCCCAAGCAGATGGTGGCAAACCTAGGAAATACAACATGGGGCCTTGTTCACCACTGGGTCAGGACTGGATATTCAAGAGCAGCAAGTCTGCGGCCTGCCCCRGGTCCCCTGGTGCCTGGGCACAGGGAAGGCAAGGGCAGGAGCTCAAAGGGGCCCCCAACACGAAAGCCTCCCTCTTGCCAGCTCTTATCGAATACTCTCACACAGATGAGCAGATTTGAGCACAGAAGTCATCAAGCACTGCAGCACAAGTAGAATGAAGAGGAAACATATTTTGAATGCTGTGCTAGACTCCTTTAAATCTTGGCTCTTGTATAGCCAAAGCTTGTTTATTAACACGTCTTCTCGTTGATCCCACATTCCAGTTACTTGTCATTAGTGAGAGGCTAAGATTAAAGATTAGAGATTGCAGCAGCTGTGATTTGGCACGTCGTTTCCGTTGCTTTTTTTTTCTTTTTTCGAGCAGTTTGCTGTGGTATTTTGCTCGCCTCGAGCCAAAGCCAGAACGCGGAGCGAGCGCCGTGCCCACGCCGCGCCCCTGCGTGGCCTCGGCAAGAGGCACGGCAAGAGCCCGGCGGCTCGGCCAAGCGCCGGAGGGAGCGCTACGGCCTGGGAGACCCCATCCCCGCGGCGGCGCCGCTGCCGCTCCGCGCGCCCGGCTGCTCCGGCCTGCCTTGCTGGCGAGGCGGCTCTCTGAAGGGGCGCRTAGCCCATTACGGGAGCCGCGCACACCCTCGCCTGACCTAAATGCCAAGAAATAAGCAAGTGAGAGTGAAGCATCAGTGGCAAATTGGAATCTAAGGCCCTTTGTGCTTGTTAAATGGTGGAATGATTATAATTGGAAAAAGTGATGTGCATTAGTTCTGAGTGAGTGTACAAGAAATGACAAGCGTGTAACTTAATGATTACTTCACAACACCCCGCGCTGCCTTCTAGGCTTGCGCGGCGGCGCTCGGCCCTACAGCAGAGCACAGCGCACGTCTTCCCCTGCTATTCACGGGCATCCTCCGCAGGTCACATGGAAATAACCCTGAAGTGATAAGTCTTGGTTTAGGAAGTCTGCTGCTTAAGCCTGGATAAGTCAATGTGACAGAGGGTTTTCTTCACTCGCCACAAACCTTTGTGTGTATTAGCAGCAACTGCGCACAACCCAGCTCTAAAGGAGGCTCTGGGCTCGCTGTTTATTCCCATAGGTAGTCAGTATATTCTTAACACAAACTCTGCCTCTCCACATCCAGGAGATTGATGCAATTAAGCTATTTCCAACAGGATTATTGTTCATGCTTCCATGCTGTAGATCACCACAATTGTGCCAAAAACAGGAGAAAGCTTGATTAGATGAATAAATTATTTCCATARTAAAAAATTACTTAATATTATAGATCAATTAAATCCTCTTTTGCAGTTGGCAGAAATTATTTTCCAGGATATTACAAGCTCCATGCAATTAATTCTTTTCTACGTTAAAATGACTACTGTCTAGAAAAAGACTTGCCAAGCATTTCCTGGATGATAGGCATGTGCTTTATAGCAGTCTCATATAAAGATTCAGGGTTAAATGCTCAATGAAAATGTATAGTACATAAATCTRCACACAAAAGTGGCAGGCAAAGTGTCAAGAAGCAATCATCTCCAAAGATGGTTTACCCTCACAACAGGGACCTTGTCACGGTCAGAGTTAAACAGGCTGTGGATGGGACTGAACTTCTGTCTGTGTAAAACAGTCAGAATTGCAGAGTTTACAAGAAATGTGAACTTTGCAATTTAGCAATATAATCAAACATCCTGATTCCAGTCACTTTTCACAGGAAAGAGTTCCTTGCAAAACCACATACCAGCATGCCATACCATTTTTTTTTACTGGCATTCATATGTAAATTTAAACATTCTTCCTTTTAAATTGAAAAAAAAAAAAATCCTCATTTTCCCAAGTATTTGAGAGCGACTTTTATTTAAGTGGAAAGTTGCAATCCCTTTCTATATCACTAGGTGGGGTGCCTTAGAAAATGATGCCAAAGTTTAACCTAGGGAATATTAGTAGGCATGATACAGATGATAGAGACCTCAGTATTAAACATAAAATATAAAGTTTATCTTTAAAAAAAAAAAAGACATATAACTTCCCTACCTGTTACACACAGCTGTCATGAACCAAGGGACAGCTCAATACTATACATTTTGTAAATGTATGTGCAAAATGGAGCCGAAGAGGCCGAATGACTCTCACGACACGCAAGAGCAGTCCCCAGAGCTGCAAGTCCCAGGGAGGGAGCTCTGCCAACTCCTAGCAAATGTGCCAGCTCTCACAATAGAGCAAAACACAGTCCTATTTCTATATAAACCTTTCTTGGTTTTATGATGGAAGGTGCAAGAAACAGGGGCAAATTCAAAAGCCAAAAGTAACTATTGCCCTCATAATTCTTATTTCAGGTATGTCAGTCCTACAGGGCAGTGAGAAGGTTCCCAGTTTTGCCCTGTGCCTTTCCATGCAATGTTTGGAAGGATGGACATGAGTGAAAGACTTGTTCTCCCTGCTTCKCTTTCATTAGTAATGTTCATTTGAATATGATTTACTATGGAAAAGGTTTTTAATAAGAAATGCTTTTTTACATTTATTAGTCAAAAGATGGCCTGACAGTTGGGAAGGAGAATGTATTATAAAGACGATAGTGCAGGTAATATCCTGTATATTGAGTCTAATCACCCATTTAAAGTTAAAACAGGAGTTGTTAAGAATATAGTGAATCACACTCTAATGATTAGTGATGAGAATCACCTACATAATGAAATTGGTATTGAGAAACAGATTTTTCGGCAGGATGATTATCCTGCAAGATTGATTAAAAGGATAATTGTAGAACAATGTAACCTTTTCCGTAATTATAGCRCTGAACTTGTTTAAAGCCATTTGTCATAACAGTGTGGCTCTGCCATATCACAAAGAGACTGACCACTGATTAACAMGATATTTATTACCCTCCTGCAAAGTGAAGTATTGTCACACCTGTACAAGGTGGGTTTAATATCTCTGCATCAAAAGTTAAGGATATAGTAAAATCACTTCAAGTAGTCAGAGCTGTAAAATTCCATGTGGTTGCACATTTTCTGATTGCTGAATCCYGACGATGAGTTTTCCATCTCTTTTACTGTGAGATCCCCTGAGACTAACACTGTAGCACTCTTCCACTTGTACTGGCGTGTTTACGAGACCAGACTGCTTTTCAGCAGTTGGCACAGCAAAAGAAAACATCACACAGCTTTAAAACTGCACTCACAAGAACATTCAAAAGCAAAGGATCTGCAGCTGGAGTGGTTAAGAGTCTCACTTCTTGAGATATAGCCATGGAAAAAAAATGAAGAACTTCTTTTAATCAACTGAGTTCTCTTCATTTCTTAATGAGTTTTATTTGCTTCCGTGAGAAATTTCCCATGATTTTTAGACCTTTCTAGCCTTCTTCACCACAGTGTGAAATCTTCCAATAATTTAGCTACATGTTCAAGCAGTGTTAACATACAGGAATCTTTGTTTCATCAAGAATGATGGAGTCTGACAGCAGACTTCCAGAAGGAAACACTCACTGTAACGATGCTGACACTGATAGTAGCTACAGCTTCCAGGGAAAGT
Source organism: Eudromia elegans (assembly GCA_003342815.1). Lineage (NCBI taxonomy): Eukaryota > Metazoa > Chordata > Aves > Tinamiformes > Tinamidae > Eudromia > Eudromia elegans. The sequence goes on along the minus strand of PTEX01000114.1, from coordinate 1,932,258 downwards.
AAAGAAATATCCAGTAGCCACAAGTCAAAAATGGCGATGCATTTTCTCCATAGCTTGGACTTTTTCAGGCAATGCTCTAAGTTCTAGAGACCAGCTTCTTCCTTAACTTCCTTAAGAGTAGTTTTTCTTCTTAATGAGACCGCATGTCTGAAGTGGTGTCTACAGCTTTATACAAGGCAACACCAGATGTGTATGAGAAAGACTCTCAGGTGCATTAAGTGGTGCATTAATCACTGAGGTCAAACAGAGCTGTCCCAACACTGAACAAGCCACGTTTTGAAGATCTCTACGACAGGAAATCCCACAGCCTCTCTGGATAACCTGCACACGGCCCTGCCTTCCTAGTGAAAAACCTTCTCCTACCTGCCCCTTCTTTCATCTGCCATTTCCCAGAGGGGTTGGCCCTGCTCTTTGTCATCCTGTAGTTGCAGGATGCTGCCAGATTATCCTCCCCACTTCCTCTGCCAGACAAAAGGAGTCCATTTACCCTCAGGTCACGCAAAGGCTTCATACTATAGCTTGATATATCACTACTTTTTCTTAAATTTGTAATTTGAGGTAAGCTTAACATACTGTGACATCATGAAATACATGTTAACATCGAAAAATATGTCAAGAATCTACAGATTGATCAGGTGGGAGAAATTGCTTGTTAGCTCTCTGGATTTTGGTCCGGCAACCCAAACTACTAGAGATCTAGCTGCTTTCGCCTAGGAAAGATTTCATTCTCTCTGAACTACTCAGACGGAATAAATATAACACTTAAGCACATGTAGCTCTAATATAATACATTATTCTTATTGGGTTAGCATGTTTCACATTTTTAGGCATCACCGTGATAATGCAACATTTGCATAAACATGAAGGCACAGCTGAGGGCCGGGAGCCCATTCGCAGAACAGGAACTACAGGAATCCACCTGGCCAACACAAGCAGGATGTGCCTCAGCCCGGGGCAGGGCCAGGAGCAGCCTCTACTTCAGGTGGGTAACTACAGCCCCTCTTGTCTGCCCAAGGAAATGCCCGATCCCCAACTGTCCGTCAGCGGCCAGCAAGAGGCTTGATTTATTTTCACTTGCCCTGGGCTGCCGCGTTCACGCGCAGGAGCCAGTGGCAGCAGTTCCAGTAAGGGCATGGCCGAAGGGAGGCCGCGGCCCCGCCGGCGTGCACTGGGCATGGATGGACTGACGGCAGGAACCCCCACTGGATCCCGCCACGTACCGCTGGAATGGGAGCCGCCACGGACGCCACCGCGAGCCCCGGCCACCACGGAGAGCTACCAAACGCTCACCCCTCACGGATGGGGAAACAACGCAGGCCGGCAAAAATAAACAAAAAAATAAAATCAAAAGATACAGCAGCTTATGCTTAATTATTGCCCAAACACATTGCTGCTAGAGTACACGCAACCCATGAGCTCTCCACGCATTTGGACTCAATATGCACACCAAGTAACCCAGCAAAAAACTACCTTTTCTTCCAAGGGGCTTTGCAGTACAATCCCTTCTAGGTCCGTACTTTTGCTGATTTAACATTGGGCACGTCTGGGATGGCAGGGCAGGAGGCAAGGGGACATCCCGCTCCACAGTTCACAAAGACAGGACTCGGACTCTGATACTCAGTAGCAGAGGCTACGTTAAATCCCAGGGCAGAGTAGTCTTTTTTTCTTATATTACTTTCTCACTTATATTACTTTGTGTGATTCATATCTATAATGATTCCCTCCTGCTGAAAGGGCCCGGCTGCCTGTTGTTTCCGCTCAGTCATCCCCATCAGTTTTGCAGATGGATTTTACCAGAGTGGGAGAATTAGAGCAGGAGCATGATTGTTAGTGCTTAACACTTGATGAAGAATGACAGGAGAAACGTAGTTAAGAAACCTTATTTTGTCATCTTTGTTATGTGAAACYTTACACACCTACCTCAGACAGTAGGCAAATCCTTAAGGTTTTCGCTATATTTCTCAAGGGACAAGTAGAATTATTTGATTTTCACTCATATTGGGTATCTGTGCATCTGAGGTTAAAATACTGCAGAGCTTCCCTGAATTTTCTCTGTGTAGACATGGATAGCTCCAGAAAGACTACAGAAAGTTCCATAAAACTGACATTGCTTTTTTAAAAACATGTGTGTGGCAATGGAGGTTCATTTCTCCTGAAGAAGATGTGGGGAAAAAAATACCATTTTTTTTTTACGGAAAAAAAGTGAGAATTAATCTCAAAGCTCTGACAGATCTACAAAAATTAATACTACAGTTTTGGGGGGTGGGGGACAGAAATCATCCAACAGCAGAGTCAGATGATGTGGAAAAATACACAGCACATATTTGGGCTGAAGATCTTATGCTGCTTTTGTAACTTTGGTTCTATTGTCACTTATAATAAAATCAGGGGAAAGACCTTGAGAGATAAGCTGCTTATTTATTTGTTCCTGAAGCTTTGATAGCATGTAGGCTGCTGTGTGATCTTTATAAACTCAGAGGTGCTAAGCACAGCTTGTTTTTGAAAGTCAATGCCAGCAAGAGACAGACTTTTTGTAATAACACCCAGTGAGCTGTGGCACTTGTACACTCGAATATTTGTGTCTGTGCCAAATCCTCACCTAGTTCCCATTAACAGAGCTCTTTGACTCCATGCTGGGGATCTGGCCCAGTATCCACTCTGTGAATATGTATATCTAACTGGGATATTCCAAAGGATATTTCTCATCCTCACAGTAACCRAACTCCAAACATCTTACAAATAGAAGTAAAAATCAAAAGCTTTTCCTTTTTCTCAACTTTTACATGATAAGGACTGATCAGAAAATATAATATTTCTCTGCTAGTCTTTTTTTTAAGGATCTCAATGAACACGTAGATGGTTTTAGAGGAAATTTTGAGGAAGAGAGTCCAAGACGTGAATTTGTCAATTGCCCCAATTCTACGTGCAAACAGATCTCAGATAACCTGAGCTCTCAGAAAGGAAACAGCACTTTACAATAAATCCTGCAGTAATCCTCCTGGACAACGTCCACAAAATCAGGTGGAGGACTTATTGGAAAAAGAGGATTTGGGATAAATTTCTCCTTGTATTACGCCTCGCTTTGCCGTATTGTGTGCTTGCGAGTTTAGAGATCAGAACTCGGGCTGGAAGCAACGCGGTCGCTCGGTGGGGACATGACCACAGTGTCCCCGGCCACACAAGCTCAGCCTTTTTCTTGTACTTTTTCCTTTCTTCCACCGAGGGCATCACATTCTCAACCACATCACAGCCCAAACACATCCTGCCCAAAAACCCCATCCCAGCAATGGATAAACTAGAGGGTAACGTGCTGCTTTCTTCCCAAAGCAGCTTGTTTGACACACCACACCATGCAGGCTGTTAGTCTTTTCTGTCCTAGGAGCAAAGCAGTGATTTAGTTGTATACTAGGGATGCAGTTATCCAGAAGGAAAGCACTTATACTGGCGACATCAAGCACTGGCATAAATGCACATCAACCACTGTCTCTGATTTAAAATGATTTTTTTTGTACTCAGTTGGCAGGGTAATATTTTCTTGTTTTTCTTTTCTTTGTGAGCCTGTGATAGATTTCACAACAACAAAGCAATCCTGTAGCACTTTTACAGCCAATGAATTGAGGAGAATGAGGGGTCCTGTCCGTTAGTTCATTTTAAGTCCAGAGTACTGACAGAACGGCAAGTATATAAAAGAAAAAAAAAAAAAAAAAAACTTGATAACATCAAAAACTTTCTGGTACACTCTGCCATAAGGAACACTAGCTACAGACCGAAGTGCACAAGGGTTTCCTACTGAAGCAGAGGCATAGGCTATTCTCATCTGCTACACCTTGTGCCCGATATGTTGAGGGAGATCAGCACAGCACTTGGCTTCCCAGGAAAACTCTTCCAAAACCAAACCTGTAAACTTGTGTTCTCAGTGACTTTCTTTCTATTATGAACTTGGGTATATATGTAAATAAATGGTCCTTTCCTAGCAGTGGTAGTGAGTTCCAGTGTTTCATTATATTTTGTGCAAACTGTTGTTTCTATATTTTCCATCTTTCATTTAAATTGAATATTTTCTTACTTTCAAACCAGAAGATGCTCCTAAGAAAACTATACAACACATTGAAGGATCTAACAGAGTTTTAGTTTAATAACTTAAAAGGCTCCTTATTTTTGTGCATTCCTTKTCCTTGTTTTTACCTATTCCTTTTCTGCGCTCAGCCTGCAACCAATGTTTTTCCTCTCTTTCCATATGAAGGCATCTTCAAACTCGTGCCCAACTTGATAGAGCCTCTATTTTTCATTATTCATCTCAATATCAAATGACTGGATCTGAACACAGTAATCCTAACAAGCCAAATGGTACATTTAATGTATGGATTTTAAAGGTTTGGTTTTGTCTTTTTTTTTTTTCATTATTCTACATTCCTACCACATGTTTCMTAACACATGGTTTGCTTTTCAACTGCAAGAGCACACTTGAGCAGTCCCCACTGAATATATGCTAATTCCTGAGTTGATCCCATTAATTATAATGTGTAAGAGTAGTTCTTTTATTTGTCCTCTCTGGAGAGTATTTGCTGTGCTCCTGAGCAATACAGTCCATCTGATACGGCAACATCTATCGTTCTGATTTCTTTTTTCTTCCCATCTGCTGAAATTTTTTATGATCACATTTCTGGAAATACTTGAACTAAATTTTGTATCATAACAAAACATAACTTTACTATTTACTGCATATGTCTCTRTTTTTCTCATTCTATCTGCTTATCCTTTTAGGTTGATAATAAACAGTATTAAGTTTAACAAAGAAATTCAAGGCACCTATTAGCYATTTTCCCAGGACAAAAGTCTGCAGGTTAATTGTTGATTCATAACAATACTTCATCGTTCTACAAATAACTTGCTTTCTTCCTCCACAAACTCGCTTTGACAAAGAGCTCTTGGGAGTTCACTAACATTTCAGTAAAAGCTATGGGAAGGCCAAATTGCATGTCAGTGAAATCCCCCGGTAAGGAACTTTTCAAGCCCGGCTAGCTGAACAGTGCAGCCTGCAACCCTACATTTTCTTCAGGCTTACATCAGCACCTGGCAGTGATTTTGAGAAAAGAGCCTCCAGATTCCCTGTTGATATCTCACTCTTTGCTTCAACATGCTGCAAGTGCTGAGCAGTGCCTGTTCCACTGACACACATGACAAACTGTCGGGCAATTAAAAGTAAATGCAAAAATCACAAAAACGAAAATGTTAATATTTCAAAATCCTGTGTCAAAGGAAGTATGGTTAACCAGTCTGTGCATGCTTTGTACAAACTGTTATTTAGAAATAATTATATTGATGAGATTGTTTGAATCTTTTCTTTGAGCATTAAACTCAGCATGACCATGTGTGGTATGATCCATCAGATTTCATCAAAGTTAAGAATCCCATATGGCTTGCATTGCCACAATTTAAAACTTCCTGTGACTCAAAATATGTCCATGCTCTTCCTAAAGAAGCACTGGAGGAAGGTCTCAGCTCGCTGGCTTCGTGTACGTATCACAAAACCTACCTGAGAAGCCGGGCAAAGGTCCAGGCTCCGCGGCACGCGGGCAGCTCGGGGTTGCCAGCCCTAGCAGCAGGACCTGAGCTAGTTCATTTGAAACCGAGCCCAGGCTGGCCCGACACATCCGTGTCACATCTTTGATAGCAATATCCGCCTGCCTCCTGTGAGCCCGAAGTGTAAGCCATTATTAAAGTACTGAAACTGCCTGCRAATTCAAGTTACTACCTGGATACAAGTATGCACATTACACAGAAGCAGAATGCTCCTCCTGAATATTCAACAATTCTTCTTTTTGTCCCCAAATTGAGCACCTGCTTCCAGTTCTATTTAGTGACTCACAATTTCAAAGAAAATTTGCTCTTAAAACCTCTAATAAGTTTCAGTGACTTTAGCTTAATATCTGCTTCTTTGTATCTGCAAATATAAAGACCTTTAAGAATTTCTCTTGAAATCTGTTTTTCTTTTTTCTCTCTCTCTTCCATGTCACGACTTCAAGGATGCACATGAGAAAACACCCCCTTTGGGGAGATGCTTGGGTATGTTTTATTTCCTAACTAGTCCCGTTGAAAAGCCTAACATTCTTCAGGATGCTGTGCGTAYGCCTCTCGGCCACTTGAGACCCAGTCTTGCAAAGGTTGCAAGGAACCAGAGTAAAGGACATAAAAACGCCAGCAAATCATTCAAAGATTACCATCTAATGCATTACATTAATGAGTTATTCATATAGAGAAAAAAAAGCTTCCAGATAAACTGACTTTTATACCTTTCCTTTAAAAAAAATCTTACTAATATTTTTCTAACAGTACAACAGAGGCAAGAAGAGCATTTCTTACTTATATGTAGCCTACCTGTTATAAGCAACTGAGAATTGAATGAGATCTAATTGAGATGTCTCACTACTGCATCAGCCCAAAAAGCTGTTGGAAATCACTTCTGTGAGGCTGACACTGCTCACCCACTATCTCCCCCCACAAGGGGCATTTATGCTGTAAAATCATATCAAAACAAAGGAATAACCTCTTAACTTCCTAACGGATTGGCCAAAGTAACACTTGAACAAAGCTGAACAAAGCAACAACAGAAAATTCAAATATTTTCCTGTCTTAGGACCAGTAGTTGCAAACAGAATAGTATCCCTTGTGGTGCAGAAAACGGCATCTACAATTCACRTGGGCTGGTAAAAAGGACTGTGTGAAAGACGAGACCACACCTTGGCATTGGGCAGAGCAGCAGGAATCGGTGAAATGTGACCCGGACAAGATACTCGGAGATGTAAAGCCCTTATAATAAATTATGCATATAAACTGTATGCTTTGCAGTAACGACAAATACAAAAGTATTTGCATTTGGTTTTATAAAACAGAAATGTTAATAGTATATGGGTTTAGGCTAAAAACTTAGCTCAGAATATTCTCTCCCTTCTTTGCTCCCGCCAGTATTTATCTCTTCACCAAAAATTTGGAGAATGAGCTCACATACGAGATGGTCGTTCTCCAGATTGAACAACAAAAATGACACAAATTAATTAACAATTCATGAGATTATAATATGATTAAAGATGAATTAAAATAACAACAGTCTTTAAGACTGCCTGTTATAAATCAAATGATTTCCAGGAAAAAAAAAAAAAGCAGTAATTACAAGAAGCCATCTTTCAACATTTGTAAAATACATAGAAAGGGTGCCAAAGAAAACAGAAATATAAGATGACAAGGCTGCCACTAATTTCAGATTATGTGTTATTTTAAAAAATCCTATGTTAAATATCATTTATTTGCAAAGATCGCTCTTATTTTAGAGCAAGAAATCAGACAGGAGGAGACCTGGTTCCTGTTTTTCCACAGACTAGCTGAGAAACAGAAGAAAATAACCTAACATCTCTTGTGCCTCTGTTTCTCGTCTCTTATCTGAAAACAAGGATGATACCTAAGTGCTACCTTTAGAAGGTGGTAGGAGGGTTAGACAAGTACCATCTATAGAGCCCTTTGAGATCCTGAGATGAAAAGCTCTATAAAAAGCAAGGAAAGCTTTGTGTAAGTGCAATATTATTACTGCGGCTCTTATTATGTTTATTTGTTTACTCTCCTCTAGAGAACATAATAATTCTGAAGAGATTTACATTTGAGCTTTGTGAGAATCCTGCTCTCCGTCTTTAGTGTTGCTCTCCAAGGCTCCGTGGAGGAGCAGCCGGCGGTCCCAAAAGCGCACGCAGCTCCTTGGGGCACGGAGCCCGCGCGGAGCCTCCCGAGCGGCGCCGAGCGCTCTCCGCATGGCTGAGTCGGGCCCTGCGCTGCGGGCACTGGTGCGGCGTCAACAGGGACAGCGGCACGGGGATAAAAGGCTAGAGGGGTGCAGAGGGAGAGAAGCTGCTGGTAACATATCTGTAGGATTCAGACTCRCTTTCTCTAACCAACAGGTTGTTTCAGAGCCTGGTCTGAGGCCTTTGACCAGCTATTGACTGAGACAGCAGTCAGAGGAAAAGGATTTCCCCCAAAACCTGCTGGAAGGGAGAGAAATTTTAGATTTAATCTTCAGGGGAAGACCCAGGGACTCTCCAAACATTTTGCATGCTGCAGAAATCACTGCCTTGGGGTTTACTCAAAGAGTAAATTGCTCAATTCTAGGGTTCAGTAAACTAAGCGCAATTGAGGGGCTCTATTTTCTCCTCCATTTGCATGAAGGATTAGGCCGGTTTAAAATGAATTAGCCACATGTATAACAGACTTCCAATTATACGGAAGAAAATAAACATAGTCTTTTTGGTTTTCTGTTCAAAATACCTTTTGGAGAGACACTACCAAACCTGGAAGTTTTGGACCAGAAGATGGAGTCCCCAYGAGGGGCAGAACCACGGATGCCAAAAGCGCATCCCTGCGGGCGCGTGGGAGAAGACGGGCAGAATGGGGCTCTCCAGAGGCTGCGCGCTTGGTTTCCTTGTTCACGCTGGYAGGAGACACATTTCCGCACCCCAAGGCTGCCCAAGAAACTGGAAAGGCTTCTGTCCACCCTTAAGCCAAGTCTTAGGCCTTGAGGGCATTCATTAATAAGGCAAAGGCTTTTTAGGGAATGCTTGGCTCAAGGATCTCTCTTTTGAAGCCTGTATGTTAATATGCTGTCTTTAAGGTCTGGTGAAACAGAAAAAGAAGCTTGCAACAAACAATAAAATCAAAATCAATCATAATTCAAGATTAGTACTCTTAGAAGCTTGATCTTAAAGCCTGGATATTTTTAAATAACTTGTGCCTTTTTTGTACATTTAACAATTGCTTTAAGTTCTTCCGTTCTCTAGAGTTCCCGTAGCTTTTTTCAGATCTACCTTTGCCAGGGCTTATTTTTTCAAATTTTCTTCAGATGCATTTTCCACATCTGTTTTCATTTCAATAGTGAGAAAGGTTAATAAAAAGTGAAAGTGAGTAAAAATCAAAAGAAAATCTTAGGTTGGTTTTCTTGATTTGGGATATAGATGATAGTGGATAAAAAAATAAGGAAAGTGAAGTCATTCCAGACCATTGTGGAGTAGAAAAAAATATTGAATCAGTAAATCAGTAAGATGCACAGCCAGGAGAATAAGATCTAATACATAACTGCATGAAAGCTTTGCAGTTAAAATTGGCAATAYTGTTAAGTGGGACCTTTACACTTACGAGTATCCGTATTTATGGACTTTACATGTGGTTAAAATGTCTGATTGAAGAAAAATATATAGTTGACAATAACAGAGTAATTATAGCCACGAACTCAATCTGGCTGTATAAATCATTGTGATGCAACCTACAGCAGTAATAAAAATAAATGATATTGTTTTTGCTTCATCACTGCTGATAATAAAATATAATGAATTAAGAAATTTTCTGAGTGAAATAGTCTCATAAAAATAACAATTTACTAATGGCAGCTTAACAAGTCAAATGAATGCACTATAGAAGAACAGTATTTTTAATAAAAATAATCTTTTRGTAAGGAATTATTTTAATTTTTACTAGTCTTTGAAAGAACTTGGGTCATCATGTGTTTTGCATGAGACTGTCTCTTCTGTATAGCTCAGATTTCACTGATTCAGTAAATCATGCAAGAGAATAATTGATTAATTAATCAGGTCTCTTCCTGTGAAAACTTTGCCATGATAGAAAATGTACAGGCATCTTTAGGTGCTGTAAAACCAGCATTAGGTGACAGGACCTTCTTCAYATGGGCAGTTGTTTGCCTGTTTGTGTGGTTGTTTTTAACCCCCACCTTAGAGCACGGTGCCCAAATACACGTGTGCACGGAACGGCGAGGCAGCAGCAGTGCCCACCTGCAGGGAATGGGGCTGTGCCTGGGTGAAGTCAAGGGGGGTTCACACCAACTTCAGCAAAACTGTGAGCTTTCACTTGAGGATCTGGCAGCAGCTGGATTATCAATCTGTAAAAATGGCCCTGATGTAAAATCCACTCAGTGGTCCACTCYTCAGATTGTAATGAGTGCTCAAACATTTCAATGAAGTTGAAAAACAGCATGCAAATGTTCCCTCTGACRTTTCTTTATAAATCTCATCACAAGAAGCCGCTTTTATTTTACCTACAGTACTGCAGAAGCCCAGAATTGCACTTCAGCYTCTGCTGGGAGTTCGCTATAGCAAGACTAGAACCGGCCTCTGCCAGGCAAGTCTCTGGTTCCAGAATTCAGCTGCAAAACCAGAAAATGCAAATGATGACCAGAGCCCTCAATGGGACAGAGTCTGTGACCTCCTTCAACACCTAGCAAACATTATCTACAACAAAACACTCAGATCAGTTGAATAGTCTTTCGTTAAAGAAAAAAAAAAAAAAAAGAAAAAACAAAACCAATCAAGTGAGATAATGTTCTTGGGGGCTTCTGAAACCCTTGTAAGATCTGTGAAAGACAAAGCCACTAAAGCACGAGAACATTCAGAATTAGTTGGAGACTCAAATTTTTATAAAGCAAACTTTTCATTTTCCCTGCAAGGTTTCAAAKGGTTTTTTATCTGATTTACAGAACTTGTGGATTAAGCTAAAGCAGAGGATCAGCTTGAATTCTGTAACCATGGATTTCTAAATGGCTGGAACACATTATTTCCCAGTCCCTCACTGACACCTAGTCAAGGATGAGGGAAAGATCAACAAACAGCAGAAAGAGGAATAAAAGCCAAGTTTAAGAGAGCAGTAAGACATCTAAGAGCTGGAACAAGCCAGGCAGTGCTGAGTTTAGCAAAACCCCTATCACTGCTAGGAGATGTATGGAGAGCTGTGGCTTTCATTAGATCTAAACAGAGGGGAAGGGGTCCAGCGGAGAGGCCTGGAAGAACAGCAGCACTTTGGGAAGGGGGCACACGGGTATCTAACGAGCTCTGGAGACGCGCCCAGGAGCCCTGCAGCCAGGACTCAGGTGCAGCCCTGCAGCCCCTGCCATGGTTTGATGCTGTGAAGACAAGGAAGGCACCAAAACTCCCTCCGAAGCATCTCKGTGAGAGCAATACAAGATGCTACAGGATCCAAGGTTAAAATGACAGATAACACATTGAGATGGCCATTGCAATACTTTCTCTATACCAAATGATATACCAATGTTTTTTTCCATATTCTGTGTGGAAAAAACAGGGAATTGCAGTCATCAAATAATGGAAGATGATGATGGACAAATTCCTGGAAAGAACAATTTCAAAACARTGAAGCAGCAGTCACTGTCCGCATGGTCTCCAACTCCCTTGAGAGTCTTGGGCAATGTATGGAAAAAGGAGGGTTTTCCAGTGCATGAGGAACTGTCGTTTGACAGAAGATGTCTCAGCTCCAATTTTTCTTAAGGGAACAGGAACAGAGTCCAACTTTTTGAGGGAATGCACCATTAATTGTCTAGGCCCATTCTCCCAAGCATTTCATACCTCTCCTAGGCAGACAGGGAGAGGAAAGTTTTAAACCAAACCTTTTAAAAGGTTTAAAACTTTTTATTTAGGAATCTGAATTTGTTCATGTTCAGTTATGTCCATGTATCTTAGTAAGAAACTATGAAGTCTATAAAGCCACAGCCTATCCTAAATGTATGAACACTTACTTTGCTATTTAATAGAGATAATAGAAGCGTTGGAAGCAACAGGATCAAGGGAATTAGAGGAAATGCTCATTAAAACARATGTAAAAGGTCTAATGATTAAAATATTGATTAATTAGCCAAACATTGATTAACAGTCACACTTTATCAACTACAAAGGTTCTAATTACTGCACCATTATTCCATAGATTGACCTGTTCTCTCTTGTCACTTACGATGAAGAACAATTTTTATTAAGTGGGTTTTGGATTTTTGACCTGTAAAATTTTAATAGGGAGTGCAAAGAGGGTGTCGCGTGTGGTTTGGCATTTTAGTCACTGAGGGACTCGTAGTTACTGTCTCTACTTAACCAAAGGCACAGAAGTGCAAGAGGGATGTGGATACGTGGGGATTAAAGCYCTAACAACTTTACAATCATGAACAAGAGACATACACATGAAACTGCTATAAACCTGCACTGGTGAAAGAAGAAACTGTGCGCTGCCAAACTGTACCGATCAATAGCAAGAAAACGTTTAAAAGGAGATACAGTTGTTGACCAGCCAAGAGGACAAAGCAAGAATGTCTTAKTAACTTTTGGCACCTACTTCAAAGGAATCCAGCCTATCCTGGCTCTTGRGCTATTCAATATTAAAAACAAAAATAACATAAAAAGGGGGGACAAAAAGTAGAAATTAAGAACAAGCAGTAGCTTTCCCCACTAAAAAATATTTCCCATTATAGAACCTGGGCCCCAGGAAACTGCTTCACACTTGAAACCCGTTCCGCRGGAAATTTATGGGTGCTTCACATAAGACTATCTTGCTGATTTCAATAACTGTCCATTTAAATCTGTTGATGTAGCGTTTAAACCTTGCTTCACAAAAGAAAGAGGCTAATACACACGCGGGGTTACACTCTCAATATAACTGTCTGAAAGTGATGGTCTGGATTTACTCCTGATGAGATCAGCTCTAAGGCCAGAAAGCAGATTTATAGYGTGAACATAAATGAGCATGGAGGAAGGGGACCTTTTTGATCATACATATGCTTGTCAGGCAAAATGTGCTCAAGACCTCATTGCCAAATAAGCGACAGCGAGCGAGCCCCTTGCAGCCAGTGCAAAATGACATCAGGAGGACGATTCTGAGCAGGAGCAGYGGGGCTGACAAGTTCAATAGCCAAAACCCGGGAAAAGGCCAGGAAAAAACTGGCACGCAGGTGCTAATACAGGCACTGTATTTCCTTCAGGCTGAACTTATGGGTCTCACGGAGGGGCAATGTTTTAGAAAGAGCTGTTTCACCCTTCAGCAGTTTAAAGGAAAGAGAGGAGCTAGTGGGATGCCAAGGTCTGAAATATCCTACTAACCCAGCCTCTGAATAGGGAGGAAATCACCGCTTCACATGGATGGTGCTGCTCAACAGCGACTGAATTAACACTGTAGTAAACAGGTAGGTGTCCTTGGCCTTTCCACTCCATCCTTCTGTTATACTACCTATTTTAAACAAAACAATTCCTTTACTTCTACCTTCCACATCAGCAAAATAAAAACTATTTCATTTCTATTGTACAGCACATGGCCTCATGATCTGCCTTCTTGATTTCCTACACCAGAAAAGTTGTTACATTTATAATGCAATTGTAATTTAAATCCACAAAGTCAGTTTACAGCATAATCAGATAAGGTTGCCTGCGTGTTACCCTGCTGTGACAAGGTTTATGCTACAAGGTTTAAGGCTACTCAATGGGGAAAAAGACATTTTTTTTTAAGAAGGTTTCCTCCTGCATACCCACCCACACATTCCCATACCTACCCATGCTGGTGCCCATGCTTGCAGGCAGCCCTCAGCCCTTGCCCCAAAGCTCCCGCACTGGCCGCTGCAGCGAGGGCTCACGGGGCTGGTGAGGGCCCCCAGGAGCCGCTTGCCCACCCGGGGCTCGCAGCAGCTCTCGAGGCCCTGCAGGGCCCTGCCAAGGCGCCGYGCTCCCTTCCTGCCCACGGGCTGCATTAATTCATCCTGCCTTGCAGCAGGAGCCTCTTTGTGCGCGCTCCCAAAGGCGKCTGCAAAACGTGCCCCAGGAGCCACGCAGCTCTTGCTCTCTCCAAAACACCCAGGAGCTTGATCCCGAACGGGAAGAGGCACAGTAAGGCAGGGGCTTAGCAAAGCGAGCCTTTGCCAGCACACAGGGATTTGCAGCCCATAAGGCTGATTTTATTAAATGAACAAAGTGCAACTGTTGCTCCAGTGTCACAGCAAATATCCAGCGTAGGTATGGTATCACAACCATAAATCCCACATTTAATGAAATTTTGCCTACTACTTAGAGGTAGCACCAACAAATAACCCTTTACAAGTTTTCTGCAAGCCATAATAGTATATTGTAAGTGCACCAACTTTGTGGTACTACTACRGCCCTCAGAAAACCCACAGACAACACACAGAAAGAAAAAGCAGTGAGGAGAGTAGGATGATAAGGAACTTTGTGATAGGCAAAACACCTAAGGGTGGGTTTTGATTTGTTTGCTTTTTTAGGATTCCTGACTTCTCTACGCTGTGTTGGCTTGGATGCTTACACCTGTAATGCCATTTCCTTCCTCATCCTTCACCAAGCCTTCACACCACCCTTTCTGTCATCGTGGTTTTTTTCTCYCCCCCATTTGCTTTTGATCACCTCTCTTCCTGCTCTCCTATTTAGCAAATCCCTTTCTAATTAAGTATGCGCCCTCCCTCCGCACGACAGAAGCACATTAACAGGGAAACGGTAGCGAATAATGTAAACTCTGAGGCAGACGCTACGTTCAAAAGGTGTTTAGCTCAAACATCACATTCCTGTATGAACCTTAGACAGTATCGCTAAACATGARACTAATGATAGTGCTGCTTCTGCAAATATGTGTTAACTCTCGCTATTAGGATGTATCTGTCCAAACCCACTCAACTGAATCCCATTACGAACGTTATCAATGTCATTACAGAAAAAAAGGAAAGGGATGCTGATTTGCACAACCTAAAAGGGAAGAAAAACGCTGCATATATTTCTTCTTGTCCATATTTCAAAAATGATCTTAGTTAGTTGAAGCACATCTTGTGTGAAAGCATAAGCCATGGGAGCTTTACTGGTTCAGTGCAAAGCAATCATTCTACAGGCAAACAACAGGCAGTGAATTGTTCAACCACAGTCAACAACTGGAATGCACACATGAATTTACAAGACAGTCAGTSCGGTTTCCACCTCCTCTACACGAGGACTGACAGAAGAAGAACTGCAGACACCAGACAACCTCTGCACACTGACCAGCACGTGACTGGCACAGGGTCCAGCACCTTCCTTTCCTTTCCATGGGGATTGACACTTCTATCTCCCGAGTGTAGCTCGGGACAGGCACCTGCTTCCAGCTCAGGGAAACGCGTATTGGCTTTCCCCACACTCCAGACACTGCAGCCATGAACTGATTTCCCACCTCTGAAAAACTACTCTGGGAGGAATCCGTACTGCTTGGGGTCACTCCTGCTTATTCCACAGCTGGAACCTCCATTTCCCTTTGAGTTTCCATATCTAGCTCCTCTTCTTCTACTAAATGCCACATGAGGCATAGAAAACCTGTCTGTACACATCTGCAGTGGCTTGAATACAAAAATGGCAACTCCTTCTCCCATTTAGAGCTACAGTTTTATAATTAAAATACTTAGAAAAGCAGGTTTCAATGTTGCTTTCGATTTATTTAAGGCTCTATGGCTTTGTTTCTGTGTTATTTGACGCAAACAGCTTGCAAGTATGCTTCCTAACTATAATTTCATTGAACACTTGGTATTTTTGTGTTTTAAAAAAGGAAAGTGGTTTGTGTCTCATTCATTATTAGTATGATTTACTTGCTGAAAGGAAATAATTCAAGATCTCCTTTTTGAAAACAGGCACACACAGCACTTAGCCAAGTCCCTTCAGGGAGATCCTGGTAAAACGCAATCATAGGGAATGAAGCTGATCCCTGCGTGAGGAACGAGAACGTGAAGCTTCGGTACCACTGCGGTCTCTGAAACAGGGTTTAGAAGGGAGTTAAACCTATTTTTTTCAGGCACTCTTCGTGAGGCAGAGTTTATGTAACATCAGAGGCCTGAATACCCTGGGCAGAGGGCGGCGGGGCTGCACAAACGGCAGGAGCAGGAACTCGTGCCCGGGCACGGGGGCAGCGGGCGAGGTCACCCACCCATGGACAAGCCCTCGTGCCCCACGCAGAGCTCCGCGCGTGGCCCCAGCAGCCTCCCTCACCAACACGGAGGCCTTGGGAAGCGGCTCGACTGCCCAAGGCGATGCGTGACGGAACCGAAGCCTGGAGCCTCTAAAACACACAGAAGATCCAGTGTAAGCTCTCAACAAATTACATTTTTTCATTTTTAAGTTACATGGTTGGCAGCACTTAAAATCCTCTTTCCTCCGTTGTGGGGAAGGAGCTTTCCCTGGTGACCAAAACACATCAGTGGGAGAAGCAGATCCAATCAGGCGCACAAAATACCAGCAGGAACACACAGAAAGCAAACAACAGCAGCAGCAAAACCAACAAGCAAGGGATCAAACCTGATCCTACTCGAGATACAAATGGGCCGCAGCGTGGCTATTTGCCACTGTGCACCAAATGACTCTCCTACTTTGACTTGTGCCAAGGCGTTCTTGYCTTTTCTGCACGGAGTTGACTTAAGTCATCAACATTGAATCCCCCAGCTTCTATCGGTTTGCATCCTAACCTTAGCCTTATTCAGGTTTATTTTTTAGTGCACATGTGTGCACATACACAGACACAGAAAAATAAGGAAATTTTCATCATTATAGTATTTTGGTAGCATAATGGGAATAGACAGCAACTACTTTGTGTTACAAATTTGAATGTGAAATTTCAGAAAACCTCCTTGCATTAAAAATGAATTAACTGTGTGATTATTAATTGTGCATATTCCAATCCCTTTGTGCTGTACTGCATGTTTCTTGAATCTCATTTGAATCCTTTGGCTAAGTAATGTGTCAAGGGGGGTACTAGCCTGAATGCCTGAGTTATTTAAAAAGCAGGACAGCACTTCCAGATTAGAATACCAATGAGTGGGGTTAAAAAGGCTCTACTGTAGTTGGAGGGCAGCTCTCAGTCTGAGTAGTACCTGAAAAGGACCTCTATGGACTAATTTTCAGAATCACATTGTAATGTGGGCTCATGTCAATCATCAGAACAGACAGCTTCATCCCATGATATAAACTAGTTATACATTCAAGAGCTGCCAGAGGATCTTCATTAAAAAGGGACTTAGCATTAAAAGAAGAAGGTTGTTTTATTATAATACTTCAAACGCAGTTTTTTGTTTTATATGTTCTCAGAAATCTTTTTTTGTTCTTCTTCACAATATCAAAAAAGTGCCACAGAAGAAGCAAAAACATTAAATATTCCAATTTTTAATGGGAATCAAGGTATCTTTCTGGTTTAAGGCATTAAAATCATATACATTTTTCTAAATATATTCATGTCTTTGAATAACAAAAAGAAGTCTCTAGATGTAATAGGAGGATGTTTTTAATCTTTTGTGAGAAGGGATTTGCAGAGCTGACTACTCAAGGTACAATATCTACTGGCAAAGTATATCAGTGAGAGCTTTATACATATAAATTTGTATAAAACCTTTGGGCTATCCGCAAGCTTCCAGATACCAGTTAGATATTACAATCCATGTCATTAAAATTTAATATGATTGTGTTAAGAAGAAAACATTAACAATATCCATGTAAGTAAATCATTGACACAGTAATCTAGTATTTCAAGAAACCTTAACAGAGGTTTATTAAAAAATAAATACATGAATATATCTATTTACCTATATGGGTGTCATTTCAAAGAACTTGATTTAAATATAATTTTAGAAGTCATTCAACATCTTTAAAGTACCTGGAGTATTTTGGTCTAAAATTGCTGTTTCCTACCTACTTCATACCATGATAAATACCTTATAGGAATCGAATTGAAAAGAGTAGATGCTCCTTTCCTTATGGGGAGCAGTATGATGCAAGTCCTTCCAGTGCGGATTCTAGCATGTTTTGTGCTGTGCCTTTTTAAACTATGATAATATAGTGCATTATTTTCTGTCCTGAGAGAATATCTCCATTCCTATTACAAAGCTGTTGGGTTTCTTTTTTTCTTGTTTTAATCAGCTTGGCCTTTATACAAAATAAGATTCTTAGTAATTCTTACATTCTTAGTCATTTCATGCGTTCTTAGTAATACCAAGCACTTCCTTGTACAGTGTGTTCCATTTTTTATCTATACCTTCACAATTATTAGCTAATTAATTATTAACAACTTAATGAGTTTTCCTATTGCCCTCATTACCCTAATATGTAGCACCTCTCAAACATTTAAAAATTCTACTTCTGAACATCCTGTGAGGCAAGAAATATCATCCTCGTTTTACAGACTGGCGGCTAAGGCACAAAGGTTCTCGTTCCCCAATCCACATGTGCTAACAATGGCAGCATTAAAGGTAATGGGATTGCTTTTAAAACAAAGTTATTCTACTCATCATAGGTAAGAAGATTAAAAAATCCRGCACAAAGAGATTTGAGTAAATTTAACAAGGTTGCAGAGGAACCGGAGTCTTAATTAAAACTGAGATGTTCTTGTCTCCAGTTCCTCTGGACACACTACTAGACTTCCTRTATTTATTTTTAATGTAAATCAGTTACGATGAGTTATAACACTAACAGTACATGATATGATATGATAATACAATATATTACATTTTTCAGTGATTCTCTTCAGACATTTCTCTGGAAGCAGTATATTTAAAAATGAGTTTCAAGAGCTTAGAAAACCCACCTGGTGAGTGAGCTCTACCAAACTCACACAAACCCAGGGATGTCTTAATTAAAGTCCTTCTGATGTTTAAGGATAAAGCAGACAGAACAATCCTTGCTCTTTTGGCTTCTTGAAAGAACTCTTTTGAAGCGACCCGCTCTGCAGCGCGCTCTCCCACCACCATGCTCCAGCCTTGACTTGCACGTCAACACGCACAAAGCGCCCAGCCCAGAGCAGCCCTCGGCACAGCAAGCCCGTGACGATGCCTTTGAGGCGCTCGCTCCTCCGCCAGGCCCCGGCCTCCGAGCAGTTAACAGTTCTGTCTTGATTCGGGCTCTGGTGCATCCCAACAGGTGACTGGCAYGCCAGTCCTGAGCCTAAAGTGCCCGCACTTGGAGGACTTAGTCAGCATAGGCTGAATCTCAGCCTCAGAGCTCCCTACAGAACTAGCAAAAACAGGAAATTAAGGCAAGAGTGGAAGCTTCCCTCGATGCTGGAGATTAGATGCTAAGATATCTAATGTGGCAATAAGACCATACAGATCCCCTCAGACACACAGGATGCTCAGCAAGGCTGTAATTAGAAATGTCGCCAACCATCTGCTGGGCATCCGCAATTCTCGCTAAAGGTGTGGATTGCAGAGCACACTTTGCACCATGGCAGATCAGGTCTCCCGTTAAAAAAATCCAGTCCTGGACAYGTTTTAACAACCACCTGCAGACGTGCTTCACCAGGTTGGCAGTACCAACCCGTTGTGTAACGCTTGCCTCTGCACACGGGGCTGCAAGATGCCGTCCGCCTCGGAGCAGGCAGAGGCGCCACGGAAAAGCTCCCCCAGGGCTACTCCAAGCTTCCTGCTTCGCTTTCTGAACAGCTGTGGGGCACCCTGTAGTGTCACATGGCACGCAGGGATGTCCAGAGTGTATTCCAGAACACGCTGCTTATTTATCGCAAATTGAATTTTTATTTTTGTTAAACTGTACAGATGTCCGTGCAAAGGGTTCCCATCAAATTATAAGTCTGATTACCCTTAGCACCTCATTTCAGAGATTGTAAGAGTATCATTAGCAGTGAATCCACAGTTCTGTAATTTCAAATCAAATCCCAGAAAAAAATAAGATAAAGTCAGTTCATCATAATTTTGCAGGTTACAGTAATTGCTGAAAAATACTCCTGAATCCACTGCCAAGCACTCTGCGGATTGCCTTCCTTTATCACCTCCTTTATGCTTATACTCCCCTTGTCCATCTTTTCTCCAATTTTCTATATGCTGATTACAGTATTTTGGTGGTTTCAGCAAATGTTTTAAAATCCATTAATAACTTTGCAGATGACTTCCAAGGAGGAAGCAGTGCCTATCGTACAAGATTAAACACTACTCTTTTCATAATTAGAATTTGTGTCATAAAGCAAAGGAAATGTCTACACTGAAGGCAGAACTTCCAGAGCCACCAATTCGACCTCCCTGTGCCCTGTGATACAGTCACCCTCCTTAAGGAAAGAGTCGGGTACCCAAAGCAACTCTCTTCTCCAGAGAACAAATCTGGAGACAAAGGAACTTAACAGCATCCTTCGTGCCAGGTGAAAATTATAGGTAAATATTCAGAATGCCCTTCCAAAGCAACTAAAAAGAGATATATATATATATATATATGTAACAGCATGATTTCTCTATTACCAGTAATCTGCTTTGTAGAATATAGATTATTGCCAGAATTATGTTCACAAAGCATGAAATTAGCTTAAAGAAATAAAAATGATAAATCAACTTACAACCTGTTATAACAAAAGCTCCAAATTAGTATATATTGTTGTGGAATTAGCCTGGACATTTTTTGATCAAACTCACAAAAGCCTTCAAAAGGATGTATTTTCTGGACAGCAATATACACCTTCAGTAGCTTGAAATATTTTAAGGAACACATTTTGCCTACAAAGAGCTTAAAGGGTTTTTGAGAAACATTGGAGAATTAGTCATTTAAGTGAAGATGTTTCATAAGAAGAAAAGAAAATGTTTGGCAGTATTGTTGTTTCACTGCACACTACTTAGGGGGTATTAGGTTTCCCTGTATATCCTCATTTATCAGTGTTTCAAGTGCTGTAGCGTTCCCGATAGCATGCTTTACTACTTTGAGCCTATTGATGCATTTTCCACCAAACCCTCTCCTGTGTCTTCTTTTGGAAAATCTTTAGAGAAAATGTGACAGAAAAAAAAAAAAAAAAAAAAATCAGTCTTACAGATCTTAGACTATTTTTTTCAAAGGCCTGTAGCCATCACCACACCAGAGAACCTCACACAGTATTTTTTTTTAACTGCTTTAACACCAGGATTTGATGTCTAGTCTCTTCTTCACAGGCACAGCTCTTTAAAGGAAGCTTTCCTCTCTGTCATTAATGTGTAAGTCAGTCAGTCAGACCTTTTTAATAAGCAGTTGAAGAGCCACTGTCTTTAGCACCTGCAACTAACAAAAGGCTCATTAGTCAAATGAACAAAGAATACTCTGAATATCAATGCATTATTTTAGAGGAAAGCCTCCTCTCTAAGAGAATCTGAATCTTTTTAGTGGGCTTTCTGAGTCCAAATTTTAATGCTCCGGACCCTACTTATGAAAAATTGATGAGGAAAGAAAGCTGTTAAAAGAAGACATCTATTGCATGCCATTTTAGCAATGGACCTCTGCCGTCAAAAATAATTCACCAAGTAGAGAATTTGCCTTTTCCTTTCTTTTGAAAACTTGCCCAACACAACTTTTTTGTGCTGTGTCAGTGATCTGTTGCATAAATAACCTTGCATCAATTAATGGGGTTATTTAAATGACCTCTGAGCAGCAGAAGAGGGCATCAAAATTATACAAAATGAAGAAAAGAAAAAACAAACACATCAAGTTCACATCTCAAGTAGAGATTTTATATATCTGCAATGTCCGGAAGAAATCACAAGCAATCTATATAAAGATTTGCTGAAACTAAATTTGCTATCAGAGAGAAGGGTAAATCAAACCTTTAATTATTTCCTGAAAGGAGAAAAATCCAAACAGTGATTCCATAGAGACAGTACACGATGASTTTTGTTTAAATAGTAGAAAGCACCATTTATCCACTTTTGTCAAGGAGCACCCTSAAAACACACCACAAGTCCCATGCAGAAACAGACAGAAGCTCCTCACACACAGTCTTGGTCCCACACACCATTTGCTTCATGCCCCCAAGACCTACTGCTCATACACAGATACCAACGACAACGTCCTGTTTTGATTGTAATAGCACCGTTAGAAAAGCATAGCAAGCTCCATCTATTTCTAGCTAGATATGTTACAATAATTGCTTTTAGACAACCTTGCCACAAACCACAGGCATTTGGTACCTGCAACACCTGTCTATTAAAGTGCTGTAACCAGCAGGATTCTGTTAAAATGTAGAACTGCTCTCCAGACACTGCTCTGTCTCCAAACACACACTGTGAATAACTTCATACCAAAAGTGAAGACAAAAAGCTACAGAAAGACATAAATGTAAGGCTGGATAATAATTATAATTAAAAAGTTAAGACACTCTGGGGAACAAGTGTGTAATAAAGATGTATGTAGATGTGTTGTTAGGCACTAAAATTACAATAAATTGCTTTTAACTCCCCAAAGTGCACTGTTCAGGCATTTAGCACAGATAGAAGAGTTTTGTATTAATACAGTGACATGGATCAGCAAAGATTAGTATCAATTCACGCAGGCATAAACCAAACTAAATGGAATTCTTTGTCTTATCAGACTATGAGAACAACTCCCTAACAAGATACAGAGAAATGAGCACGAAGATCTAGAAATGAATGCTAAGAATGGGAAATTATACAGCTCCTTCTTTTGYTGAAGAAAGTGTTGACTGGAGAACTTTCAGGCAAAACACAGCGGAATTAAGGAGTGCTTCTGACACAGAATTGCAGAAAAGGCTGCCCTATAAAGGTCAGAAGATATAGCACCAAAGGTGGCTAGAGAATGGGCTTGGATATCTGATACAAAGGTTACTAGTGGGGATGCAGGGAGCTGATAAGTGAATGATGCCGTGAGCATCAGAATTTGTTCTGTTTTTTGGGTTTTTTTCTGTCCTTTTTGTATTGATGACCTGGCAGAAAGGTGAGACAGTTTTTGCTGACATAAAAATGGAGTAGGGGAGCYGGTCAATACAAAAGTGAAGAGCAACACAGGTCAGAAAGTCTTAGGACAAACTAGAAGTCTGAATGGACAAAAGTTAGCTCCAAAAGTCATCATAAAGTAATGAAGCAAAAGGAGAAAACATCAGAACAAAATTAATCTCTTCCRCACAGTATGCAAAAAGATAACCAAAGCAGATGCTTTGGCAGACCTTATAACATAGAGGAGATGCACCCAGACGTTATCCATAGAGGCCTCGCTACTCCCACTGCAGCAACTCCGTGGTGAAAAGCAAAACGAACGTGGAAGAGGGTGAGGAGCAGCCACACAGGCGCCTTCAGACAGCAAGAACAGTTGGGAGCTGCTGAGTGGACTCCAGGGGCAGGCAACTTTCCAAGGTAACACTGGGATGTAGAAGCTTGGCTTATTTATAACGGTAAGGGAAAGTTTGTGGCTGTCGGAAAGTGAAGGCGATTAAGAGGGAACGCTATTAAGGTACACACAATCCTGAAGGGAACGGAAGGGAGAGATGCTGCAGGCTATCTGAGCTGGTGTTAAATAGAAGTACAAGGGGTTATGAACTTAAGCTGGGGGGAGAATTGGACACTAGAAGAATTTAGGTAGAGTTTKCTTGCACTGCCGCCCTTCGTGGAAAAACCTACCAAGGCCAGGCACCGTAATAAGCACTATACAAAAGGAAATGTTGAACAAATAGGAAATAAAGTATATTGTGGAGTAACTGTCCATTTAAAGCACCGTGGCAGCTATCTAAAGGGTTTTTGCCCTCAATCTATTGGAAACTTTCCCAACTTTCCAAAAGTTTTAAGGCATTTAATTCCCCTCAGGACACTACCCCCACCATTCACTCACACACACACAGACAGGTGTTTTAAAGTCTGCTCAGATGCTTGAACTCCTAGCACTCACTTCACAAATACGAGGGTATGATACCAACGCTGCCATGCTTCATGTAATGCAAACCATAACATAAAATAGATTTAATGCTAATTTAATTGCTCACRGTAGGTAAGCAAAGAGATAGTGCTAGAGTTGGGGATCTCCTGCATTTTTAGGAGYGGTACAGCTCAAGGGCTGATGGGGAAAAAAACATAAAATCCTGTATGTTCATATTGCTGGGGAAAAGCAGCTCTGACATTGAGAACACAGCTCAGCTTTCTGACTGCCTCAGAGATGTCCAAAAATGCTCTACAGCCAAGTTCCAGATCCTCCCCTGAACTTCCTCCCTCCCCTTCAAAGAATCATTTCAACGTTTAAGCAAAGCTTAAATAGATTCAAAAAACTGACAGGGTCTCCTCCTTCCTTGCACATACTTCTAAGTAAGCTAAAATATTCCATTGAAACTAACTGCTGGGCCACTTCTAAACAAAACGCTCACTGATTTGGGCAGTTTCAGCAGCTGCTTCTTTCTCCCCTCTTCTCCCCCCAGACACACTGCATGTGGCGAGGCTGCTGACCAGCTTGTCTCTTTAGCCAGGCTGGTTACCCCACACATTCTGTTGGCTTCCCCAAGACATGGGAGTCAGRGCAGTTCTACATGAGCTGCTGGAGTCAAACTCGGAGACCCCAGTTCCTTCCCGGGAATGTTTGTGGGATGTCCGTGTCTACACGAGCAGCCTCCTCTCGCCCCTCGTGGAGGCCAGCGAGGTCCACGCACCTTGCAAGGACCCAGCAGAGCGGCCCAACCTCCTCACCCGGGCTCAGAATGACTYGTGTTTCATTACAGCATTTCCAAAATCAAACATTATTAAACAGACACCTTTTCAACACAGGACTTTGTCAACTTTCCCACAGCATTATACAGAGCCTGGACTTATCAGGAGACAGGGTTGAAAGCGGAGATGTTGCTCTGCTCGCGCTGAGTGCTCTGAAAATAAGGAGCGCCGGGAATTCGCATTTGGGAGCAAAGGGCAGGCCYGTGGGCAAGGGAGCAGCTCTGCTACCTCCCGTGCCACCTCTGGAGCACCCTGCTCACAGGAAAGCACTGGGAAGGACCGGACCGCGGTGCCTGCATTAAGTTATGGAGCTGCTCAAATACAAGCATCAGTTTTGCTACCTGCTCCAGCAATGCAGTTCAGTCCCAGGTGAAAACCCCTTCTGCTGGAAACCGTGTGGCAGCACCACGGGGAAACGCAGCCCGCGCAGGTCGCTGAGTCTGCACGGTCCATGCGCTCCAGCTCAGYGCGAGACGCCGCCGTCCTAGCGATCGGACACGTCTGCCTGGCTTACGGCTACAGAACTGCCTGTAGCGATGCCAAGGGAGCACCCTCGGAGACGTCCCATTTTAGCCATAACGAGCAAAGAGGACCACTCCATAACTTTGAGCCCTTAACTCCCTTCCCTAGGAAGATATCCGCTGCTTAATGATTCCTTGCACATTCAATTTCATATTACCAACAAGAACCTGCTTAAGTCCAAAAGTCTTTTAAAAAAGATACGTTCCTTAGAAACYGGACTAAGATCTCAGACTCATTTTGCACAAGCCACAGCACGGATCTACTTAACGGCTCCTTTAGTTCACTATAGGCAGATTCAGACCCACTGAAAAGGGGTTCAGACCTCATTATCATTTATCCAAGCCGTCCATTACCATCGCATTCACCTTCCCTATATAAACCAGAGCTCAGAATTAAGAAGGTTTAGTTACAAAAATGCCAAGAGCAGAAAGCTGACATATGCTACGCATATTGCAGTGAATGACCTACTTTAAAGCATGCATATATTTATATGTGAATTCCTACAYCCTTTTCCTGGTTATTTTTCACAGTAAGCTTGGAGTCCTAAATTAGGGTAGGAGGAGCCAAAGGCATGGAGGTTGTTTGCAAGGCAGCTGTAGACCAACGCTGGTGTTTCTGTAACACAGAGCACGCAGAAGAGTGGCCTGTGGGACACAAATGGAAGGAGGCAGAAGGCAGGAGGCTCTGCTTAACTCAGCAGCCTAACTGCAAATTCAGGAGATAATAATAATAATAATAATAATAGTAATAGTAATAATAATAATAATAATAATAAAAATAAAGCATTTGGTCCTGCAAGGACATTGGCAGTATCATAGCACTGTAGGTCTCAAACATGAGTATGTGCAAGAGTTACAGCCTATTTGTTTAAAAACACAAAAGCAAACTTGTATCTGTAGTTCAGATATTGAACAAAAATTACTTATCTTAGCAGCTTAGGTAACATTTTGGGGTAGGTTTTGCTGTCTCTTCAAGGCCTATCACCCAAAGCACAAACTGAGCATTGGGGGAAGCTCTGAGATTTATCAAAGTTAGTTCAGTCAGTATCATGCAATTACTCATTTCAGAAACCACGTGGAAGAGAATCTGGCATCCAGCTTTTTAAGATGTTTTCTCAGACCGTTACACATCGTGGCACCGGGCAGTTCCATTGCTACTGTCGGGAGGAACGTGGAAAAGCAGCTGCATTTTAAACATTTACTTAAAAATTTATTTCACAGTTTACCTTTAATAGAAAGTGGTTTTCTCCATAGAAACTCTTAGACGGTTATGCTGAGCAAACTAGGTGCTACTTCCTTTCAAGTTAAACCCTTTAGATTACTTTAACATAAGTCTTCGTGGTTTAATTTATCATATGTTCTGGCACCATTTATCACTAAATGCAGAATGATGAAGAAATGGCTCTATTAAAATGGAATAACTACTGAATTAAGAAGCTGTTAAATGAGTTGGAGTGCAGACTCCTGTTAACAATATGTGAGGAAGGCTGTTTGGCTGAAATAAATTACTTTCCCAGTAATAATTTGAGAAGTGCACCTTTGGAGAAACATGTTCAAAAATTCACATCTTGATTTCCTGACTAAAATCACATTCTCCACTAATAATATTTTTAAATTAGCTTCACGACTAAGGTGAGGAAAATTTAGTCTCAAATATATTGGTTCAAAAGCAAAATATTCTTTATTTAATAATTATGAAGGGCAGCTTTTAAAAATATCCCTGCAAAGGATAGTATTCCAGTTAGACATTGGATTCTACGCAGAGTCCAGTTAAGATATATTTCACATGCTCATCTCTAACTTCTGAAAATGCTTTCACGGTCTTTCAACGTAGTCTACCATATCAGCTTGTAAATGATAAATGGTTCTTCCTTATAACAGTCTGCCGAGCAACACCTTCTAAATAGTAAATAGCTGATTACCTAACGAGTCAAGATATATTTTCACTTTATTGATTGCAACGGAACCTGAAGAGAAAGTATAGAATAGATATTCAATAAATCCTTATTAACTGGCATATTTATTATTTTTTAATTAAAAAAGTAATTCTGTTGAAACATGGCAACATACAGCATTTGCTATTTCCATTATATTATTGAAAGGTTAATTCCAAACAACTACTCTGTTTTGTGTTTCACTATGTTCTTATTCTTGTGCTTAATCCTTTAACACAATCCACATATTTCTTGTGGTTAACAATGGCATTTATTCAACCCTCATTAGGAAATTATTTAGCTCAATCAAAAGAAACTTCCATTCATCACTCAGTGCCCTCTCCTGCACTGATTGATTTCACTGGGAGCAAAAATAATTTCTGAGAACCCACGTGCATCATTTTGACCCTTTGAAATGACCTCCTAAGGGACATCTTACAGTCACAGGGTGGCATCTTTATGGCTTTAATAGCACATTTTATTTTATTTTTACAACTTATTACACAAAAGATGCAAAAGATGCCTTCCTGTAGACGTGGTTTATTTGCAGGCCATGCCGTGGCACAGCGTACAGAAATAGCTATAGCCGAAAGCTCACTGTCCACGCGCTGCTGACAAAGTTCACGCACACGCTAACACAGCGGGGACACGTCACAAGTGGGCGTCCACAGGCGTCGTAGAAAAACTAACCCTCTTACACAAACCAGAACCAAACAACACGCAACAAACAAAGCAGACCTCCTGCTCAGTACCAACCAGAGARTCTCTTCACACAAAATGGCAGATTACATTACCTTATCAGAACAGCACTGGCTATAATTCTGAGACAGCAAGACCCCATCAAAATCACTGCATGAGAACCCGAGCAAGTGGCACTTTCCACTCTCCATAATATATGAACAATACCTTATTTGCCTTTTAAGGCACAGGTGATCTTTAAGTATATCCCAAACCATGATGCACTTTACCTCGCAGAAGAACTGGGGCCACCAATGACACAAAGATTCTTATTTGTTATAAGGTCTGATCAGCAGGGGAAAAAAAAAAGAAAAATAAAGCATTTTCCTCTATGGGCTGGGTGCCTGCCAGGCCCGCTGTGAAATCCAGGGCAGAGCTATATACATTAACCTCTTGCACTCGCCTTCCGCAGTCATCTGCATCTACACCATCTTGCTGCGCTCCGCAYGCGCCACAGCGGAGCAGGAATAGCACAGTGACCCACTTTCACGCCTGCGCCTCCAGTTTCATCTCACGCGCTGCGTGTGGGGCTGCTACCCCAGCGGAAGGGCCCGCCCGCCCTCCACGCGTCCGCCACGCGCCTTGCACGGCCCCGCACAACCCTCTGCCTTCCTGGTCAGCACCTTGGCCTGCCGGGGCCGCAGAGCAAATAAATACCAGCCTGCTCTGCGTAGAAAACGGGAGGTTTTCTTCTCTGAGAAAGCGATTACAGTGGTTTGCTCCTCGTTCCCAGTTAACAACTGAATGCTGCCTCTGTGGAAATTGGAATTTGAGAATGAAAAATACATACCATATAGGATTTTCTAGCACGTTATTGTGGATAAATTGGAGTGCCAATTTAATCTCAGATGGATTCTTTTTCAATCAACTATGGTTAATTTAACTAAATTTCTTTTACATCTAAGTATCCTCTAAATCTAGTAAGCAGTTGCCAAATAATATATCAAACATACTATAAAATACATCTGATAAATGTGACTTCTCAGGTGTTTTAGCAYGTTTCTAGCTCAGCATGTAAATTTGACTTTTTTTAGACTCTTGTCAAATACTACCTATTTGTTTCATGCCTTTYTTCTCAGATCCATGATCCAAACTTTGACAGGTGTCTTCCAGCGGAAAAAGAAATATGGTAAATCTCAATATTTCCCAGTCAAAATCACAATGTTCTAATTCAAACAAACTTTTCTTTGGTGGTGCTCATTGTATAGTGGCCACACCCCAAAGTATATGGATATCAAAAGGGTGTTTTAAATACACTTTAGTTGAAAAAACAGCCCATCTGTCTGTCTGCCACCCCAGCAACTTGAGAACCTGCAGGCTGACTATTATCAAATTTGATTTAGAGAATTTAAAGAAATTGAGTTTCCGACTGATTTGCTGAAACACGTTGGCGGGTAGAGAGCGGGCATGGCCCTAGAGCACAGCTAGGAGCAGAGCAGGAGGATGAGCTGAGCTGTCTGTGCCCTCCACAGGCTCCAGCCCCTGGCATTCACAGCCACGGCCCCTTGGCTCTAGTGCTCACACAAACACACTGTGGGCTCCAACGCCCTGCTTTTAAAATGCCATCCTACCCGTACGCTTTAGCTTCAGATCCCACTTTGTTTAAGACTGGGTGGAAGGCAAGAATTTCAGCAATGCAATGACCGTCATGTGCCCGCCCTGAAAACTGGAACTCACAAATTCCAAACACCCCTYAGCACAAACCCTTAGAACGAAGGAAAAAACAGAGCCGGTTACTCAARTGACTTAGCAATGAAACGAGAATAAACAGCAGCCCGTGCTTTAAGTATGGTTCTTTAAAGAGCGTATTTTAATTTACAATGATAAAAGCATTCAAGCATTATCTCATTTTTTTAAAAAACTTTCCCTAAAAAAAAGTGTTATTTTTCAAAATAATAACTTTACCCCTGCAGAGTTTTTAGTGGATTTTTTCTATAGATGAGTTTTTAATGTTTGACAAAAAAAAGAGAAATTCCAAAGCACAAAACTCCACATGGACACAGAACCCATAAGACGATAACAGCAGCTTTCAATGAGTGTGGCTTTCTAATAGTTAATATTCCATCCATTTAATATCTCTAATTATTTTCCCTCCTCGGCTTTGATGGGTAGTTATAGCCTGGAATAAAAACAGTGTGGTAAGGACAACTGCTCAGCAAGGTTAAGTGCCTTCTTGTCTTCAGTACCAATAATTACCTTTAAACAAAAAAAAAAAAAAAAGCTGTTTTCAGGTTTGACAGTTAATTTACTAATGAGTATGTGGACCCAATTTATAATAAAGTAATATTGACCAGAAATAAGCTGGCATTGGTACTCATCTGAATTATTTTATTGTTCAAGTCTCCTATTAAATAAATTGGAAAGGATTAATTTTGCAAGATGGGATTGTCAGAAGCTGCTGCATAAACTAGATGCATGTCAGCACTAAATTTAATTATTGATCACAATACAATAGTGCTGAGTATTCCAATCCCCAAACAGCTTCCAGTAACTATCAGCAGATTCCAAATATAGAAACTGAAGGAAGGAAAAAAATTTTGATTGCAGATGATGACGCTTTAAAATAAATAAATAATTCATTAGCATCAAATACAATTTTAATTTTAAAGTACAATTCAGGTCACTCACTCAAACCTGTAAGTAGCAATCAGGAAATGAAAGAGCCTCTGTTCAAGTGACAAACTCTAATGAAGTAGTGCACTGTTCTTCTGATTGGGGGATTCCTGCGACTCCCATTTTTTCCTTTATGAGAAATATTTGGAAATGGAGATCAGTTCAAGCATCCTCCTCTCACTGCACCCCTTCTTGCCAGAAAACAAATGGAAGCACTTCAGAATGAGCAACGGAATGCTAAAATATTGTACTGAAAGACACCTATCAAAGAAAAGACATGAAGATGTGTTCTTTGAGCAAAAACCATTTTCCAGCTCTATTTATGTTCTCCAGCTGAAGAAAGCAATTTAACAGGATGATCAAGAGGCTTTCTAGAAGTAATCAATAGAGAATAATTTTTCTTTTCATTTGGGAAAGTTGAAAATGCACATGAGAAATGCTTAACTATATGAAAATTTCTTTCTGATTCTTAAAATCAYTTAGCACGTGAAAAAGAGCTCCAGGCAAATGAACTGCTGGTGGGTTAGTTTGGGAAGGGTTCTAGCTCCAGCGCAACGCACAGAAAAGCCACGACGGGAGCGCTCCTGGGATCACAGGGCAGGCAGCCCAGGGGCAGGGGAGGGAAGAGCACACATTTTTTAAACTCAGATGATAATATAATATTAGTGTGGTCATTGGAAAGCAATTTCGCCAGTTTTATTCTATGGACTTTCTGTCTAAATTCATACACTTTATTAATTTTCATATAAATAATGTTAATGAAGCCATCATTTTCCTAATGAAAGCTTAACATGCATCCTGACAATATTTCAACCTCTTCTAACCTTTTAAACAATTTTTTCATAATATATCTTGGCTTAGTTACWGTGAAATTCATTTTCCAAGCCAACATCAAGCTTGTTACAGACTTACTCCCATAGCATTTTAGCATTATCATCATAAACAGAAATGACTCCAACCTAATTTCAAGTTCATCCCAAAATAAAAAGATCTCGCAAGATTTTAAGTTTTTGTTTAAAGCAGCTACCATGTTTTAACTTTTACGTACTRAAGCACAAATCACTGTTAACTCATAAATCTGGGCTTCATCCAACTCCTACTGAAGTCAATAAAGTTGCCCCCTTGACTTAGCCATGTGTTGGATCATGTCCTTTGCGACAATTATGACACTCTTGCCAAATGTTAATCCCCAGGCCAGGAGTGTTTTAAATTGAGCATTAGAAGTTTTTATTCAACTTTTGCCATAATCCAAACAGCCAAACAGCGCGGGCCCCTGAGCCCCGCTCGGAGAGCCCCCGGGGGCTGCGCCTGCTGAGCACCTCCGCAGGGCCCGCGCTCACAGACCCCTGCAGGTTAGGAGGACTCCACAAAGAAATGAATTCCTTCAAAAAAACCCTCAAGTTATTATCAACTTCCTTAATATATGCCCTAAAGCCAATTTGAGGCTTAAAAGCAACATTGTACAGGCTTTTACACCAGAAGCCACTTTAATCTGGGGAAAGACATGGGTTCTGAGCACTTTGCACATGATCCTGGAGCTTGGCTACACGGCAGCTGACAGCCGTTCAATGGCGGGACTGACTAATAACGGGAGCAATTCCCAGCCATTCAATTCCCTACTCCAGCTGCAGCCAGCCCTGGATGTGCTGGCATTTAAACTGATGTCAGCAGTTTTTTCTTCTTCTTCTTTTTTTTTTTTTAAACTGGAAATTGAGTTACAGATGGTGAAGGCTAGAGAGTTGAAAGAATCTTTTATATATGTCTGCAGGTTTGGGAAAAATCTTTTGAGTTATAAATTAAACGACTTTCCAATAGAGAAGGTATACTTTTAAATTGTCTCCTCTAGATAGCATGGCTTCTCAGCTGGTTTTGTATTCAGTTCAGACGGATTAAGGTGTCCCTCCTGTCATCTCACCCCTACCATTCCTGGAAAGACCTAAGCACTTACTTAATTTTAAGCATTTTTGCTATACAGAGTGGTGAAAAAAMCAGGACCACTACTATATGCTTAAAGATGGTGCGTGAATCTTTGCTAGGTCAAAACGCAAGTCTTTGGAAGCCTGTAACTCTTGTCCTAGATTCAGCAGCATTTTCCAAAGACTGTAAAACAATTTTTAGAGGGGCAGTTTTCACCTCAACTCAGATCACTTAGTGCCTATGCAAAGGAAATCTGTTTATATCCCAAGAGGTTCACAGCACACAAAATAATTATTCACTGACGAGACTAATTTAAACCTCACAGATGAAGGGGAGAAACAAAGGCAGATGTTTTCAGCATGAAGTATATGGAGAAAACAGTCCACAATCAACATTATTCTAACATCCTATTTCAATAASTTCACAGTCCCACAAATGTAGAGGCACTGATATGACAGGGCCAACCTCCGAGGCTCCAGCCTGGATAACCTCCATGGCTGTTGGCTACCCAGCTCCTCATTCCTCTGCCTTCCTCCCTGGGAGCAAAAGCAGCCCTGCAAGGAAGGAAGGGTGCTGGGGCCCCCGTCCCACCACGTGTGAACCCTGTCCTGCCCATCTCTCACTAGCCCCTTAGCTCCTGTGAGCCAGCGGGTGCAGGAGCTTCGCCTGGCAGGACGGGGGCTGGCGTTGCTGCCTCGCATCGGGCTGCTGGCGGGGGGAGATGAGAGTTTCCATTGCTGGAGGCAAAACCAGGATGGCTTCTGCCCTCAGGCTGCCACAGCTAGGAACCCAAGGASCCATGGGCCAAGGAAGCAGAGCCAAGATCTTAACATGCTCCATTCACGGGAGAGAAAAAAACGGGACCAGAACGGGCCCGACGCTGCCCAGCGCTTCAYCTCAAGAATGCCGGAGGCAACTGCTGAATTCACATTCACGGATCTAAATGTGCAACTGYCTTCACTTGTAAAAACTGGAAGATAGCAGAGCGTGGATAGACCAGATACAAACACAGCAGGCACTTCATGCAATGAAATATATGTCTGTTGAAAATCCTATTTTCCACAGTATATCAATTTAATTTTCACTGAGATTCATGAACTATTTTCAACTCCGGAATCATTAGCTAGACGGAAGCTGCCCTTCCCCTTCAAGGCATCGAGAAACGCCTGTTACTAACGTGTTTGAGAGTGAACAGTTAGCGCTTGTAAAATCCCATAAACATTTGAGCCGGTTCCACCAGGAAAAATAAGAACTTCAAATATTTTCTCATAGAATTAAACGCTCAAAATTTCAGCCCATACATCTCGGAGCTGAAAGCCACCACTGACTTTGCTGTTGCTCCCCTCAAAACAAAGCACCTTCAAGGGCGAAGCAATGAAAGGGCCACGTTCACCTTTACCAGAATCAAGGGCGCCAAATGAATGGCTTTGCAGGGGCTCCAGGACTGGTGAAACTGGCCTTGCCAAGGTTTTTATTCTCTAGGCCTCTTTATTTTTCTCTTCAAATATGAGCAAACTAAAAAATCCTACATGGAGGAAAATGATGAAATCCACCCAGAGAGAGTCATGGAGAGCAGCTTAGAGTTAAATAATGGAAGAGCTTTGTGGTTACCATTCACACAGCTCGCCGAGCCGGGGCTATCAGGCAATGAAGTAGAATAATGAAGCTACTCCTTCAGATAAGAGATCGGCTTTATAAATATGATCTTTTGTACAGCAGCTGTAGGAGAACTGCACACTTGAAAATAAGCTTGTCATATCTCTGAGAGTAGGTGAAGTGGTTCAGGTTTGTGTATGCTTATGAGTTTCTGGAAACATTAGTAATTTTACAGAAATAAAAACAGAACAATGAAATTTTTTTTAGGAGAAAAAGCTTTCCAGTATATACAAGTCAGTGGCTGAATATATACATACATATATGGCCAGTAGCCAACTATATGCATGCATCTTGGAGCACAGGGCTCACAGCCTTCATTTCCAGAAAGCACAGGGCATCTTTCTGCTTACAAGGTAGAAACCTTCCCTCGCTATCAGCAGCATAGGGTTATATCCTCTTTCCACCCTGGCTACTAGGCTAAGAGGGCAATACCTAATGAAATACATAAATAGACCTGACATCTTGTCCACAAGGGAACACGGGGCAGTAGCAAGCACGAGTAGTTCACATCACGCACTCAAACATTTATGTATATGCAGCATGCAGACTTTGCCATCCAGTAAAACCCGACTCGTACTTGCACCCACACTGAGCAATACGTTTTTGTTTCCAGTTGCTTCTTACAAATAAATTCTTAACTAACAGTGAGAAATTCATATATAACTATTTAAAAGCTTAACTTCTGAAAGCTTAGTTATTCTTTCTTGTTTGGGAGCATGTGAGGTGCTTTCTATTTTGGTGTGGGTTCTTTTTGCTTTTTTAGAAGAATAACTGCACGTTTTTCCACTTTCCTGTATATTCTACTATGCATTTCTCATARGACTACTGCAATTATCTTTCTGTTATCAGCCATAAAAATATAAATTAATGAAACAAACTTCTACACTACTATGATAAAATGTGTCTTCTATCCTTTCTGTCCACTGCTGGTGGATAAAGCTCATCACAGTGATTTTAAGGGTCACAGTTTTGAGATTCAATTTCAGGATAAGAAGGTTCTTCCCCAGCCATCAGCAGTGACATGGAGGTTGGTGCTGCTGGGGACAGCAGCACTGCTGCAAAGCGCTGCCTGCAGATACAGCGGCACAAAGACGAGGAGGAACCACAACAAGAGGAGCTGATGGCTCAATAAAATATACCTAGGGATACGATAAATATTTTTGCGGGATGAAGAGGAAGAATATTATGGGTCAAGCATAAGGATCACAATTCAGAGAAGGAAAAACAARCAAACCAACAGTCAATTAGAAATACCCACAAAGTTATCGCACAAGAACAGCAGTAGATGGACACAAGATAGACTGAGGCTGATGCTCGTTATGGGTTTGCCTCTATCACCGACTTGCTGACTGATTTTAGAAAAAGCAGCTCAGTCTTATGGGTGCCCCTTTCCTTCCCTTATTCASCTCACCCGTTTGGCTGATAAATTCTCCCCGATGAAGAGTGCCTTGCCCGAGTACTGGGGCAGAGCCCAGCACAGGGAGATTTCTGTGACTTCTTAGAGACTCTGAAGCAGAACTGCAATATAAGACTATAAACTAATAATACTGTGAGCTATTATGTATGTTGTATTCCCTATAATCTTCATATTATTTCTGTTTGAGCCCTGAAATGTTTTGTGACCAAGTACATTTTAGAACCTAATGCAATAAGTAGCATGCAATCCGCTGCATAAGCAAAGTTTAATTTCTATCACAAATCAAATGAGGACCATTTCAGAGGTACTCGCTCCCTCGGACTCTCAATGAAGACCGCATGCATCTCTTATGTGTCTAAAAATGTTCCCCATCTAGTTTAGAAGAAACACCCAGAATTCATAGGACTGCAGCCTTTTCTGTTATTTCAGTGTTTTATCACCCTCTCCAATATTTACATCAGTTACTTCACAACATCTTAAATTGATACAAAGCACAGAAAAAAACCAACCAAGCAAACAAGAAAACCCCGAGAAGTAGCCACAGCCACTGGATAATTATGAGATCAATACACCATTCAAGCGCCCTTGCAGGAGGGAACTGCACTTGCAGACAGCGCAGYGCCAGGAAAACAAAACCAAACAAAACCAAAAGAAGCTGACGTGCCAAACCTGAGTGAATCCTGGGTACGTGTCCTCCSTCTTGGACTGAGCTAGTGCTAAATAGCAGTGAATGAAGGAGGGGACAAGTTTGTGTATGAGATGTGCTCCACAGCAGCTACCTTCCTCAGCTACCTTCCTGAATTTCTCCTGGAAATTTTTGGATTCATCAGCCTTTCCCTCCGTTCCTTCGCTCCTCACCACCACCATTCTCTTTTCCTCTTCATTTTGTCTTCTCTTCTCTTCCTAAATATTTTTGCTCTTTCTTTGTTCACCTCACCTGATGGACATACTATTTGTTTTCCCCTGGTTCACATAGGACACTTCATTCATTACATTTTCCCCAACCTTCCCTGCTTGCTCATCCTCCCTTTTTAGGTGAACTCAGGCTGCTGCGTTGCTCATAAACAGTTGCTTGCTGAAGTTGCCTCTCTTCTTTCTTTTGCTCTCTTTTTATGCAAAGAAGCCCCTCACAGCACTAAGGGGGAAGGAAAGGTGCAAGAAATGCAAATACAAGGTCAGCTACAAAGAGTGCAACTAGTATGCAGAGCCTAGAGAGAAGCAKGAGAAGGCAGAGCTGGCAAGTAAAGGAGTTCAGGCCAAGGAGAGAAGATTTAGACAAAAGACCAAGAAAAGGGAGCTAGACGTAACTAAAGAGGGTATCTCGCAAGCATCCTCTGACACATATTTATGTCAGAGGACAAGGAACAGCACTTGAATGAGAAGGAGATGTCAATAAGAAAAAATCTGCAAGAAATACAGAAATGAGAAATGCAGTAAGAAATTCAAAGTATTGGGAGTAAAATCAGGAAGAAATATAGAAGCATTAGCAAGCACCTGAGCAGCTATGAGAGAACACAGGGCAACTAAAACTAATAAAGACTTAAATAAAACTGTTAAGAGATGCAAATACTATTTTCCTGCCTTTAGCTCCCAGTTATAGCTTCCAGTTTAAATAAATAGCACTAAAGAAGAAATGAAGGAGTTCAATAAGGAAACTGAAAAGAGGCGTGGAGAAGGAGCTCTCCTCCCTTGYACCTGGGAAAACAGCCCTCAGTCCTCATGGACACTTTGCCACTGGGCACCGCTTGGGCCACGGCTGCGGGGCACAGGTAGCCTGGGAAGGAGACGTCACAGGGGGCTCAAAGGGCCTGCTTAWTAGGGAAAAGTGTCCTTGAGACTATTCATGGACAATATTTGGAAAAATCTGCCCAATTATCACAACTGTTGACAGAAATCCTTTACAGAAACAACTGGAAAATGAAGTTTATGCTGGAATCCAGCAGCTTTTCCTAGCACTCCGACTTGACACATGAATTGGTTAATTATATTTTGCTTAATACTTGGTGCTGCACTTTAAAGGAAAGGGGAAGCAACAGTTTGTCCCTTCACATATCTGTGGAAATGGTAACATCAAATAGCAGAAATACCAGAACACAAGCCATCCCCGAAGCAGAATATACTAGAATAAAAAGAAGTTGATAGGAAACTATTTTCTTACCCTGATAAAAATTTGAAGACTTTTTTTCCAGCTCATGCTGTTGGGATTGCCAAATTGGAATAACACAGAAAAGCTTTTCTTTCACAAACAGCAACAAATCAGATTTAGTGGTTTGAATTGGAAATTGATTGCTTTATTAATGTGAAATACCTAGTTTGTACTTTTGCCCTATTGGTGTAATTCATCTGTAACTTTAAACAGTACATCATTTTTCAATCCAAATCGTACATTTTCTTTACAAAGGATGACATTTTTCTCTCTTCAAAAGTATATATGAGAAATTTATAATACCGATATTTTGTCACTGTGTTTTCTGGTTTTGTTTTTAGCAAAACATCAGCTCCTGGTGGAAACGTGTCATTAAAATTTCCCACCGAACCCTCAATGCAGCATTCTCATTGGGACTGGTCATTTCCGATTGCTACGTCACCTCGTGGGCAAGGCAGCCTGAGAAGGGCCTGCACGGCCCCATCCCAGGGAGCCCGCGTGGGTGCCCTGAGGAACCGAGGCTCCAYAGCGTGGCACAAACCCCCTCCCGCSCCGCGGGGGCTCGTCCTGCTCAGAGGCAGGCTACCCGACTGCGGAGGGACAGCGTTTGCAGACCACCTGCTACRCTCAGGTGCCTGAAAAACACCTCCRTCCCCTCCACGCCATAAAGAGAGCCCTTTGCTCCCAAAGGCTGCGCTGCASTGGTGCAATCCTGCCATTAACTTAATGGCTACGTCTCCCTCGCACACAGCAGCACTTCGGCATATTTCAACTCTACATGACATAGTTTTAACAAATTCATAATCCATCATTCATTTTGTGCTGTGGAGACTCTGTATTCTCTAGTCCATCTTTTATATTCTGTTCCCCCATCCTTACTGCGTCCTGTTCTTCCAGTTTATCTTTTCCTATTTACTATATATGAGAAACACTCAAACAAGGGAAAAATAAAGAGCCTTTAAGCACTGATTTCTATTCTTTACATAATGTTCTGAAAGGTTCCACATGACAATGCTGGCAGATGTTGATGCATGCAACGTTTTAGCTAAGCCGGTGATTGACAGGTACACCATTATTTCTACAATCTGGACGGACTGTTACACACAGTAAATGCTAATCCTTACCCATTCAGTTGTTTCTCCGCATTATGCATGTTTTTTCCCTCCAGTATAAGGAGGGCTTGTTTGCTGCACTCCTCAGCCTGTGCTCTTGCGCCAGTGGGCGCCAGGCTGCACGAGCACACCTGGACACGCAGCCTCGGAGGAGGGCGCGGAGGCGGGAGCCATCGCCGCGAAYGCCCGCTCGCCAAAGCCACGGGACGTGGCTCAAGGGGAGCCGCGGAATAATTCTCCTAGCTTCAATTAACTGAGCTATACCGAGAGATTTTGCATGTTTATGTGGGTATCTCATTTTACCGAGGCTGCTCTGCATGCAGAAAAACCACGGCGCACTATAAACCTGTACTGGAGCCTGTTCTAAATGAGGTGCTCCACGATGTGTGTGCTCAGGAGATGGAAGGTTTTTTCTGCCTTTAATTGGATGTTTGCTTGCAAGCCTTCCAAGGAGTGAATTGTGGGGCGCTTTGATGCCATGGCACATAATGTTGGATTAGCTGTAAGATGACAGCATATTCTGAGTAAGCTATCTACCTAAGAAACGCATTTTCAGCAGGAAAATTACTGTGGGACAACCAAAAGCAAATCTAGAAGGGAGGTTGATTTGAGAATATTTTTTTATCTCAGGTTTTGCCCTGAACAAGTCCCTGTCTTGTAGCAAAACAGAGAGAGTTTAACAAGTTGTTAAGACTAACCAATTCATTAAGAGGAAAACACAGTAAAATCTGTGACAAGAAATTTTTATACTTCATGTTTACAGGACTTCTATATAGAAGTTAGAGAAATGCACTATATAAAAAAATAAAGTAACAACACTGGTGTGTCAGTAACTATCCCATTCCATTCCCGGTTTCTGGAAGCTGACACTCCTCACAAGAGGGCGAGCAGGACTGACAGCAGGGCACGGATCTCGGCACCTTGCGCTGCCCAGGACTTTGCTTTGGAGCGTGGGGCCATTGTGTTTCATTTATTTGTTTTTTATAGGTAAGGAAGAAAGCAACAAGATTAACAGACTGGGAACAAAACTATCAGACAGTATTTCAAAGCCACATAATTTCTTGTCATATGCTAGTCTAAACATTATAACTGCAGAGCTAATGAAAACCTGTCCTTTTTAGTTTACTATATAGAAAAACTAAAATTGTCACTTCCTTAAACAAAACAAATACTCCTGTTTTCACTGTACCTTTTAACAATTAAGTAAGACAACACTCACATTGTACCTTGATGTGATCTCAGCTGCTCAAGATGAAATAAAGAGGCCTTTTCAACTTTTATCGGACTTGAATTTGACATGCAACATCTATAAGGTTAAGAGATATTGCAAAGGAAAATGAATAGCAGATTGCCAACTAGTATTTGAAGTAATAGGATGAACATCCATTACACTGGTAATCTAGTTGTGAAAATAGCAAAGATAAAGCTCACTTGCTCACCAAACTATATGAAAAACAACAATATGTATTTCTGAATGAAAATGTTTCTGGTAACAAAGGTTGGCACGTTATGCTCTGGCTCTCCCTAGCTCACTCTGATTCTGCTCCCTGAAACCACAACACGCTGCCTGCATTCCAAGCAAGACAGGATGGGAGAGCCCATTAATGGGTCACCAAATGAAATACGCTGTTTTGCTTCTCATATGTTTTGAAGCAACTCTCAGAGTATTTCACTATGTCTAGGAAGAGATAATGCAACAATCTCAGTAACTTTATCGGGAGGAATCATCYAACATGTATATTTTCTTCTATAGCAGGAATTTGGAGAGTTGCAGATCCAGCATGTAGATGCAGCTTTAAGACTAATGCAGCAAAAAGTTTTCAGCAGAGTATATACAAAAATTGTGTCGACCCTACACAAACAGATTGTCTTTGCAATGAAATGATCAAGCAACATTCCAGAGAAAGTCTGAATTCCCCATGTACTTCAGCTATTGGGAACCTGAGGTGTCCTAAAAAGAATCCATGACTGGTCACTAAATGTGTAACAATCCTTTGAGAAACTTTGATTCTGCAGCCTAAGAAATGCCACAGGGCATTTGAAAAAGGTTGAATGACAGGGTACTTTTTTAAAACTCCAAAATAATGGGTCTTTGCCACTGAAGCCCAAATTGTGTCCACGTGCCACTGGCCAWGGGATGCACTCGCCGGCGATGCTCGAGTAGGTCTGGTCAGCCTGGCARCTGGGGCAGGAGCTGAGGCAACATCTGCAGCTGCCCAAACCTCTGTAGCKTGCCCCTGCAACCAATGCAACTGCTATGGGTTTGGTTTCTTCTCTCTTTGAAAATAAGCCTTATTGTAAGAGAATCGATGATGAAACACAGGAGGAAAAACAAAATACTGAAGCAGTTGCCAAAAAAATCACTAAATACCTTCTGTAGAAGAAAATCTCCATGGAAGTTCTCCAGAACAGAAATAAAAGCAACTCTGTATGATCACTGGCCATCTGAAGATTTCAAAAAATGCAGAAATTCAYGAGTACTATGAAGAGCCATCTTAGTTACAGTCATCAGGGTGGCACCATGCCCCACGTGTAGAGATGCCTGCATATTTGTTGCAATACACCAATGAAATCTCATCCATCAAAACCTCTACTGTGCAGTTTGGAAATAAATGAACAGTAGCTTGAACACTCTCAGACTTTTCTTAATGAAGAAGCACATCTGCTTTAGCATGATGTTTGCTGGGCTTCCATGGGATGCAATATACACAATGTTTCATAGTTCAAACCTCTGTTAGAGGAAGAGCAGAACTCAGTACCTCTTTATCATGTTTCTGAATTTCTCTGTGTTGGTACAAGGCTATGAAGTGGATTCCCCTAGAAATCACAATCAATTGCAAACCATGTCGCCTTCTTTCCCAAGGAAAAGGCTTATTTCTTCACTTATATCTTTAGTATAAAAAAAGTACAACATGTATATTAAAGATCAACAAAATCTCACACAATGCCAAACCAAGACATTCCAATACACCTTCCTGAGAGAGTAAGAGATATTTATTCCTAATGCTTTTGATAAACAAGATGCAAAAGTCCATYCAGCAGAACCCAGGAGCATTTCCTCAGAGTGATGCTGAGATGCACAGAGCGAGATTGGGGAATCTCCACAGCAGCTCCGATACAACTGTCAAGTTCCACTTGAAACGCATACAGCAGAAGGGGCTGGCGATAAGGTGTCTTTGATCAACTATACTTAGTAGTTTGCTAATTACTAGCTGTGATTTAGTTAACTTAGAGCTGCAAGAGGAGTGTTTCGTCATTCTTACAATCCTGGCAATTAATCATGTCCTTACTACACACAGATTTGTATTCTACTTTTTGCACAACCAGAAAAACAAGGAACCAAACCTTAAACCTTTGCGGGAACATCAGATACTCCGTCCAACCACCAAGTAAATTGAGAGAGTAATAGCTGAGCTCCATCATAATATTCATCAGAAGTTATTTCAGAAGACAAGGAACTTGAGACCTTCCCTTGCACAGCATTATTTCAACGCCCAGAGCCCCTGCAGCCAGGGGAGCAGGACATTCACTGCTGAAGACGGTGACCATGTCGCCTGCACTACGTTACGGGGTATCGATTAAACGCTTCTGTCTCTCAGTACTTCTGCACAGCAGCAAAGCAGTCATTAACATAACTCCACTGTGCACTCTCTGCTACCCAGTCCTGGCTTTTGAGTAGAGGGAAGGAAATCAGATTTAAGATGAAGTTCAAAGTCTGATGTGGAAAAAATAGAGTCCCCCACCACCAGCCTTCTGCTGCAAACTGACAGACCTCTTAATTCCTCACAGCTCTTAACCTTTTGATAGCCTGCTTTGAACTTCTGTAAAGCTGGGATGCTGACCTGCTTCGTGGGTGGGTGATTATAACACTGAATTAATATTTGTAAATGCCTGTGATGCATTTGAATGAAAAATGTAGAACTGTAAAGAATGATGATTACAGTGAACCTTCAATTCTTTTTTAAGTTAGTCCATCTGTCATTATAATCCATCCTGAAGTAGGGTATTATTCCAAAAAACCTTAAAATTGGTTGCATAATACTAGTTACCAAGACAGACCACTGTTGTAACTTGGCAAGCTGCTAAGGGAAAAAAGTTCACATACACTTTACAGCCCCTTTCTATTTATATGGCTTTTATACTATGGTAAATGATACAGCTGTTCTGTAAGATACCCCTACATTGTTACACAGAAGAACTTCAGATTTAACCTGACCTACTCAGAATGGATATCCACACTACAGCATGTTATGAGACCTTTGTGATACTTCTTTGATAATTTTTTGCAGACCTCCATTAGAAACATGGAAAAGCTACTTCAAGAGTGCACACTTACAGCTTACTGTTTACCTATACACTCATAAGATCAAAACCCCTGGTCTTACTGTTTTTGTTAACAAGGAGCACTAAAAGTCTTCCCACATACTGAGTTTTGGTTTCCATTTTACAATCTGAGATGACAGACGGCACAAAAATGATGAGAAAACTGTGGGGAGGCTTCCAGAAGATTGATTCTCTCATYAGCTGATTCTTTTCTAGTTAGTCTTTTATTGACTACAAAGCTATAGCCAATGCAGAAAAGGAAAACCGGACTGCCCTGTTTAATCCTGAGGGCATCGGCAAAAGGTGATCACTTTTTGAGAAAACAGAGGCCTACAAGGAAATCAGCACRCTGTATGAGCCGTTAAGCTGATTTAAACACACAGGGGATGCCTGGG
Organism: Eudromia elegans; assembly: GCA_003342815.1. Lineage (NCBI taxonomy): Eukaryota > Metazoa > Chordata > Aves > Tinamiformes > Tinamidae > Eudromia > Eudromia elegans. The sequence goes on along the minus strand of PTEX01000114.1, from coordinate 1,889,224 downwards.
GTTGAGCTGAAGATCTCTGAGGTGTGAGATGAGAATGAAACCATTCCGCAGACTAATATTACTGGGCTTTAGTAGCAGGTGGTATAGTTGATCAGTCAGGAACCTGTCATTTGGAGAATAGGCCAATATATCTGAGAGACATGAAAAATCCTTCATTTTTTCCCTCCTCTTTCTCACCAAAAGTAGAAGTATTGCAATTGCGAACTTTAGCAATTATCAACTAAAAGTTTTCACAGTTTACGCAGCCATCAGGTTAAGTATTTCAAACATAGATTTTTGTCTGGGTACACGCAATTCAATCTCTCAAATAAAACAAATGTGGATACTCCACAAACATCTGGCATGCCACATACAAACACGGGATAACTTCAGTCCCACGTTAACCCAGTGAGTTGCTGTGGCTGAGAGGAGCTGCATCCAGGACGGTTTAGCCCACAGGAGAGAGCTGCCTGCAAGCCTGCATGTAGCGGCACCCACCATTGACTCCAAGCTTTCCTCAATAACAGAGCGTGGAGCATATGCCACCACACACGAGGTCTCCAAGTTGCAGCTACCTACAATCTTAGCTTTCTCTTTTGGGAACTCACCACTCACCACCTGTACTGGCTGCACAAGACACCTAACAGAGCCTTTCAGGCAAGTGCCTTCCCTTGAAAACTACATCCATGGTCAGACTTCTTCCTTCTTTAACAGCACATCAACTAATTTCATAATGAAGCACAAGAGCACACATACTTATCATAAATGTATTAGCTTGTTAGATTTGCTCCTACCTTGCAACTAAAAATAAATGCCCTTTATTCTGCACTGAAATGTGACCACGTACAACATTTYTGCTTAAGGTCTTCATATACAAAGAATCACATCATCAGTCTTTCTCTTTAGTAAAGTGCAAAGCACACTGTCAGGACAAGAGAAGTTTATTTAAAAGATCTACTAGGAATAAACAGCCCCTATCACAATTCCATAACACCTTTGATTTGACAGGAATTATTCCTCCTGTTATAGAAGTAAAATAAAGAAAATAAATTGACACAATATGAACTACCAGAGAGAATGCCTATGCTCTAAGCCCATCTCCAAAGCTGCAGCTTTTTTAGAACTTGGAGCCAGCACAAGTGCTTTGCAGGTAGTGCTTTTTTTCTGGGATTTCTTATAATTTCTAGGAAGATGTTAAAGATGAGCTCTAACCAGGCAGAATTTTGCCCATATTAGGGGTATATGGCTGCTATCGGTAGCATCGAGACAAAGGACAACAGGGGAATGAATGCCTGAGCTTAAGTTTTAATGACTACTGTTACTTCTCCATCAAGTCACACAGAAGGGTGTCCAGGACAAGTAAAGTGCCTCAGGTCAACTATAAGATACTATTAATAGGCACTATTTTCTGTTTCCCAGGGTTCACTGTTTGAGGTATCTCATTGATTTTTGCCACCACCTACTAACCCACAGGCAGCATTACCTACAATGCTCTTCTTCCAGGTCCCTGAGATGCTGGCTTCACATTTTCACTGCTGATTTTTGTTGGGTGGGGAAAATTACATGCAAAAATGGGAAACGAAAATAAATAGAAAACATTCTTTCCATTTGCGGCAGCTGTTACTCTCTCCACTCCTTGTGTTGACAAGTGTTTTCTGTGTCATCTTACAACCTTAACATTTCTTAAATAAGGACACAACATTTTTCTTTTCCCATTTTACAAGCAAAATTACATCATCTCATGAGATTTTCTACTCAAAAAAAATTGTAGTTCCAAATCACCGAACTGGCACTGTTACTGTGAAATGGCATCTACAGTGTATTAGTGGCTCGGAATTCTATATTAGTGCACCTCATATTACTAGCAAGTGCTGCAAATAAACTGAAAGACAGAACACTTGTCACACAATATGCCATTACCAACTTGCTTATGAGAGGGATTCTTAATGAAACTACATGTCATCAATATGTTGTTTCCCAAAATAATAAGACGTTGTTTGATATATTTTCCAAGGAACTACAGAAGATTTCTCCTGGTGCTAGTATAGGTTTTTAGGTACAAGGGGGAATATTCTCCCAGAACAACRGTGGAAACACAGACTATTCAAAAGACAGCAGCAAGAAAGCAACAAAATATTGTATGCCTTGCCTTCATTAGAACACACAGTCCCTTTTAAACCATCAAGGTGAAACTATCCCTGAAAACTTTCTGAAGAAGAAAGTTTTCATGTGATCCACAATGACAAACTGCAGGAGTCAACCAGGTATGCAGGACCAGTATGCTTGTATGCTTCTACATAGAATATAATGGTGATTTTAGGTAGGTCCCTATGATCTCTTCATATCAGCACAGAATAACTGAATAACTTAGTTTGGGGGTGGAAAACATGAGCAGAAACCAACCARTCTGTGTTGCTGATACCTTTAGCTTTGTTTCAACTGAACATGGTTTTCCAATAGACCAAACATACCAGCACAGTAGGAACTATTGAGAGAGAAAAAAAAAAGTGCCTCATAATGTCATCAATCACCTTTCAAAATCTGATGAAGAAAAGAGACAGTAATACTTGARGAGAAAAGACTTTAGCAAGTAAATGTTACTCCAAAGTTACCGGTCCATTCTGGCATATTCATGTGGTTCATGCTTTCTTTGCTCGAGSTCCACCTGGAATGTATCTGCCATAGCCAGTGACTACAGAATTTGGGTTTTATCTTGTATCTTCAGTCTGAGACAGTCATGTTCATTGGTAGGTGGCTCAAGATAAGAGCCCTCCTTGAATAGGCTAGACATGAGTTTTAGACACATTTAAGTGGAAGGTATCACTCMGGAGAAACCTACCTTCTCCCTTTTAAATTTTCCTTATCCATCACTATTTTCTGCTCATTCCATCCCCACAAAGATTAACTTCCAGCAATACTGTGTTTGCAGATTCTGCCACTAGAGATAACATAACTTGGGCATATGTATTTGAAGCAAAGCTACGGCAGTGTAAACTCAATTTATTAAAGTTGTAGGATTGCCTCCATTTCTGCAGCTGCATGTTGGGCTTCCCACTTGCCCATCTCCTGACACATAAAGCTCTTTCTTAAAGATTAAGAAAAGGCCTTCCTGATCACTGCTCCGTCCTCAGAACAGAGGTGGCAGAACAAAACTCTCCACCCCTCAACCTTGATCCTGGCGTATGTTTTATCCTACCCCTTCATGACAATGACACCAACATTAAAAGAGAACAAAAAAGGAGCAGGAGCAGCAAGCACGTTGAAGAGTCTAACAATGGTATAAAGACTGTTAAAACAGACAAAACAGACCCCTTTTTTTTTCCAGGGAAAAGGAGAATTATTTCAGCAGGCTCAAGATGTTAACTTCATTTTTTAAGATAAAAAATGCCAAATACCAAAATGCACAATGCCTTCAACAACTGAACATAAGTACATGTGTATGTCTGTGTATTTATATAACTATACATATAATTAAAACAGACTTATGTTTTTGAGAAGCAGAGTTACTCCTGAAAGACTAAACTCCGTGTTAACTTTACTCCTTCGCCACGCACAGACTTTTGAGAGCAGGGGAACATCACATCCTTCCCTGGCCTTTGCCAGGTCACCACATTTACAGAGCTTGGAGGCCTAAAATCACCCAGTCTTTTCCTCTACCCGGGAGGGTATTGGGTGTTTGGCGCCGTCACCGCCGACCCGTCCTTGCCGTGGCAGAAGTGGCTGAGGCYGGGAAGGAGCCGATGGAACCACAGAGCAAGGCGGCGGTGGCGGCAGCCTCGCGCATCCTGTGCTCGCTCCGGCATTCCCCGGGGGAAATTAACCCTTTGCCCATGCTCCCTCATCGTATTTCTTATTATTCCAGGGAAATAGAGCAGGATGTCCTGCTAAGGCAGAGCAAGCGAAGAAGGATGAATTCCTGAGGAAAAGGAGGTTATAATTAAGGGTATCGCTTGCCCCCTCATTCTGCCTTTTGTGGCACAAAAAAAAAAAAAAAAAAAAAAAAAGAAAAGTTGCTAGTGAGGAGGACATGGAAGTGTCTTTTGTTATCCAAAGAAACGAACTAGAGTTTTCATCCCACTAGGGGTTTCCACAGTAAATGGAGCTTTTCTTTCTTTCAGGCTTATTTTAACAGTTCTCAGACTGACAAGCTGTTACAAGCATCAAGTTATCCTCTATTGGAAGCACACCAAGGAAAAGCCCTATCTTTACCCCTGAAGACAAAAAGAATTAATTGTAACGTAAAAGAAAAAAAATGCAAGTAGGAAAAACATCAAATACTGATTCTCAATATAAGAAAGAGCTTATAAAAATGCAGCGCTTAGTATAGTTTCTTATTCACACATAAACAAGAACATGCCTATATGATATRCAATTTATGTACATTTCATAGATTCAAATAAAATGATTGCTGTGTTCTACTCATATTCCAGACRTCTAATATTAGTTTCTTAAGTTAATGAGCCTGCACCTTATCTTACYGTCCATATTGTATATGTTTTGCCAGCTGCCTGCTGTGCATCAGAGCTGTCTCATGATGTTCATGTTTGCTTCGCATAAGCTAAAATATTGAACTAGTATTTCTTAAGAGCTTAAAAATTCACAAAGTAATGAAAGAAATATTTTCTCATTTTCTGGCATCTTTGCTGAACAGTCCAATTCTAATTTGGGATTTATTCTGTAAAGCAAAGCAGGCAGAATTATCCATCCCTCCACTGCAGAAGAAATATTTGCAAACTCATAGATTCACGGGCCCCATGCAAAGACTTTACTCCAGTGATGSAAGCAGCAGAGCTTTAGGCCAGAGCACCGCTACCTGGTTGGCATTACAGCCTCGGCAGCAATTCCACCTGGGAAAGCTCCCAGCTGAAGGGACAAGCCCACCAACCAGAGTGCAAAATGTTCCAGAAGAGGAGGAAAGGAGAAACATAAAACAACCCCCAGAGAAAGGGCTTTTGTCAGTTYTCTTTAAGCTCGACCCTTTCATATTTCTCCCCATCGCCAACATCACCGCGTGCACACACGAGAAAACTTCCAGTGACAACGGTATGAGGAAGAAAGCACAAGAGCAGCTATTTGTGTAGCTTTAAAATTGCACCACTCTCGCTCCCTTCCGTTAACAAGATTTACACATTCAGAGGTTTTGTCACCCAACGAAATGGAAACTTCTAGTTCATCTCATATTTGAGTCTACAGGAACTCTCCATTTCCATCCTGATTGCTGTTTGAGAAGAGAATTCAATAATCACTTCCACTTCGCAAAATTTGACTTGCCTGGCGAGTAACRTATTTTATTTTTGATGGAAAAATAAAATATCACAAGTGTTCCATTATTATAAATTGTCATGGCACAAGATGAGAAAGTAGTTTTTATGTATAGCCTACATAAGCCTTCAGTAACATTTTTATATGTGAATTGTTTATTCAAATTTGCATCTATTAAACAGSAACTCTAAAGAAATCGCCAAGCCCTTTGCAGAGGATATTACTAGTATGRTCAAACGTTTGTGATACAAAGAGCAATTTGTGAATCTTCCAGATAAAAAAAGAAACAGAGCTACTTTGGTATTATAATAAATAAATTACTGCCATATGCCATATATGCCAGTTACACATCTGGAAGAATGCTGCCAGTGCTGCAGCTGCAGAAAAGGCCATATGTTAGGTGCTTTGCTTTAGGTGTACTGGGGGGAAAAATGATCAGAAATAAAGACAAGAGGATAATTAGGTAAAGAAAAAAAAAATGCATTTGCCCTTCCAGCTCTATTTTTATTTCTACTCACACATCAGCCACTGATTTCCAGTAAGCAGGAAATGGAGAACTATGGCAACTTTTATGAACATATTAACTTTTATGAACATATTGACCAAGGACCAGCAGACCCACCACTGACTTCAGTGTTTGTGCCCTAAGTGCAGCATTTAACATCTCCCTGCTTCAGCCATCAGCTGAGGAAAGAGGAAGAGGTAACGGGACACAATTGCATTTGCATGAGGTCCCCCCTCGGTGCCTGCCATCTCATGAGGAAGCTGATCGTCCTCAGGTCTTACAAGTTTGGGAGAAGAGCAGCTCTGTATTGATCAGGCTGTGGGCTGCTGGCTAAGGAGCTCCTTTCTGAAGGAGCATCCACATGCCAAGGGATGCAAACCGGCCAGACCAGAACAGCACAACAGGCATCAGCAGAGCCTGGCCCCCTGCCAGAGCTGGGGGACACGACCAAACACAAGAGCACGAAGCTACCACAGTAACCTCAGCAATCACAGCAACACTGGAGAGTCTTCAGCGCAGCTGTGCTGAAACTAAACGGAGGTTATGGAATATTAAGTCCTTTCTTTAATCAAATGTATCTAAATACTTCATCCCTCAGTAGCAATACATATCAATAGCCAACGAGGAGATCATGCACAAAAGACAAAAGATCACCCGCCTCAAACCTGGGAGGCTTTCTGCACGCTCGTGCCACATTCTTCAATCTTCAAGGGAGGTCATTCATATAAATTCAGTAAAGACAGTAATGTGTGAATCTGATGCTACCCTGACCCCTCTTCCACCTTCGAAAGCAACTCTAAAAGCTTAAACAGTAAAATTCAAGCAAAAAGGCACCTCCACTGCTGCCAAACAGATAGATAGCCTATGCCTGAACTCAATTTACAAAACAGAGACATCACTGTATGTTAGCCACTTTAATAGATTCAAGTTTATTTTCAGAATATACATCTACCTTCAGCAAACCGCAAAGCACAAACAGAATAAAAATGCTGACTGAGGCAGCAATCAGTAAGTAGAAGAGATATTTTAAAGAATAAAATTAACAATTCATAATTGAATTGAATATCTTTTTTTCCTGCAAAATTTGCCACGGCAGAGCAATAGAAACGCCTGCAAATCTCTTAATCCAGAATTCAAAAAAAGCATTAGACCTTTTAATACACAATGTACTGCAGGCATCTGTCCAGAGCTAGGGTGAGAGTTCAGGTCTAACCCATTGAATTGGAYGAAGCAGTAAGAGCTGCCATACAAGAGTAACCCTATAAGAGCAGAATCCAAAGTCGTCCTCTGGAACCATCTGCATCCAGCCCTAAGCATGGCTGGAACAGAAACAAGCTGCAGGCAGCCCAGGATAGGACTGKTTCCAGTTTATGATCTGGTAAATGTGTTTCACGGAGTAGCTCCTGGTGACAGACAGTTAAAACAATGGGTCATCCAGCACTACTTGTGCTACCTGCCAAGAGGCACAAAGCCACGAAGACTGATAGAACTACAACAAAAAAAAATCCTTTTTTGAAATCCTACAGCAACTCTTCATCTGAAGTAGAAACAGTAGCAACAATCACTTGTTGGTGCTGGACAAGCATCCCTCTCCTGAAAATATTCTACAGGTCTGAAGTTGCTCCTTTTGCAGATTTCAGAGGAATAATTTTCTTCCTTTAATTTCAAATTGGTTGAGAGCTAAATTCAAGAGAGATTCTTTTCAGAGAAAACCTTTGGGTGCTTGTTTGAGCCACAGAAGAATTTGTTTGGCATATGCCAATGTGCTTCAGTTTGAAGATAGTCACTTAATATTCTTTGGAGCATATAATGAGTGGAATAATTCAATGACCTCTTTGAGAATAAAAGAGGGAATTTAGAAACATTATTTCTACTTCCCCAATTCCCTACTGACTGAAACAAGAGAGGTGCAAAGGGACAGAATGGTGAGTCATGTTTCCTTCCATTCACTCAATAAATCAAATGCAGAGATGAAAACACACAAAGATATTAAGTTTAAACTTGAAAGAGTTATTGATGAAAATATCTACAGAAAATGGAGAGGAAGCAAATGCTCTGTATTACTGTAAATGGATGCTAGGTCGGGTAGGAGTCATTTTATGTATAGTGTCAGGGCAATGTGTAAATGGTGCCGGAGCTCTGGAGCAAAGCACTAAAAAGYGGAATACTAAAAAGAACAGAAAGGATCTATATAATAATTAATTATTCTAATTTCTATTATAGCCTGTCTCCTCAAAATTCAATGAAGACTGACACTGAACTAAGTCTATATTCTCTCATTTAAATCTGATCATCAATTTGGTATGTCATCATTTTAAGATTAACACACGAGTATATTCAAAAGGAGAACGTTCTCCAGTGGCCGGCATATTCTTCAAGCAGGATATTAATCCCTAAGCAAAGGTCCAGCACAAGCTTTGTCTCCCACATGAGTCCATCTAGTCATGCAAAAATATAGAAAGGATTTCATACTGGCTTGTTGCAGATATAAATTACACCTATAGAATCTATATCTATGTAGCCTTTATCTGAACATCATCTCTTTTTCACTTTTCTTACTCCTGCAAATTAGGAGAAATTGCTTCTAGCAAAAGCTGGAGAGAGGTAAAAAAATATATCTCTAAAAGAAAATTCCTGCCTGAATGTGCTGAAATCTTAGAAATCAAGTTCAACTAAATTAGAACGAGCTCTAAGGCATGAGAGGTGAAACAGTTTATTCCACTAAATCCTAGATGACAGGAAAAGAATCATGAGGCTAGACAAGATGAGTAGAATAATTTTTTTCTGTTGGAGTACAGCTGCAGCAGAGATGCAATGATTTTTTTTAAAGCCTTTTTTTATTTAACATTGTAACTTTCTTCCTAGAGGTGCTGCTTCTGCTTGCAAATGAATTCTCACCTTTAGAGTAAACAAGCTTCGCTCAAGTCTTCAGTGCACTACTATATTTCGGCAAAAAAAAAGACTTTTGATATTCATCATCAGCAACATCTCAGGTTCCCTCTCCACTGCCTCACTCTCCCACCTAGCCCTTCTCCATGGCTACTCCTCTCCATCCATCTTCTCAATGCTAGATGAGCTACAAGATCTCCTGTCTGTGCCAGGTCTTCTCCTCTTTCTTTGAGCTGCCAGACTGTTTTCTTTACTCACCATATGAGCCAAAAATTTGCTTGCTTACCAAAATTAAATTTCAATTATTTCTTTACAAGTTTACGCTGTATAATCTGGCTGGATCATGTAGAGTATTGTTAGGAATATTTATTAACTAAATAACTGCCAGTTATTGCAGTGGAACAGCACTATATCCATTTTAAGATCCTAAAAAACCTTAGGGAAAAGCAGAATCACTTACAGAGAGACATCATGCAAGACAAACCAGCGGGAAGGCGAGGTGCCCGCAGCGGGGCTTGCGCTGGGCTCAGGCAGCTGGGGAAAATACTGCATGCCTCCAAGAAAAGCAGAGATCACGCTGCTCTCTATTCCTCATACTGCAGCTAATGTAGGCCACTACTGAGGCTTAGCAGCATATTTCATACCAAATCCAGACCTTTATGAAGTCTGGACAGCATGAAATCTAGAGTTTTATAAAAACTCTAGATTTTCAATATTGATCCTTTACTAAATATAAACAAAAGCAAATAACCTCTGAAAGTCAATAATTCAAAACGTTTAATCATTATTACTGAATAGAGTCCAAATACCTGTAGATACACATAGGCACACCCAAGCACAGACGTACAGAGACCATCTGTATGTAAGAATTGTTAGCGCCAGAGAATACATCTTCCTAACTGTACACTATTTATTCTTATCATATGTTACACATTACTGAAATTCAGCAGAGGCATCGTTTTCCAAAGCATTTCAAATACTGTTGCACTCTTATTTGGAAATGAAATATTGCTTGTAAATGCTGTCGCTCTCTTCTTCCTAAAAATCACTATCTGGAAGAGGCAGAAATGGTAGAGGATTTTTGGTACATGAAAATTCCTCATTTTTCCTCAATCCTAATACTACTAGTAATGGATCACATCAGCAGTCCAGTACTATTTTTACAGCAAGCGAGAGCAAGCATCATTTTCTGCTCTTGACAAGCTTCCCCTTAAATGTGCCTTTTAGATGTGATGCCCTCTGTCACTGCCTAGCTCTGTGCAGCCTCTGTTTCCATGGCTGCTTTTAAAGGTTTTAAAGCTTCCTTTTCACCTGGAAATGTAAATTGGGAAACTCTATCAAGAAGATTGCCTAGCAAGTATTTTTAATCAAAAACTAAATTTTAGGGGATACATTTACAGCAAGCTTCCCTTAATACAACCCACCAAAGTTGCAGGCACATCCATTTTCCACAAGTAAAAACGGCATTTACATGAATAAACAGGAAATTTTTTAAATGCTTCCTTGACCAGTCATTTGGTTTGTGGGCAAAAATGCAGATTTCCATTGGGCACTAGGACTGAACTAGCAAATTTTCACCCAAATGTATAGAAACATCAGTATTTCTATACATCAATGAGTAAAAGTGAAAARGGTTCTAAATCGGTCTCAGCCAAGTGCGCTGTCTGCGCCAGACCCTGCTCTGGTGCTAGGTGCAACAACTRCATAAGGGTTCCCCCACCAAGTGCCCCCAGATGCTGAAACGCTTCATCTCTTGATCCTCACCAKCGCGGCGGCTGGGAGGATCACAAACAGGACGGGAGCAGAACAGCTCCCAGCRGAGAGGCATCAGCCACAGGACCCGTCCTGGAGGAGGGCGATCGCCTGCAAAGCCCATAGTGCTTCTYACTCATCAAGCACCAACTGCTACAAGGTCCTCGAACACGGTTGTGGCCGTTGGCCAAAAGCAGCAGGGTTCTCAATCAGAGACAATGAGAGAAAGCAAACTTTTCTCCAGCATGGGCACTGATATCAAAACGCAGGCAGTCCTCTAGGATAAGACAGATAATTTCAGTGGCATATGTCTCAGCTAATTCAGATCTTTCAAGCTCTGGCCAAAATTATAGGGCAATATCTATGAAAATCTAACCTCTCAAGGACACGTGCATAGGGAAACAGATGGCTTGCAACAGACTGCTTAATCCCAAATCAAATAACAGGATGAGCTCTTCAGAATGACTGCTTATATAGGCACTTCTGTGAGGCCACGTGGCCTACAGCTAGGCATCTAAAGCACCAGGTCCCACAGAAAGGCTTGCATGATATACTAACAAGATCTGAAGTTTTCCATTTTAAAAGGCAATTTGCCAGAAATATGTTACAGCTATAAGCAAATCATACAGTATTTTCTAAGCTTAATTATTTCATATGATATTAAGTAGATTAAAAAAAATAATTAATGAAAGGACTAGTTCCTAGTTCCTCCAGGAAGTCCCAAGCTTGTCATTCCTATCTTTTCTGGAAGCTAGTAGAAATCAGCTGCAGATGACAAGTGATCAAAGGATGTACCAAGACAAAAAGTACGTTTTCTTCACATGTAAAAGAACTTCATGTCACAATATGGCATATGAGGAAGCCCAGAAAGTGCACAGCATAAAAATATCTCAAAAGCACAATACACTCTTGAGAATATCAAAACCAACAGCTTCCTAACTGTGTGAAACTCAGCATCTCTGACCCTACTGCATGTCATGGTGGAAATATACCTGGTGAATTAGCTGCCTGGTCACGAGCGCTGGAAAAAAACATGCTCGTTTTACACCCTGGTGTTCAATAGTCATATTGATGTCTTTTAAAAGGTGATTTTCTTAAGCTGACTACTACAGAAGCGGCCCCCAGCCTCAGTGCAGGGAGCTGCTCTGGGAGAGGCAGCGCCTTTGGAGCACAGGCCGCCCCACCGGGGCCTCCAGGTGCGTTTTCTCGCCGCGCATCGTTCTGCCCACGGCACGTCTCTTGTCTGAGACGTCACCCCTTCCCCGAGCTCCCACCTTCCAGAACGTAACAGCAGTGCGTTTCCTAGTAAAAGTCTGGAGAAACTAGGAAACCTTTCAAAAGCTGACCTGGATAACCAACAGCCACATCCTGCTCTCGTTGGATTTCAGCACGTCTGGTGGGGAGGCAAACACGAAGGAATGGGGCTCGCTCTCCAGAAACTCACAGACCTGCAGGCCGAGAGGYTGGGAGCAGCTTTGTCTAGCTCAAGATCAGGCCCATAATTTATTGCATTAGAATTCAGTGAATGTCCGAGGGAGAAATGTGGGTGATATGTGTCTGCAATGACCTTTTTAGTCAGCAGGAATATATAATTTAAATATCTCTCAAACTATTTGAGACACAAGCAATCCTGTATCTGGCAGCCACCAAGCAAACCAAAGCACACCTCCTGCTGAAGAAGCACTGAACCCATTTATCCAACTACTGCGCTCACAAATCACCATGACCTATTTTGCTACACCACATCTAAAATATAAAACTGATGTCCAATCATTATTTTTGGAGATKGTATCATTTCATGCTAGAAGAATTCCTAAACCCTGGAAATATTTTATTGACTCCAAATTCCCCTTTTAAGGGTTACATTTTTCTTATCCCAGGTCCTCCCTGGTAGCTCCAGCATGGTGTTACTGAGTCATCACAAAAGCAGGAACACTTCAGCAATGAGGAAGTCATATATAAATAATGTAAATCGATATTTTTCAACATGTGATATGCTGTGGGTTCATACAGTCTCGCAATGGAAAGGAAGCCTCCTGCAGTAAGTTAACCTTTGCTGCACAGAGATGCCTGCCTTCACCAAAAAGGACTTAGGGATCCACAAATCAAAGAGGTCAGAAGCCACTGACATAAGTAATCTGTAAGCAGTTTTAATGCTTTGTAGATTATAAATGCTATACCAATTTAGTATTGAAATGAAACAAAGATTAAGGAAAAGACTCAGGCTTATACAGKGAAAATATGAAATACAGAGTGAGCACCGAGTTTACAACTCAAGAAACATCAACTGGTGATTTAGCCAGCAAACACTGTGATCAAGCAGAAACCTAAAGTTTTGCATCTGCCCTAATCAAGAGCAGTTCATAGCTTAGGTCCCTCRAAATATTACAGCTCTTCATTCTCCCTACTGACAAATGGGGGAAATAAAAGACTTCAGAACAACTAAGAAAAAAAAGAAATAATCTTTGAAAGAATCAATAGAATTAAACACTGACAAAAAGCGTAGTGAATCAGTGAGCCTGTTAAAGATAGACAACACTGACAAATAAACAGTCTATATTTGTTTGAAGAGCTTATGTTCACTGCCATCCCCCAGTACTATTGAAATGATGTCCTTATCTCAAGTACTTTTCACATATCAGAGAAGTGGTAAATTTAACAAAGCCTGCACTAATGTTTTGCATTTCCATTCCCAGTGAAATGCACTTTAGTAAGTAAACATGAGTATTCAATAAAACTGTTGCTAGAGACAATGGAGAAAAAAAAAAAAAATGTTTCAAAATACATTGATAAGTAAATCATTCTAAAAGCATTGGATAATACTGTGGAACTGAAGGACCTGATCACTCGAAGTTGAGAACAGGGTTAGTATGATTTTTAGTAGAGGTTTGCAGGGTTTTTTTCATATTCTCATTGTATTTGACAAACATAAAACATGGCATTTGTATTGTAATATTTTATAGTTCTGTAGGTGCTTGAATAMATCAATTGAAAATAGCACATCCTTTTAAGAACTGAAAGCATATTGAATAAAACACACATTCTTTTTCAAATGTTTCAAACAGTTAGGGGTTGTTTTGTTTAAGAAAAAAATTTGCATGACTGAAAAGCAATCCCAAAATGCACAGAGTTGGGCTTGAACACCTGAAGGCTTCCGTTCTCCAAATTCACTAGCAATTCCTAGCCAAACTTCTCTTACTGTTGTACAGCACATGGGGTCACCATGGAGAACCATGCCTTGTGTATTCTGGTCACTGATTTAAAAATATATCATGACTTTGCAAACTGTGTATTCACATGCTTAGCTTTACATGGTGGAAACAGTCTCACTGAATTCAATAAGGCCACCTACACTAAGTCAAAAGTAAGTTTTTAAAGSTTGGTAGTGTAAAGAACTACATGTTCTCTAAGAAGATGCAAATGAAGTGGCAAACAAGGCAAGAAGTGTTCATTAGAATCTTAATTTATCCCTAAGCCATTCTTTTTTATCCTTTCTTCACCAAGAGATGCATATCTGCCCTATATCTCCCTACTTGCTTCTTCCTCTTCTTTAAGATGGGGCAAAGAGAGAGAGAAGCAGAACAGAAGCCTAAAAATTAAAGTGTTGGGGTTTGTTTGGGTTTTTTTTGTTTGTTTGTTTGTTTGTTTTTTTAAAAAACTGCTATGGAGGCACATGAAGGTTTAGACTGCCAAACCTGACTACTATGTGCTGTTCCCAGGTTCCTGACAGCATGGGTGTTGTAAACATGAGCCCTATAATGAAGCAAAGAATTTCAGCTCCCTCAGCTGTTTCTGCAACCTTCTGGATTTGCTTTTTACTGTAAATAGATGATCTTTCACTTTTTTCCCACCAAACTGCCAAAAACAATCATAAAAAAATATTTTATAGCTCTGGTTACTGGTATGTCTTAAAATAGAAGGATAAAAGATGGGGGTTTGGCTCTCTTTAGCCCTTTAAATAGCAATGCATTTTGTTGGACAGCAAGATAATAGGAATAATACAGGAATACTTGGCATTCAGGTTGCTTGTTTTTCTAAAATTGTTTACTTAATGCTTTTTTCCTCCCTCTTGGGTATAGYTGTTGCCAGGGCCCATAGATTTATATTCACTCTTTTTCTAGTGCAACTTTCAGAAAGCTAACACGTACAGCATGCACTAAGAGCAACTTCTAAGCTGCAGGCTGAATAAAACAAATCCAAAAAGTAAATGTACCTTTGCAGAAAATTGTTGAGTGGATTTAAGCTACAACAATAAACAATAAATAATAAAGTCTTCCTGAAAACTAGAGAAGCACATGTGTCCTCCTCATTGATTTTATCACTTCATCACACACAACAAATCTGTGTCAACACGAGTGGCAAATCTCCGAGGTAAAAAAATGTACAAGTCAAGGCCACAAAAGCAGACCRCATGCTTAGGAATTTGTCTATTGTAACCATAATGAGGTGGCCTGCTGTCTCTAAGGAGACAATTCATGATACAGCATATGCCCAGAGAGAAGTGAAAGATTATTTTATGAATCCAGTACAGTCACCGTAAGCCAGTGAAGATTCAGTTTCTTAAGCAGACAGAAAGGTGGAAAGCATCCACGTGAATACCAGAGTCGGGAATAACCTGTTTGTACATGACTAGATATTCTCCTGCACTAGAGCCCACTGGAATCAGCACAGCTGCTCACCCAAGTGAAGACCAGTCATATAGATCCTCCCTTTGATGCATAACATGAYCCTTGGTATTTACATAAGTAGCATTTTTCAGCACTCTTGTCAGTACTTCAGAGGGGACTGCGGAACTAAAACCCATTTTCTGGAACATTCTGAGGAATAAAACGGCAAAGCATTTTCTTCATTTTTCTACTGTGCCTTAGTGCTCTCCTATAATGCAAAACTCAGGCTACGCTTTGACCACTATACAAAGCACATGCCATTTGAATGAGAAAAGGAATCTATAGCTTCAAACCCACTGAAAATTAGGGTATCCACGACTGCTGCTGCACGTATTATGGACAAAGTCTGCTCAGAGARGTGTAAGCTGCACCACTTCACTGCAAGGACTACTAATAAGGGAGAGGGAAAGAAAAAGGAAAAGACACTTTATGACAAATTGCCAGTCATCTGAAATGGCATTTCCCATGTTTAATAGGGAGTAGTATGGGGAGAAAAAAAAAAATGTAGACGTTTTAGTCTTTTGCTTTGAAAACCAAAGAACAAGCGAAGAATGGTTGATGCAAGAAAACAAGAACTGCAAGGAAAGAAGGGAAAAGTGTGGGGTATTTAAACGTCCTAGAAAAAGAAGATGGCAGAAAGTAAGTTTTTCATGTTCTGAGTGTTGAAAAAGAAAATGTAATTTATTTTAAATGTCAAGTAACCTCAAAATGAAAACTGTTTTCTCAATTAGTATTTTTCCTTTGAGAAAACTAGGCAGGAACAAATGAGTTTGCAAGCAGGTTTAGAGGTTTTTGTTTTAAATTTAAGAACCCCCTCATAAGCTTGCATAAATGTCCAGGACCTTCAGTCAATCCTCTACTTCCTTTTTTCCCCCCTCGGTAGAAAATGACATGAAATAATGTTTCAGGTTCTTCCACAGTCAATTCAGGTAAGTACATTTAGTCAAAAAGGTTTTTCCATTACATTCTTGTGTGTATGCTTTTGTGAAAAACAGTACCAGTATCAACTGAGTAGCTGGTTATGGAGTTA
Source organism: Eudromia elegans (assembly GCA_003342815.1). Lineage (NCBI taxonomy): Eukaryota > Metazoa > Chordata > Aves > Tinamiformes > Tinamidae > Eudromia > Eudromia elegans. Next base: position 1,873,140 of record PTEX01000114.1, on the reverse strand, counting down.
TATCCTATAAATGTGAGGGCATATGGTGAGACTACAAGATAGATATCAAATGTTCACACAGTCTCACACAGATCATGAAGTGAAGTGTAAAAGAGGACACAAGTGACTTGGATACAGTCATTTAGCATCTGCTCCAGTTGTATTAATTTAGGTTGGACATTACACAGTAGCAGAGACATAGCACGATAACACACACAGCCAGGCAACCTCATGCACAAGACAGCTTGATTATGTCCTAGTCAGAAATGAACKATCGTGCAGGAGACCTGGGTTAACAGAAAAAACGTTCCCCTTCCTTCTGCTGGTAGTTGATGGAACAAAAATATGTCCTTGGATTCTAATGCTCGTGAATGTTATCCATAATCTTCTATCTTTACTTCCTTACAAGTAGAAATCAAGCTGTTTTCTAGACAACACATCAATGCAACCCAATTGCTGGTGAAGCAGACAGTTATTAAAAAAGCAAATTAAACCTAAGCTAGGAAATACTCTAAACCCCTTAAGCTTTCTTCACTTTGTCTAGATGCCCAAACTGTTTCTTTGCCACATCCAGTCTCCTTGGGAAAAGGACACATTAACAGCATACCTGGCTTAAATATCCTCCTAAATATCCCCCAATCTCCGCAAAAGTCATCACTCGGATTACAGAGGGGAGTGATGATATTGCTGTCCGACGCRGCGTTGCCTCCAGGCTCATGACAAACAAGCCAGCAGCAAAGGGGAAGAACTGCTCACGTGGAGCACGGGTTGCAGCACCAGGTCTGCACTTGGCAGACAGTGGACAGTAATTATGASCATCATTTACATGAACTGTCTGGGGGTAGGTCAGAAGTTCTGCAGCTCACCAAACTGGAGAGCATACAATATGCTAGAGAGAAGGGCTGGCTCTTGAGGGGCTGGGGCGGGTGCATTTAGTATGCTGCGTGCTTGCTCACACCGGTCTCTGTAGTCCAAGCAGATGGACGTCAGTCTGTCTCTCTCTCACACCTCCACATTAGTAAGACAGAAAAAGTGTATTTTGATTTAGTGTTTACTCTTGCCACCTGTTTTTACCCTTACCAATTAAAATTAATTGTTTTTATATCAGTGGTAGTTAATTACCTGGTTATTTTGGACCTACTGCCTCACCATCTAAACTTTGGGAACAAGCTATTCATCAAACCAAAATGAACATCAACAAAATGCAGGGCAAAAATTCAGGAGACTTCATAATGCAGGACAGGTGCTTTGAGGCACAACAGAAATACCCCCTGCCTCACCATTGCTAGGTCCTTGTTCTCCTCCTTTCTTGTGCCTGTTCTTTATTTCCTGGCTCCCAGCTTCTGCTTCCCTGTCTGTGAAGGGGTCTGTGTACTCTTTGCACCTCCACACCTGTTTCTCCACTAAGCACAAGGTAAGTGATGACATTTTTTTTCAGCCTGAAAAGAGCAATGCAAAGGGTGCTGTCGAAATTTCAAGGATTAGTGAAAATACAAAAGCAAGATGACTGGCCATGAGGGCTGCTGCTGCTGCCAGAGCCCTGTGCATACCATTGTCAGCATCACCTACATGTCTCAGGGAATCACTATCAATCTAATGCGAGCACGTCTTCCACTATCGCAGGAAATCCTGGCCTGCCTGGCCCGCTTTGCCCATCCGCTCGCCACAATCTTCTGTCTTGGGCTGGCCAGGCTGCACATGCAGAAAACACTGCTTGCTACCTACTTGTTCTCAAAAGCCTCAAACCAACCTGCTACAGAGTAGAAGAATATGTAAGAGCAACAGCACAAGGCCCATGTGAACAAGTAGCAAAAGACACAAATGGAAATGTATTTACATATACCTCTCTTCTATCCCAGCAGCAAATATTTTTTGTTAATTCATTGTCTCTTTTTAGCCTACTTGTATTATGTATATATCAAGATAATTATTTGGTTAATAAATTAACATTTAACTTCCTGTGTAAAAGAGTTTTTCTCCATGAACAAGTTTTGTTATAAGGAGAGTAAAATTGACTTACATTTCACATTACAAGATGCTAGAAAAGTCAAGTTTCCATGTTGTTTCTTTAGAAGTTCACCTCCATAACATCAGATACCATTAAAAGCAAGTTCTGYTCTAATTAAACTTCATCCATGGTTGTCCAGTTGCTTTTGCTCATGGATGGGTACCAATTTGCATAATATAAAAAACCTTCTATTGATTTTATGAAGTTGACAATTTGCCTAATGGATGGCAAGAATAATTTGCAGCCRCGACTCCCCTTCGTTTCCCAAGTGCACCTCTATGGCACATGCAGATGACGTATGATCAGTGCTCATTACATTGAGAATGAAACGTCTGTCTACCAGAAACCTAATGGCCCGTTTTGTAGTGAATGTATGATCAAAATCCACCGTTTTTCCGTTTTTCATRGATCTTAGAGTTACAGCTTTGAAAGCTATGGTTTGGTTTATCTCATATATTTACCTTACAAAAAGTCTTGAAATCTGCCTGCTCTCATGTTCACCTTAATATGCTTCAATCTGTAGAACCTAATCAAATATATTTCATTCCCCAAGTTCTCCAAAAAACTAGATGTCAGAGGCAAAACTTAAATACTTAAAATTTGAAGTATCAGGTTGAATTAAATACCTAAAGCTCAAAGGATTAGGTTGGAAGTGGAGAAAAGACAAATTTGCTATTTGTCTTGCACCAGCTTGGCAAGGCATGTGTGTTCATCCATCACATGCTGTAAGTACAAGCTTGTATCCAGTCAGTTTTCAACACTACAACCACTGTAAGAGAGCTTTAAAAAAATTAAATGTATATGTACAGATGTATAAAATTCTAATATATATAATTCCAGTGATTTTCTTCTAATGCATTGCCCTAAATGAACATTTAAAATGGCTTCAAACCTCAATAGCATTTCCTGGTTTGGTTACCATTTCTTCATATTTAAAAAAAAAGAAAAGCTGAAAAAAAATTGTTTTGGAGAGTTAATTCAGAGCCCTTCTCCTATCTTTTAATTGGACACAGACAAGAYGCAGTGCCACTTAAGCTAATAAAAAACTTTGGCATTTAACTTTCTACCAAAGAATCTTCACAAAGGTTAGAACATTGGTGCTTCTCTGCCATACAGAACAGAAAATGTTTCAAAAATGCAAACAGGGACAAGGAGATTTCACGTTGTGTTCACTGCTGTCAAAGAGATCCCTTCCTCGCTCCTCTCTCTGTTGCTTCCCGCATCCCTCTATCCGTTCCCCTTTGTTTGCTAAAGTAGCTTATGGACTGTAATAAAGGGAGCCCAAGTGTCAGCTCGAGACTGCCAGGAAAACTAGCATTCACATAAACCATTTTTTCCACTTTTGTTAAGCTTCTCATCAAAAGAGCTCTCCCTCTCCCTCTCTCTCTCTTTTACCATCTCTCGTCTTCTGTCCTTTTTAGGGTATCTTTCTAATTTTATTGAGACTTCTCTGTTAAGGTACAGCACTATAGTTCAGTAACTATAGGAAAGTGAACCCAAAAGAGCCAGCTTGAGACTACCACAAGCCATTTTCACTTCTTACGTTAGCATTTCATCTCAAAGGGCTCTTTTCTCTCTCTGGCAGTTGCAAGGCGCCTCTTTGTCTCTATTGTGCTTCCTGCGCTAAGGTGCCTCATTGACTGGAGTGCACTGAACTCAAACATGCCAACTTGGGGCTGGCACASGTTTTTTAATTTGCTTGAAGTTGACACCCTACGGGACTCGTTGTGTTCTGTGCAGCAACACTCCCTCCACCCTGAAAAAGTCTATGCCACTAAGACAGCTCTGAGATACATTTGCTGTAATCATGGYTTATATATATTATATAGTTAATTTGACAGGATTTAATGGATCATAAGCTCATGGGTCACTCAAGGATGTTTCCATCATTCTTCACCACGTACTAGTGCACCTAGGATACTGCTGTAAAGCAGATACCAAAAKGCCAAACACGCACATCTCCATACCTGCAGATCAGTTTAGGAAAACTTAATAGGAGGGTCTGCTTTGAAAAGATTTTTCGAGAAACGCTTGTCAGCCTAAAAGACCCAGGCCTGCTCTCCTCTCCTCTCCTGCTGGGGGGCAGAGAGGAAGCGGGCGGAGGGGAAAAACTGTTAAGACTGTGAAATTTCACATCAACTGAAAATCAGGACCCATTTCTAAGATGACCTCCAAACACTTTGGTTTGACCTTTTCACAGTGTTCCTYGCTCCCTTTAGGATTTACTTTTGGTGACAACTTAACGATTAAATAAAAAAAAAATCTAAATGAAATAAATTATGGCTACCAAGCTCTTAATCCCTGAGTGGAAAGATACAAATTTAAAGACATGGAACAGAACTGACTAGACTACAAATTCCCAGGGCGGCCTTTCAGTCAGCTGATCTCAATACTTATAACCAGCAATCCCTTGATACCCAGATGTTTTACTTATAACAACACAGAAAAAAAAGAATCCCTTGTGTAATTCTGCCAGCTTTTTTGACCTGTTACCAGTGAAGCCCTAAAACATCTCTGCATCTTTTCACACAGCATGGCAGTGCTCAATTAGTTTTGAGCTGGAAATAAGATAAAAGTATTTGCTAATACCRAATACACTCCTCCATTTGTTGTACCCCCAAACCCTACACAGCCCTGTCAAGAAAGCTGCATATCTCTCAATCCCCAAAAAATAAAGACAAGTATCTTTACTGAGAGGGGGGGAAAAAAAAGGCACTGCAAAATTAAACACCAGTAACATTATTTGGTAAACCTACAATTTTTATTATTATTGTTATGCTCACAGATCCCACTAAAGCCTCAGAAACCTGGACAATGTTGACAAGCGCCAGTGCGAGTAGCAAATGAACCATAGAAAAACATGTCACTTGACTGTGGACAGAGTACAGATTTTACACAGGTGCTCTATGAATTTCCATATTCTGTTTGTCTTCAATAGAAGAAAAAAAATGTTTTAAAAACCCTTAGTTCCTAGAGAAAATACTGTTATTTCAGGGCACACWGAAGTTAATACTGCTTCTTGTCCACTGTGCCCAAAAGCAGTGCTGTGTACAGAAGTTCTTTCATTTTTAGGTCATTACCAGTAAAACCCTTAATCTTTGTTGCTACACTGGGGGCCTTTCCTTATATCCTGCTCCTGAGTGTACCACCATGCAATGGTACTAGATTCGCCGCACATCACCCCAAGAGAGAAGCATTAAAAAGGTAGGGCCTTCCATATCAAAAGGGCTTTGTTTTTTCCATAGTACATTTGGGATTCATTCTATTTGTCTTCTCGTTTCTGAAGCTTTAGAGTTCAGCGAGTCTACATTTTGAGGTTTTATTCTCCTACCATTAAGAAGAAAAAAGAAGGAAAAAAAGCACTGATGGTTCACATATAATCACATTCCTATAGAAGCTGAGGCTTTTAGAAAGAACAAAAATCCTCCCCCCAAAACAAACACTGAGAGATCTGTGAAAGGGAAGATCAGAAGAAAGGATGGAAGTCAAACACATCTTCCATGAACAGAAGTATAGCAGTCCATTTCCACAACTAAAAGATGAAAACATGCAAGCTATCCTCAAGGAAAAGGCTTGGGAGAAGAGAGTAAATTGAGAACACTGAATCTGAAAGGGAGTAAAGGAGAAGGGAGTAAGCMCATCCTGCCAACTTCTGGTCAAGCTGGAGAAGGCTCTTTGCTGCAGCTGTGCTTATTAACAAGACTGAGAATTACCATGTCCTGGGAAAAAAGGCAGGGACCAAACATAAACAAACCCAAAAAAGCACAAAAACAAACAAAACCACACAGCAACAGCAAGGAGGGCAATGACCCAGTTATGAATAAAAACACGATAGTGATTTTTGGGGAAAACTCGTGTTATCCAGTACATAGAATCAGCACAGTTTCTAGAACYTGAAGAATACTGCCAACAGTCAGTGGTAAATATAAATTGATTGCAAAATACACATCACTTGGTTGTAAACAGAAGAGAAAATTTAAAGATGCTTCAGGAAATTTCACAATCAATGGAAGTCTTTAATTCTCATATGAATATCTAACTATCCAAAGTCACCAGTCTTAAGGGAATTCTTGAAATWAAATGCTGATGTAATCCCTATTGAATCCATGAGTGTTTTGTCACCTGTTCTTAAAGGAATTACTATTCTGCTATAATTCGGAGCCAGSCTCAGAAGCAGAGAGAGGCATTTTCTAATTTGGGGAACAAAGGAACATTTACCCCACATAGTACTAACAGAAGAGCAAGTTTTACAAGCTATGACTAGGCTAAATCAACCATGAATATTCCTTGYGCTAAAACAAATTGAGCTCCTGGGTGAAACGTCCCTGGTGCTCTGCAAGTAATAACATCTTGCCCAGTGCCATAGGGCTCAGGAAGCTTCCTGAATACTTGCAGAGCCCTCAAGCTTAATTAATAGCCATGTATTATCTACCTGTAGGAAACTAACATTTTTTAATGCTTTAAGCCTCCAAACCTGTCTCTGGCAAACAGCAAAATAGCTGCCACTGGCCAATTTCAATCAKATTTCCCTGGCAATCTTTCAAAGATGGGAAGAAGCGTGACACGAGTGCTCTGCCAGGCCTCATGCGCCGCTGCGAACGTTCTGCAAACAARAGCACGTCGGCGCCTCCCCAGCCTCACTCCTACCAGCTGCTGTTCTTCAGCACTAATTCTCTGCAGTGAAAAGGAAGATGAAATTATGCTGCCTGGTCAAGAAAAAATAAAAGGAAAATACAACACGCACTAGGGAAAAGGGATATTAATGGGCATTTCAAGAAAGAAAAGTTTGCCTTTCAGTCAGCATTTTGATATCCTCATAAAGAAGGACCATGATGATGATGGTGTCATAAAAAATAAAACCATATCAAGCTGCACCATTTCCTTTAGACTCACGCAATTTTACTGGATTTTTGTATAAAGTTCACCGGGCTTCAAGAAACATCAGAAAGGCACATTAACTCTGCAGTAGTTCCTGGAAACTTTCTATGAGATAGGAAATGTATTCATGTTGAAAACATTGAGTCGCTAAGCCCTCAGACTGCATTCCAAAAGTCTACCAGAAACATTTCAATCACGAGGGCGCGCAGGTGACAGCCAGGCCATTTGGGCTAAAAAGCACTGTGCAGAATTATGTTGGCGAATCTGGTGCCCTCTAAATGACCTCATGTTATAGCCATGGTATTAAGTCATGGAGAAACCTGTAGGTAAGAGGAATATTTTTTTTTATTTAAAAAAAAAAAAAAAAAAAAAAAAAGGAAAAACTCTCCCATTCCCAGTAAGAATGTTAAATTACCCCGCTCCCAATGGAATGCTTCACTTTCATTTCCAAGTAGCAGTAAGCCTATTGACCCCCATGGTGTTATCCTTTTCACTGCTCTTGCAGTACTTTCTTTAATCTCTTGGATCAAAGATTGGTCAATAAAAATCATCTCTGCTTTTGTGGGGAGCAAACAAACTGCACCGAGGCCTATGATACTTGTAAATCTTCACTAAAATCCTTCAAAAGAAAAAAAAATATTTGTTGACATTAACTTTGCAACTGGCAATATTTGTGTTCATTCAGCTTTAAATTGAATATTTGGGACAATTTTGATTTGAATCTGTTATTGTTTTATACTTTTTCATACTCATTGCCTCCCTTAATTTTAGGCTGCAAAGTAGTGAAGGTAAATTATATTTACACTCTGTTATACAACATTTCTAATCAATTGGTTTAAATCCTAATTACAGGAAARCCCCTGGGTCCTCCACAAAGGTTAAAAGATTGGACAGTATTTTAACAACAGAAATACTTGTCAAGAYAGTTTTCAACAGCCTCCAGACTATGTGGCACTTGAGGGTTTAGYATTACACCTTAGGTACCAGTTCTAATGAGAATTTGTGCAGGAAAGARGAAAAAACACCAAAACAAAAACAAAGGTCCCAACAGATTTTTTTTTTTTTTTTTTGGGTGGAAGAAATTATCCAGAGGTGTTATCTCCTTGCTGCTTTACCTTATAACCTAACTCCTTATTTAAGTCTCTCAACTTTAACCTATGCCTCCATGTGCAACATCCATATCATGCCCTTTACTATTCCACGATATTTCTGATATCCATCAGCATCCTTGCTGTCGAACCAGAAGGGAGATTACTTGTGTCTAGCAGTGCTGCATTATAGTCATTCCCAGGTGCTGGTCCCTGCAGCCCCATCTGTCCCCAGCTGCACGCAGAGCGTTTCCCAGCAGAGCTCCTCCAGCTGCAACCCTGAATGTTTCCATCAGGTTCCCCACCRTAAGACACAGTGCTTAAAATTCTTGACGCGACCCATATCACACTGAGAACTCTGGCTACTACTTGTTTCTTAAGTCATCCCCAAAGTCCCCTTTTACTTCCTGGTGAGCTGTTCAAACCAACCTCCCTGGCCACAGCTCTCCTTTTTAATCCAGTTTCACCCACGGTACTTGCAAAGAACCTGCTTGCAGAGCTGCTCCGATATCAGCTTATGTGGAAAACACATGTGTCCAAAACATTTTAGCAACAGTAGGGGGGAAGGCTCAGCACATCAGGAGAACCTTGTCCGAGCTGAGATCCCAGGCAGGGCTCTTGGTTTGATGCAGCACCTACCTCAGGCTGTGCCATGAGTCGYGTCCTCAACCTACAGCCTCTCTGTACTTGACTGCTTCAGCTTTAGCCCGTTCTTTGCCGCACTGAAAACAGGTTTGAAGCAGTGAAGGAAAACAGAGCTTCAAATGCAGATCCAGACAGCTCAGCTCCAGACAAGAAGTCTGGAGGGAGCTGCTTGCCTCTACATGCAGCACCCAGACGTCGAGGATGGCAAACGCCGCTCCGCGTGGCACGTATTGCCCCCTTCCCGGAGGGAGGCAGGGACAGTGTGAGCACAGGCAAAGCTAACGGGAATCCATACCAGCCTCAAACATACAGTGTTTGTTGTATGAACAAATTCCCACTGGTTTTATTCAAGACTTTGCATATACCACCAATACACACCTAAGTTTCTTACCCAAACCCTAAGCAACTTTTTCCACCGTCAAAGGAAAAACATTTTTTTTTGTCCCTTGGAAAAGGCACAATTTTTTTCAAGGACAGGAAATGAGTTGCACTCCAAGAAACAGCCTTTTGTTCTAAGATGTAGAAGGGGAGCCTGCTGGCTGTTTCCTGATAGCATGGGTGGTGCTGGCACCCAGAGCAGCTGACAAAAGGCAGCCATGCTGCCTGTAGCAGYGCTAGGGAGGGAGCAAAGAAGTGAGGGGGGAAAAGGCAATTTCAAGATCAATTTAAAAATAGAGTTAAAATGTTAAAATAGCAGTTTTTACTTTTACAAGTGACTAAGCTGACATTACTTTATAGTTATGCTAGTATAGAAACCCTAGAAAACACTTCTTTGTTTAGAGAGACCTCCTCATGAGTCAAAAATAGTACATAATTTATGTTTCCCCCAAATCTCATTGCATCTGGTGCATGCACATAATCACACACAAGCACATATCTACCAATATATTTTTAATGCTACAGCCTTTTCAAAACATCCCATACATGATAATAGCAACTCATTTACAATAACATGGCTTCATTTTGTTTTTTAAATAAAGCATTTGGATACTAAAAATGGAATACTTCATATAGAAAATAGGTTGCTAGTCTCTAAAATTGCCTCTAATGTTAGCTGAATATTAATAAAATCCATAAACCATTAGTACATTATAGCTTCTTTGTTCTGAATTACATAGACCTTTCATGTTTATTCCTCAGTGAAAATGCATAAAAAAATGAAATCCTCTAATTGTGCTCTCTGAAGATAGCTGGTAAAATCATTTCTAGCAGCAATAAATCAATTGTAGTATTAAAATGACCTGCCAGGTGCATCTTCTGGGTATCAGACTAATTAAGGGAATGTATTAATTGCAACTATTCATCAACACCACCAATGTTGTAAGGTAACCCTTACAATGAATCTTTTTATCATACTATCCAGCAATGAAACTGTAGTTTGGCTAAATATAAGGGATTAAAAAACAAATATATATGTATGCRTGCAAAGCTTTCTTCATTTTTTTCCACATTGATCTCAGTTCTTTGCTATTAAGTCCACCAAGCACAAAAAGCATATAATTATATCTGCATATATATTTTATTCACTGTCTACACATATAAAGAGTTTTTACTAGGTTTCAGAGACCAGATACTCTTATTATTTCGCCTCTCCCGGAATCTATTTCTGATATAACTGACCGTGCATTTCCTGTGGCCATGAGCAGGCTGTGATTATGATGGCAATTAGCAAAAGGAAAAAGGACTAAGTCCTTATTTCTAAGAAGCCTTTAAAATTAGTTTGTGAATAACTAGCATTATCCTTACAGAGTGCCAGAAAGGAAATTTGGACAAGGAACTGGATGTCTGCAAGAATTCCAGCACGGAGCAGAAAGGCCCGAGTTGGCCCTGTGCTGGTGGCGTCTGCGGTTCCCACCCAAGGGACAGGCGGGCAGCAGCTTCCTGCTCCATCACTGCTTTTCCAACACAGCAACGGCTAGGAGCTCTTCTGCAGTCATAAATCTGGATCACACAGGCCTTTCCTGAAAAAGGCCATTTACATCTCAGAGCATGCTTTACGGGCATATTCATTATTTTCCTTCCAGGATTTCTTTTTTAGTCCGTACATTCTTAGAAATGCAGATATTATTATTCCTGTAGGCTGCTTTCTATGGGTCCCTGTGTCTTCCAGTATCTTTTTTTGCTGTTAATAAGAAAGCTGTTCTTCAGACTTCAGCTTCCATTTTGCTGCTCCGCTCTACAGGTACAAGGACGGATTGCACTAGCCAAACATTGGAAGGTTCAGGATGCAATGAAGCTTCTACCATAAAATTTTCTCTGTCATACTTTGTAATTTAGAAGCATGGAGAACAGGAATTACAAARTACATGGACAAGAGTCAATATACACACTGTTTTTAAAAAGCACGAGRACAAAATCTCACCTACCCTATCAAAGCTGACATTCCTCGACCCAGTGTTTTGTCAAAACCCATATCAAGGAGCCCGSTTCTTGTTAACTCGCTCCATCCACGACTCTTAGGTGCTTCCTCCTCCTCAGTATTGATGCACTGCACACCGTTAACTGAAAGTAGGGCTTCTTCCATTGCCATCCCTATGGCAATCATCATTCTCTGCCCCTGAATAATCTCTTGGTTCAGCTGGGACATCTGTAGATGCGTCACARTCATGCTTGCATCCAGACAACAACAGTCAAAATAAAAATTTACTTAGGGCTGYATAGTCATAGATAGGCATAGATAATCATAGATAAGGCAATCAGTCATAGCTTACATGTTTTTCTGATAAAAGGAAGTTCCTAAGCACTTCTATTGGAAGTGTCGTATTTTAATCAAAATAGGAGGGGTGCCAGGAGACTTCACAGTTTGACAACTCCTGCTTGTGCTTCTGCAAAACTACTGAAGCCCTATTTTATACATACATGCACACACACACGCATAAATATTTATGTATAAAATAGTACTGCAGTACTAGCTCTGCAGGAAACCTGGTGCATTATATGCCTGTCCTGTGCGTCACGGCACCCAAAGAGGAGCTCGGCGCCTGGGCACATGGGAAGCTGCCTGCCTAGCACCCAGTGCTGCATATGGTACAGAGAGAAAGTTTCTTTTTGTGCACAACTCAGCAAATGCACCTCAGTCCTGACCTCCAACACCGCTTATTGCAGCTTTGAACGTTTCCTGAACATCTACTGCCAGAATTCTCAAAACGTATGAGTTTTAAAGAAAACACACACAACACACTTTCCTCAAAACCTGGATTCATTTTTATAGCCTAATATATACCTTGTGATTTTTAAGTCTGTCAAATAAAATAGTTTTTATACAATAGATTATTTACATTCAGTCACAAATTTTCAAGCCAGCCACCTGTTTCCAGTTTGCATCAATATATCTGAAGAGAGACTCTCAGTTGCCTTTGGTACTCAAAGAGTTAGAAATAGAAGCTCGCAAGYAAGATATTGTTCCTGTCTTTCCCTTCGCTACCCAGCCTGCTTTCTGATCTTCCTTTTGTCCTCAATCCGTTCCTTATCCCTTTCACCTCTCTTTCTCACTCTCACTCTGTCCCCTTGATCCATCAGACACAGCCAAGCTATCTGACACCTATGCCTTAAAGTAATTTTGGACAGAAGCAAAATGCCCTAGAATCCTTAGTAATCCTTCTCAGATCCATGTACTGAGCCCTGGTTTGGCTCTTTTATAGCCAACAAACAGGTTTTCAGCTAGCCAGCCTGGAAACCAAAAGCTTGTTTCAGTAACAGAGAGARGACAACAAGTCCTGAAAGTAAATCAGCCTGTTTGGGAAGAAAATTATCTTTTCAATATTCAAATTAACAAAAGGCAGGAATGAGTGAATCAATAAACAAAGGTTAAGGGACTTGCTGACCACAGGAGGCAAACAGGAAGGCCGGGAAGGCCCTGGCACAGAGACCGTACCCGTCGCATCCGCATTGAGCTCTGTGCGGGCACGAGCCAGGCCCGTCTGCGCGATACCCAAGCGGCGGCAGCAGGCGGCCAGTCTGGAGAAAACATCTGCCTCCCCTCACCGAGTCCAAGGGAGGTTTCTGACATGCTAGAAGGGGATTCCTCTTTGTCTCCTTGTAGCATGGCTAGATTGAAGGCTGTGCAGAATTCAGAGGGGTAAATAGAAAACACAGAAATCAACAGACTAYGGCCAAAGCCCTGGGTTTGCACTGAATACGGAAAACTTGGCTACGAGGCCCGACGGGAGCCCAGGAACTCCGTGAGGAAAACCCACCCCAGAGCTGCTCACATGTCCCCAGCACCCAAGGCAGATGTCCCCAGTGGGCTGGGAGTCCCAAACCCAGGCTGGGAGGAGAAGGAGCATTTGACAAACCGATACTTCTAGAATGGGMACTCGGAAGATCCTTCTCTATATAGTCTAGTAAAGCCTCAGTTTCTCTACTCTTCATAAGCACGTCATTACCAGCAAGACTGACTGACACCATCCAGGAAATGCAGCATTTGACAGGCAGCCATGAAGAGCTACCCTCTAAACCATGCGTATTCATACTGGAAGAATGAGGGCTTTTATGAAGGGAGGGTAAAGAAGGAGCAAGAAGAAAAATAGAGAAACCAAGGAGCCAGAAGTRGTTTCTTCTTACCAAGACCCAACACTACGTAGCAAATAAGCAGCTAAAAATATTGTGCTCTATAAAACGCACAGTGCTCTCAGCAGAGCCAGGGTGCTAGCAGGCGAGAAGAGCCACRGCCCTGGTTTGCCTTTTCCACCATTTCTCCCCGGGAAGCAGGGGCCCGAGCACACGGGTCACCGCTGCCTGGCGTGCTGGCACCATGGTGGGACCCCCGTGTTGCTCAGATCAGCCAAGAGGAGCCTCGCTGCAAGTCATAGCAAGTGCCATCGGATTAACTAGTGCCAAGAAACCCATCGCCCGCCTAGGCCAGGTGAGGGCTTTGAMAAATGGGAAGCAGGAGAAGTTCTCTCATCTCTGCAATTTAAGTTATCAGCCTTTACTAAACCTAATAATTGGTATTCCTCCATAGTGAAAACAAGAAAAAAAGAAATCACTATCAGACTTTTTTTTTTAATCACTGCAGAGAGCARCAGATACCTTGTGCTGGGAGCTACAGTACAGCTCTGGCCAGCCCCTCTCCTTCCCTGCAAGGAGCGATTTACCACAGAGAGAGGACCGAAGTCAGGGGGATCAAACACAGAAGACGTTTAAGAGCAGTTGTTGGCTGCAACCTAACGGGGGCCAGAACAACTTCATGCCACACAAATCCACCTTTCTAGTGCAGCCACAAGGCTCGAGGCAGCTGATCCCACCTCTCCAGGATGCCAACAGTCAACGCTCTTCAAAAAAGAGTGGCCACAACCCGAGAGGCCCTTGCCAAGTCCCTCTTCCTCCCAACAAGCAGCAGCATCCACCACATCAAGGGTGAGGACTCCCAGCTCGGCCATGGCCAGGGCTGCCGGCGTAAAGCCTTGGAAATAGTGGGGGGGTCTCTTGAAAATCCT
>PTEX01000114.1:1590762-1859055 GCA_003342815.1 Eudromia elegans | reverse complement strand
TAGAACAAAAAAAAAAAAAAAAAAAAAAAAAAAAAAAAAAAAAAAAAAAAAAAAGAGGGGTGGGAGGTGGAAGTGTAATCCCAGCAAATTACCTCCAGTTAAAGACGCCATGCATCCAGAAACAATCATCACAACATTGTGAACGCTATGATTATCATCACAAATTCATGATTTTAGAGGAGACCAATTTTTGACTGTTTCAGTTTGATGATACCATTCGAGTAAGGAACACGAGGCAATTTTTATTCATATCTGTATCTTTACCAAATATTAAGGGGGAGAGAGGGGAAGTGCATAGTGGTTTCTATTTTTTCTTTTCCTTTTTTTAATTAAAAGTATTGTCAAGGCAAGAACTTGACCTTATTTCTTCTGGTAGCTGAGTTCAAAATGTATTTCCCTAGTCTGCTTTACAAAATCCATTGGTTTATTCTCTAGGAATGAAGTAACTTTAAGTCACCCACTGTCGAGGGCTGCCAAAATGGCTGGCAYGTCGCTACCTCATCTCCAAACTCAGTGCATCCAAAAATTAAACATCCCTCTTTTAGRTGTTGCCTGTAATCCAGCCACTTAAAGTACTTGTGCAAAGAACTGAAAATGTTCGTGCACTAGTAAGCTCTATGTGCTTTGCACTTTCAAAAAAGCATTTGGCCTTCAACACTTGGCCTATATCAGCAGCAAATCCATTACAAAGCAACGGCACCATCCAGATCCATGAGGCGGATTTGGTTTGATTGTATTTGTATACCTTCTGCTAGATGTTAGCAATATCTGAGCTTCCCAGTTTCGTTATCTTTAGCTAAATAAAAAAAAAAGTTTTTTTTTTCCCCCCTCTAAAACCTATCTCTTGATTCTAAAGGCATCATATTTGTTCCAATACACTGTTCTTCCCTTTTTTACTATTCTTCCCCTGTGCAGTGGCACTTTAAAAGCAGCAATGGCTTTCATCTTAATTTCATATGGATTTTTGTCTTTTGCTTACGATAGTGCTGTATACCTAATACATCTTTAGAACATGCTCTGTGCATCCTTACCTTCACATTTCATTGTGCAGCTGCTCTTTATTCTGAAAAGTTTCATCTTGCATAGCAATTGTTTACCAAATCCATGAAATTTAAAAGAAGTTTTAACTCATTAACCGACACATTTGACAGATACAGCACATATAGGTATAGACAACTGTCAACCTGCAGGAAAATCTGTTGCTAATAATGAAATGTCATTTAATGCTATTATGCATCTGAACAAGTCTAAATAAGCACTTTATTTAAGCATATTTAAGACCTCATTTAGCAAAACTGCCATCTGTCTTCCATGGCGCACGCGGCTGCGATAACGAATGGCGCGGGACGCGGGTGCCCTTGCCCGGCRCACGGGCCGGGCTGCTTTCTGCTGAATCAGGCCCTTAGAACTAGGGGATACCAGGTTTTGCTTTTCATTCCTCAGGTTTTGCCCCTTTAAGAAGAATCAAAAATAAAACAGAGTGTTTACCTAGCCAGAAACACTGAAAAAAAGAGTAGAATCCTTCTCAGTATCTTAAAAAAAGAGGGGGGAAAGAAATGAAATCAACTTTTATCAGGAATTTCCATTTAACTTTGGTTAAATTTCATCTCCGAGTCATTATTAGCTTACTCAGTATCTTAAAAAATAAAATGAAAATGTGTAATTTCCATGACGAAGAATAACATACCATTCATTAGGTTAGCAGTCCAGTTACTTCCATATGCTAGAAAATATTTACTCTATTATCTTGCACTGTTAATTTTCCCTACCACAATAAGAGCTAATTATCTTAGAAAGACATGGTACAAATTTATTTATATCATTGTTCATATCTGAGAAAAGTACTTCAGAGTCATCACATCAGACTACTAAGAGTTACTATAATGAAAAATGTCATTTTGAAATATTCCGGGCCATAGACACCTAGGAAGTGTAGCAATGCTAAAATGTCTTTATTTTCTTATTAGATCCTAAAATACTACCGGTATTTGTATTTCTAAATGACATGAAGATATCTTTTTATCATGAAAAAGCAGTATTTTGCTAGAGAAAATGCTTACAGCATCAATGACATTAACATTTTTTAGAGAATACCAACTTTACTCAGCACATGTTCTATTACTATCATGTACTGACAGTAAATTATTATTCCCAGCCCTTTTTGGGTGAAGTTACACTGACATTACAAACCTAGGTAGCATCCTCCACATTCACCTATCAGTGGAAATACAGGAATCTGCTCTCGCAAGCTATACACGCACACGCTTGTTTCCATACGTTCCACTCCGAATGCAACCGCAGGTAAATATGTTTGTATTCTGGCCTTTTGTCCTTGCCATGCTCACACCCGCCCGCAGCCCAGGTACCCCAGCACCGCCCGTCTCCTCTCCCGTGCCTCAATAATTACCATGGGGCTCGAGAGGAAACGCTACCCTCGCGGYGTGATTAAATCAGCCTAAACATTCGCCGCTCATGATTCATTGTGGCATGAATGAAGACACCATATTCTTAGCCTTATATGTGTCCTGCTAATTTCCTTAGCTTCATTATTTTTTTGCCTCGTATCTTTGACCCCTCTTTTGCTTCCCCCCCATCATCTGTCTCTTTCTTTTTTCTTTTAATTAGGCCACTTCTTTTTTTATGTCCTTCTTGCTCCAGGTATACTTCTGTCCCTGCTCTCACCTCTTTGCCACATTATCTCTCTCTAAGCACAATACGAGTGCCACATTTTTCCCCTTTCTGATTTGTGAAAGTCTTTTTTTCCTCTGTCCCTGCCCAGGCTTCCTACCCCCTGCCTAAGCTTTTCCTTTCTCCTCTATTATGAGGCACGGTCTCTCTTCTATTTCTTGCTCTTAAAGTTCACTGAGCTTTTGGGAAGAGAAAACTACAGCTGTGGTGAAACAACATAGGTTTGTCCAAAACTACTGCTGGCAATTCATTTCACTTACTGGCTTTGTTCTCAAGTAATGGTATAATTGTCCTAATTACAGGAAATGTTAGGGAAAAAAAAAAAAAAGAAAAACACTGCACACGAGAAGGCAAATCACTCTGGGAAATACACTTAAAGAAACCCTTTTGCAAGAAATTTCACAGACTGCCTGCGCCATGTGGCTGCTTTTTGGAGGGTTGTAACAATAGTGCAGCTGAGCAGGAACTGCCCGGTGGGGAAGCTCCGGGGACCGGAGCGTGCGAGGGACAGCACGGGGACCGGAGCGTGCGAGGGACAGCACGGGGACCGGAGCGTGCGAGGGACAGCACGGGGACCGGAGCGTGCGAGGGACAGCACGGGGACCGGAGCGTGCGAGGGACAGCACGCGCGTGGGGCACAGGGCAGGCTCACCGGCCGGGGAGCGCGGCGTCTTCCCCCACCACGTCCAGGGCTGCAGCCCTCACTCGAGACTCCTGCTGACCCCTCCACGTGCAGGCAGTCGAGCGGGCRTGCCACCCACCATTTCTAAATCAAGCAGCGTTTTATTGCATTATTTTTGTCTGTGGCACAAAGTGCAAGACAAGTGCGGATGGTGCCGAGCAGTTGGCAGTCACTTACAGAGATCTTGGACATAAGCGCACCTAGGAAAAAATGCAGTACTGGTATACTTAGTCTAATACTCTGTGTGTTTTAGTACTATAAAAACCTGCCTCAGCAGGCTTTATGAATGCTGCTATTGCTCCATAACCAAAACTACACATCTGTGTGATACTCCTAACAAAACACTCTTTTTCAAGACGATTCTTGAAATTAAACATTGGCAATTATATAAATCTTTCCAGWTCTGGGTCCTACATTTTAATTTTCTTGTAGCCTCATGTATATTTTATGAAGCCATTCCTATTTCAACTCCCATATTGAGAATATTATCTCYTGTCTATACAGCCTCTCAAGGAGAGGCTGTATTTGTATTATACCTGTGCTGCCTTATAGCTTGCTACAAAACAAACAGGCAGGGAGGCTCCTCTGGAAAATTAAATACCCATAGAACACTACTGCATTAATAGATTCTTTTAAAGGTTGCCTTTAGCTTTCTTTGTCATTTGGTTAAGAGAAGATGACTGAATTGGGCCTTTGCAAAACAATCCACAAAGAAAAACAGGTTTTTTGGCATCATGGTCTCACAATTTAGTATAGTTTCCTTTTTTTGTCTCAACTAAAATTATATTGCTGGGAAATATTCCCAAAGCGAGGTAATGCATCCCAATAGAAATGGCCAATTTTCACAACTTTTAAACACCTAAACAAATCCTAATCACCACCTTAGGCATCTTGCAAGGAGGGCAGTAATTACTAAGCTGCAAAAGATTTGGTTAGGCACCCAGTTTAGGCATCCAATTTTAGAAATTTTGACCTGTGAAATTTATATGCAAAGTTTATAGTGAAAACATGCCTGTGCATTAATATATTAATCAACACACGGAAATCACTACGCTCGATTGAAGACCTGCCACTTTTCATATCCGTTAGAAATACTTGAAAGGACTTCAAGAGATCTAAACTGTGAAATGTAAGGAAATATGAGGAATCAGACTTTAAAAAAAGACAAAGCAATATAGGGATAATGCTCATTATCTAAAACAATATCTAAAACACAAATTCTGGAAGTACTTTAATAAGGACCGAGAAACAAACATATCAGAACACGGGCTGCTTCCCAAAGCCATGCAGCCAACCAATTCTGCACGAATTAGCAGAGAATTCAGACTCTTTCATTACAGTAGCATAGCTGATGTAATTCTGGCCTCCTACTTTAGGGAAACTGTTAGCCCAAGCTCAAAAAAAAGGAAATAATCTTCCATTCACTGCTATATATTTTACAGAATCACTTTAAGATAAATAGTGCTGTGATAAGAGGAAAAAAAGCATTAGCACTAGCATTTCAGCAAAACTGTTCTATCCTGAAAAGTTCTGCAGAAATTACGCTATGCCAGTGATATTTAATTGTAACATAAAAATTAAACACCATTTACTTAATATAAAATTGGGATAGTATGTAAATTAAGTAAGTTTCAATTCATGTCTTCTTACTCACATCTGTTGGCAGTTTAAATAGTTTTAGTGTCATTAATTGTTATAAAAGTGCAAGATTTGCTGTATGCTTGCCACTTAGGACCAAAGGCACAAAAGTCTAATTGAACTAAGTAATTAGTAATTTGTCATTTCCTATTGTCAGCAATTACTTTCCATTAGAAATCCTCACTGAAAATTCTAATTTGAAGTGAGGTTTGCATTTTATTGCTGTCCATCCAAATTAGTTTAAAATTGACAGCTACATTTTCATTTAAAAATTTAGAGATATTAAATATGCTTGAAGACACTGAGGCGTATTCTACCCCACGTGTAGTTGTGATAACATATCTGGAGTCAAAAGAATGAGAAGCCAAATGCAGGACGCTGCTTTCCCCTCCGCCCCCCAAACACAAAATCCGTACCAGCCTCGCAGAGCAGGCCACATCATACTGGTGTTCATGTGAATAGCCCCTTTAATTGGCAATTTAAATGGGTAATACAAACAGAATATGACATACACACAATTATAAAAGAATTCATGGGACTTCTTATTCCACTTTTCAGCAGAGCTGGCAGTGGGTATTGAAAGTGCAGGTGTAGGGGTAAAGGAATCGTGTATGTTCATACCTYGTCCTAGAGGCTTTTCCTTTGCTGCCAGAGCATTTTTCCTTCTGTTACTTTTCAGACTTGCTAAAGCCGTCGGCTCTGCCGGTTCCCAGAGCGCGGCAGCGCTTGGGGCAGTGCAGGAGCACATGTGAGATCCGAGGGGCGGATGAGCCCGGGGAAGGCACTGGTTCCTAACTGAGAACGGCCGAGCAAGCGGCACCTCAGCACCGGGAAAGATGCTTCTGTGGCCAGAGCAGGCCTGAAACTGCGAGGGAACCAGGGGGAAACTGCGAGGGAACCAGACCTCCCGAGGGGCCGGGTGGTCACACTTGACCCACTGGCAGGAAGGGGGAAGCAGCAGTGGTACAAACCCACGAGTGCTCGAGAGCTGCCCTGCACAAGCTGAGAACAAAGTGTCCGAGGTGTTTGCTTCTGATTGAGAAAAATGCTCCAGTCCCAACATACACAGGGCTTAGTGCTGGCTGACAAACTTTGCAGCAGGAAAGCTCACAGTTTGACAGAGGCTCGTATTAAACACGTGCAAAAGGTACCAGCTTCACAGCGGTTGCTATCCACTTGTAAGTGAGCATCTCAAAGACAGCTACAGAAGAGATACATGCTCAAGTTTTCACTGGCATTAAAGAGGAGGGGGAGAACWATTTGTAAAGACTTGGCCRAGTACTTAGYGATGTTTTAATGTGTTAATCTACAATAATTAAAAATCTATTTTGCAGTATTGCACAATTATATGTCTAATTGTGGAACCATTATTAAATGTATCAAGTGCCTCTATTTCAGCTGCAATTCTGTGGTGTACTAGCATCCTTGTTCTTAATTTATATGATGTGACAATTAACTTTTAAATGGTGATAAGTTTATTGTAAACAGTTRTTCTACATTCCTGCTCCCTGAACGCACACAGCTTTCCCCGAAACGCTCTCTGATAGCTAGTTAGCATATAGCACAGACCACTAACACCTTGTATTAGGTGGACATTAATTAGTGCTAATTTACACAGCATCCACATGAATATAGAAAGCTCATCATGATTAATGCTATGAAAAATAACAGCCAAGAATCAAAGAATCTTCATCATTTATCACTACCTGGTAACAGAGCCTGCCCACGCTGCTCTCATCCCTGAAGGAGCCCGGGCCAGGCACGTCTGATACAGGCAGCATCAGAGGCCCCTTTCTCTAAACCAATTTAAACACTGGAGTAGCCAGGAACAGCTTTGGGGTGAAAAGGGGTGCAAAAGAAAACACAAGGGGAAGAGGTCAACAGGACTTTCCACGTCGGGCCAGCAGACCAGCACCAATCTCGCCCCAGCCCCCTGCCCAGGCACCTTCCACTGCAATCAGTTTTACTTAKATCTGTGGTGGTAAAAGCTGATTATAATTAGATGTTTGATATGTATTAAAGACAAATCTGATCTCCAAATGTGTAGGCTGCTTCCTAATTATGTGTTTCCTAATCCCACGGGGAGTTCATAGCTAAGGTTCGGAGATATCCTTCAAGATAATAAATATAGTAGGTGTATTAAAAAACATTATTCTGCCATTTCTGCAACTCCTTTTAATTGCCAATAAAGCACTGAACAAAATAGAGAATTAAATTAAAAGTTCAATAAACACTGATCAATACTCTTGTAAATACCAAGTCTATAAAATGATCTTCTCTTTAAATGTAGTTATACTACAGGTACTGTGTAGATGGTCTGCATTTGAATTTCACACCTTGTTTGAAAGTCYAGTTARATTTCTTTCCAGTAAAAAACACTTTATATCTAGGAATGTTGTCAAGAAAGATTATAAACCTGCCCTTATTCTGAAACTGKTGCTSTCTCCTGGTTTCGCATTAGCTCACGRTCAGCTGAATAAAGAAGTCATCCTCTGTCTAACATGTAAATAAATCATCAGCTTCAGTTACTTTACCACTAGCTGTTTGTCATTCAGGAAAATAATGGTTAATCAATGACTAATCAATGAAGATGTGTAACGTATTAGTTTGCAGTCCTTCATCATCCTATTTTCTTCAATTGCCTGGGGGTTTGTGTTCAGTACTTACAGAATCGATTACAATTGTGAGTGATCATTCAGCTCATGTTGAGAGCTGTCAGCTGCGCTTTCTGCRAGGAGTTTTTACCCTCCTGTTTAATGCGAGATGCTAATATTTAGCTGCAGCTGACAAGCCAGATACCGTAGGAGAAAATTTTATAAGAAGTGCTTAAATAACTAATTGCAACACTACATGTCACTTGATGAAACTAAACTTTTCCTGACTTCACAATAATCATAAGCATTACTGGCTTGCTGTGGAAAATTAAAGGAAAATAGCTGTCTGCTTGAGTCTGATCATGCCTGCAGGGAAGGTCTAAGAAAGGCAACTGACAATGATGCCTTTGTGCATAACTGCAGGGGGAAAACAGATAATTCTTCAATTTTCATATAAACTGACATTCTTCACCATACGACATTCGGCGCGCGCTCAGTTTCTTATCAGAGTCACTCGAAAAGTTGGACCGACAGACTTTGGATAATTCAAAGCAACATGAATGAGTAGCAAACGTTTCTATAACCAAAGTAATGTTTCGCTGGCTGACAAGACTGCTTCCTTTGGAGCAGATTTAAGCTTGTCAYCAACACGAGCAGAAAAGATTGGCTGTTGTTCCCACACACACGCCAAATATATTACTACCAATGCATAGGTTTATTCACTTTAATTATTGTTTTCATGCTTCTCTCGGAAAATGCATGTCAGTGGTAGTCACAGGGTGYGATGGCAGAAACTAATAATTGTTAATGTATTTCATTAAATATTTAGAACAGAGCAGTATTGATTAAAAAGGCAGCGCGTGAGCGGGCGTCCCTGGCAGTTCCAGCTCCAACAGCTCCCTCTCGCGATTGCAGCGCCCCGGCTTCGCTCGCCCGGGCCAGCGGCAGCCGGCGCCACGCGGAGCTTCCCCGCGCCCCCTCCAGAGCCAGCACGGGGGCAAACGGGGGGAAAAGGGGGGAAAAGGGGGGACCTTGCCCCAAAATCACGTCAATGCACTTCTTAGYGTAAAGCGCTGTCAGGCAGTTCAATAAGCCAGTGCAAAAGAGAAACTAGACAAGTAATTTTTTTAAAAGGTTCACTTTGTAGAAGCCATTTCTCCATCCTAAAAAAAAATTAAATCTCAAAATCCTGAAACTTATAGGAGTATTTTAAGGATTCTGTCCAGATGCCTTCTTTTACTTGATATGATAGAAAGATAGCAATAGCTGTCAGCAAATAAATACTCTTTAAACAGAAAAAAAMCCCCACAGTGGCATTAATAACCACRGTACAGTAAATAATCAGTGCCTGTTCTTACACACCGCACAAAACCAGTGAAAATACATTCCCTTAATTCAAAAACAAGCCACCCATTTAAAACGGCCATGAAGCAGTTATTGTCTTGCTACGGAGTATCTCAAGCCATATGCCACAAAACTCTGATTTTAAGGCTTCTTTTGAACTTTGGTATTAGAAATAAAGTGACCAGTTATTTATACACACAGATAGACTGATGTAAACCACCAATTTGTAAAGTGACCAGAGAAATTACTAGTATATTTAATATCACTGCATATAGTAAAAATTAAAAGCACCAAAAATATCAGGTCTGACTATTAAAAATAAGAGACCTCCCAAAGTATGCACAAGTACACCCTCCCTACAAATATAAATATAGTAGGAAATAAATTAGTAAAATACCATGTACTAAAGTAGTAATATCAGCCACTATTTTATAAAATAAATCCATTTTATAAAAATTCATTTTTTAAATTTAAGGTTGCTCAGCTAAATTGTGCCCGGAGATCTGAACAAAATTTTTACTGGAAGTTTGATCATTTTCCCCCTTCTTATATTACACAGAAATATTTAGAAAACGTTGATTCATCTTTAAAACATCATGAACATCCACCCTAGCTCCTAGTTCTTCAAAATCACAAGTAATTTCTCTAAAATCATAAAAGTAAAGGAAACTAGACCTCAAATCACAGGGGGCATTTTTGGTGCAAACTGCTGCTGTTTCTTGTTTAGAAAGTTCATGCCAAGCACACAAAGAACACAAACATGCACAACAGACCCATCCCCTCTGTTGGACCAGCTAAATCAAGAACAGAAATATATATATATGTATGTGTGTCTRCTTATATCAGGTTTATCTTACTTGTTTTTGTCTTGAAGCTCCCCAGTCAGAGTAGTAGTAATATTATTATGAATAACATCCAGAATAGTGACCACATATTATTATAAACTCTTCTCATTTATGTCCTTAGAAGCTGGAATACATTCTGACACTTCACAGGAATTTTTTTCTAATATATTTTTCTTGATTGAAATTGCTCATGTTTGTATTAAAAAACACGCTGGAACGTCTAAGCAATCATGTAACACAGGAATGACAGAAGTGCTAATTTTATCAAGGCAATTGATAAAAAAAGTCTTATGAACTATGATATGATTCCTGACGCAGACAATATTTATTTCCTTTCTTCCTTTTTTTTCCTTAAGATATAATCATCAAAACAATGACAAATGAAAGACTCAGAAAAGGTTATGACTTGACAAAGTAACATTTTTAAAAGTTGGACACCAATCAAATTGATGTAAGTATCAGTGATGCAACACTTTCTGACACTAAAGTATTTACCACTGTCTAAAATATATAGAATAGCCTATTGCAATTGCTTAATGTCAACTTTTGTTCATAAGCTCTTTCATAAAAGTGAAACAGGGAAAAATGATTTAAAGCAGTTCAATTTGTCTATTTACCTTAATCTTTAACTATTCCCATATGTCTTAGCTACATGATGTATGACTCGCCATAAACCAATTTTTCAAAGATATACAAGACAGAAAAAAGTCACGCTCCTAACCTTTTATGCACTGAACTTTCATAGACAGCTGGCAAAACAAAACACTTCTAGGCTTCAGAAAAATCTGAAAGGTTATTTTGCTCTCTGGCTTTTAGGAAACATTTGCATCAGCTAAATAGTACACGGTTGAAACATTTCATCATGGCAAACAACCTCAAAGGAGAAAGGTCTTTGTTAAAACTTGAACTGAACCAAAAAGTTGAAGGTGGCTATTAAACAGGACAGGTGGTCTCCCGTTTGGAAGGCGGACGCGAGTGTGGCACAGGGATTTCTGAACGCCAGCCCGTGACAGTACAGATACTGCCAAGARAACTGCCAGCGGTGAAGCCTCACTTCAGCATCACATTGGAACCTAAGGCATTAGTCATGAGATGCRTTTTGAAGTATTTGGCAGTATCACTCACTTTACTATGCAGCAATCTGAAGCATAATGAAATGCAACATACTCTTTTGGTTTAATTTAGCAAAACCTTTACAGACCATTTAGAAACTAGGTACCACACTCTAGAAAAATAAGAGGTCTGACTTACCTAGACTGTTCAGTAGTCTGGGGCAAGGTGGATATTTATAAATTGGCAGAAAGTTTTTGCTGTGTCCGAGCAGAAGTCTCAGCACGGGATCCATTCAGGCTTTGGCAGTAAGCAGGATAGCAGGCAGGATTGTTTAGAGTCATATTCGTGCTGACCCTGAAAAACAGAGAATGAAACCATGCATGGTTGGAAACGGTTTTACTTTTCTGTTAAACTGCAGAAAACATTTATTATTCTGGGTACTCTGGTAAAGGAATGAAAAAGTATTTTGGTTTTTTTTTTTCAGGATATCTTAAATCATGCATGGTGATGTTAAAATACAGACAATATACACTTCAAAAAAGTATGTGCTGTGGAAGACTGGGCAGATGTAGAGCTAACAATGGGGAGGGGAAAAAAGAATATTTTTTCCAGGCTGGTGTTTTCAAAAACTTCACTTTGACAAAATATGCTTATGCTAACACAAAACAATAACCAGGAGTGCATAGAAGCAAACAAAAAAGCTCCTAAAACCACAGTTTTAGAGAAAGAAAAACAGTTTCAATCTAGAATATATATCTCAATATATATTTTGAGTCCTAGAATTAAAATGGCAGTTTTTTAAACTTCAAGTAAGCTTCAGAAACTGACTGCAGATCATGTGTACAATGTAGGGTCAATGCTGTATTGAATTTCTAGACCATTTTCAGACTACCTTCTGGCAATGGAAGCATTTTGACCACTGACACTCCCTATGGGTATATCTGACTATCCTGGTACAATGCACCATTCCCCATTATTGAATCTACAACAAACTGCTGTAGGTTATTCATTGATTGAGTGTTTAAGTGTATTCTTTGGGAGTAAATGGAGAACGAAATCTGTAAACAATCACACACACAAAATCAGCAAACTTCTTCACTCAGTGATGGTTTTCATTGTCAGCACTTAATTATCTCCATTCTTTGATAGTAACTCTGTCACTTTAAATACAAATGCACAGGAATTTTCCTTTTGCTGGTAAGAGACATAGCAGGCTACAACGTGGAGCTGCACATTTTACCTCAAGGAAAAATTAAGCCATCATTGGCCAATATGACTACACAGGGACATAAGGTTTAAACACATCTGCCATACTTTAWGCTAACATCTTTATCTAGA
Organism: Eudromia elegans; assembly: GCA_003342815.1. Classification (NCBI taxonomy): domain Eukaryota; kingdom Metazoa; phylum Chordata; class Aves; order Tinamiformes; family Tinamidae; genus Eudromia; species Eudromia elegans. The sequence goes on along the minus strand of PTEX01000114.1, from coordinate 1,846,873 downwards.
TCAATTACAATATGCGCCATCACTGTTAAATAACCAATATAGATGCAGGCTGCAGCTCTATAATATTCCTAATGGAGGTTAGAACAGATATTAAGAGCCACATTTTCATAAGCTCAAGCAGTAATTGTGTGTGCTTGGACGCCTGTGCATATCTTCAATCAAGCTGTATTTTGATATCATAAGGAAAATGTTCCCTTTTCCATTTTAACCACTGCAAATACCTCTCACACACAGATACAGCTCTGAGTTCATTTGTACAGCGTGTCTGCTGCTGTATTTATGACCAGTGCCTGAATGAGTGGTTTGTACATCACTAGGAGGCTAAATATATAAAAAAAGACATATAAAGCTTATTTGTTCACCATTTCAACCTTCATTTAACAGAAAATAATAAGTTACATTAAAAAGTCTGTCCTGAGAACATACACAAATGATATGATTTGACCTGCAGGTAACTGGATTTGTATATGTTACTGCCATGCAAACACATCAGAAAATATTTACTTATAATTAGTCTTTACAATGGGTTTTACCCTACACCTAGGATTCAGCTTTACTACTCTGTGAAAAGGCAACCCCAAGGCCACRAGGGCCCCTGTCACAGCAAGGCACACGGTGTGGGGGGGGCTTCCCTGCACAAGGTCACAACCAGGCAGGCAGCAAAGCACCCRCCACGCACAGGCTGGGCGAGCAGGCGACGCGGTCGGGCGCCCACAGGTGCTGCAGCAGCGCGCTGAGCAGGAGGGCACAGAGTCCTCCTGGGGGCAGCCCTGCCTCACGTGGCGACCGCCCAGCACATCCAGGGCAATACCTGGGCTGCCCATGGAGCCGGGTCTCGGGCAGCAGCCCCACAGAGGCCTGCGTGGGGAAATCGGAGGTCACGGGCAGCGTGGAAGGAGCCGAGGGGTTGAGGCTGCAGGAAGGCGGCTGCAGRTTGCAGCGTGCAGAGCAGCTGCTCCGCAGCACAGGCCCTCCCGCCAGGGGACACAAACACTGGCAAGCGACGCCACACACGTTACTGAATTGCGAACAGTATCGGTTTCCTTTGCTGTCTGAGGAGGTTCAAATCCATCCCTCCTCCTTCCCCAGGGACTGGCGCAACCATCTGTCAGTAACGCCAGCCTAACCCTTCCTCTCCACTTTACTCTTTGGGGAAGTTGCAGCTAAATTTTGGAAATGCACACCAAAATGCACCATGGGCTACACAGACAGTGGGTAGATTTATGCTCCAAAGTCCAAAAATGTCAGCCTCAGGGTGCTCGCCTAATTTCATAGATGCTCAAAGCTGGGCCCAGGGATGAGATTCAGTCGCATCAAGTAGTTCTGTGCGAGCCCCAGCGTGATCTGCCTCGTCTCCAGCTGCCACTTCACAAGGACACAGGCAGCACGTGGCCTGGCCTCATGCACGTGTCTCTAATATCAGCTAAAATAGCATTAAACATTTAAGTGCCAGCACAGTCCACACCTCAGCCCACMTAACCGCACGGGCGCTCGTGCGATGCTGGCAGAGCCCAAGGCTGATATGGGCTGGGTTTCCTGCTGCCAGAGCAGAAGCAGCTGTAGATCAGGTATCTTTGCRCAGCACGCACTGGGCTGTGGGGACTTACTCGCTCATTTGGCTCCTGAATATGCCCAGAAGCACCTTATTCTTGTCATCACTGAACAATTCTGTGTTTATACAGCCCCTTGAGAAGCTGTTCCTATAAAGTAGATTTCATGTGCTTGGTATGAAACACTTAATTGTTAAAACACATAAAGAGCCATTGGAGCAGGCCGCAGAACATAGCTCTCCTGTTCCCAGTGGAGTGCCCTAGCCAGCAGCCCTGCTTTTTTCCTCCAGGCCAGTACAACTTTCCTGCAAGCAGCAGGGTCTCTTGCTAGCAAAGGACGTATGGGTTTGCACCTCCTCAGTGTGCAGGGAAAATTGAACCTGAGTCTCTGACACTGTGACTGATGCTCTGCTGAACAACCCATAACAGTGGGCAGCAATTCCTTCCAGGAACACGGTATTTTCTCTTTTGCTTTTTGCAAAGAAACAGCTCAGGCATCAAACACCAGGAACTGATTTTGTGTTCTGAAAAATTAATGTAGTGCTTCAGATACTGCTAATAATCATGATTTCTAATTGGCTAATTTAGATAGTTCCACAAATTACCCAATAGGAAAACATGAATTACATAAAACCAATCAACAAATCTRATGTCTTACCCTACATGCAAGTCTCTGCCAGCTGCAGAATCCAAAACTGAAGCTTCTTGTTGCAAAAGCCAAGTGTCACATTGCCAGTGCCCTAACAACTGGGCATTAAAAGGGCTCGGTGCAGCCAGATGCAGTAGAGATGCAGATACCCAGCAGGGCCAAGCAGGCCACGCAGACCACCTGGGGCCTCACTAAACCTTGCCTTGGATCTTTCACCATTGACTACCTTCAAGTCAATTCTCTTATAAGGCCCCCTTTGGAAACCCTGGAAATGAGCACTTTAGCATTTGAATTATCAGAATACATCTAGGTATGCAGATCATGACAACAAACTTAGCCACAGCAACATGGAAAGACTTGTTCTTTCAGCTGACAGTTATGGTCCCAGTACTATGCTGTTCTATGAAGCTCATTTTGTAGGGTTGGGTAAAACTAACAGCAACTACCAAGATGGGAAGAAAAAAAAAGCCCAGAATTTAAGTATTCTCCTTCTAGCTAGTGGTGAAGGAGAAGAGAAACAGAAATGCYTTCCTCTGCACACTAAACATGTACAACAAAGCACACTACAACTTCTTGAAGAATCTTTCCTTTGGGACAGTTGCTCTCTGCTCATACCTAGCTTTAAATTATATTAACATGATAAAACTAGGGCATTCAGCACCTTTCTGCACAAGATCCTATTATGTTTAATTTCCCATCCTGAGAAAGGTATCAAGACGGCATGTAATGACCTTGCACTGTTCCAATTTAAGTGTAGTCAGAAGTTGTGTTGTAAACTCCTGAAAGGGAGCTCAGTCAAGCTGGCACCAGGCATTTCACACCCCAGCCACATTTGTGGAAAGAAATTGGCTCTGCAGCAATATTCATTTTAAAGTTGTTGAGGGTTTTTTTTTTTAATGTTGGGATCATCCTATGTCCGATTATATCAATAGGGCCACATGAAAGAAGGTTGAGCTTGTTAGGGTGAAGAAGCTGAAGTGTGACGGGGACAGAGCACTTGCCATTAAGGCTGCCCTGGGAAGGACTCACAAGTCAGGAAATGACAAGGTTTAAGGTTGCACRCACACTGCATCCACTCTGCTCCCTGATGTGCACGCGTTACAGCAGAGGTGAAATATACGATCACTTCCCTTTTTCACTCGCAATATGCACTTTCTATAGGCAAAAATACATGCAATATCCTGTGCTACATATTCCACATAGAGAAACTCTTCTAAAACACCACAGAGTATATATTCCAAATAAATACCTACCCTAAATGTAGCAAAGCAAGTGCAAACATCTGCTTGATGTTATCATTCCGAATGCCTCATTACCTGCCCCCATGTGTTTGTTGCACCTACACACAGACATGGACATCCTCATTGGTGGCTGCTAAGAAATTCACTCTTATGAAGTCTGTAAGCTTCTCTGGCACTGCTGAAGTTACATKACTGTGGTCATCCTTTACCTTACCAAGCACATGCTATACTACTAGGCAGARGAAGAGACTTCTAAAAATGCTCTATTCTGTTTGCATACAGCATAAGTGAGGTGAGTGCATATTTTTACATTACAGCTTAGAAAATAACTGTTGATTTGGAATAGCTGGAAAAAAAATCAGTTATTGACACATCAGTTTAGAAAAAGCTTAATATAGAAGGACAGGGAAAGGGATGAGTGTTTAACATTAGCATAACAGAGTGACACTTATTGCAAATTTAATTAACTAATATCCATATTTGAAAGTTATCTGAAAATAGCCACCAGTGACTTTTTGTATTCACTGGAAAATTGGCAGGTCCCACCGCTAAGGATGTTGCAGGCTGGCATAGGGAGTTCCTTCTGCTCTTGGAACGTGGAAGGAAGCTCATGGGAACATAGACACAATTTGATTAACAAAGGTCAAATTATTACTCTGCTGCCTGGTGCCTATAGTGTGCAACCAGTCAGCGTTGATCGAGGATAACACCTAGGAAAAGCATTTGCTGAAGAACTTTCTCTTCTCCCTTTAATTGTGCTATTTGCAAATTAGAAAAGAAAAAGTTGGTACATCAATGAGAAAACTAAGAGAAATATAAGATCACATAATTGTTGTTTGCAAAACGGACCCTGCATCACCCAATGARAAATTAGGTGGAATAGAGAGGCTTTTGCCCATAGCCAGCTGAATGCATGAGGTGAACAGGGAAGCATGAGACTGATAAGACTCTTGTAAGCCCTGGAGCAGAGACACAAACCTGAAGACAGTCTGATCCCCTAAAGGTCTACAATCCAGAAAGGAAAAAAGAAAATCCTGGCTCTCCGATAGGGCTGCAAGCTCCTCCCAAGGAAGAGAGCTGCGTAAAACTTTCCACATTGCTTTAGAAGACAAATGTCCTCAATGATGACAGCAAACCTACATTGTGGTCACAGAGGTACCTGCCACATGGACACAACCAGCCATCAGATTAGCTTGAACAAGGCCAAACAGAAAACACAGCTCAACAATTGCTGTTTTAGTCTCCCCTCAAATACCAGYGCATTCCAGCACTGATGTTGGTCAACCTCACTGGAAACCAGCCATGAACTTGAAACCTGTTAGGTGCTGCTAACAATAGATGTCAAGTTTAAATATCTGGCTGCTTGGTCAAAYATTGCTTCTAGACATCAGATAACACAGCTGAGCAGCTAGGAAGACTAGATTCTGAAGTTATTACCTCTATTAGTAGCTGCAAACATTTCTCTGGGACTACTCTAATGGAAGAGTAATTGCTGTTACAGGAGYTCGGGATTAACTCATGCTTTCACTGTTTACACAATCCCCAGCCACCAAGGCAGAGCAGATGCCCACCATGATGCAACAGGTCTGTCCCACTCTTCTTCCCAGCCTCTAGTGTGTGCATTTACCTACCACAGCTTTATAGGAATGTGCAAGGATGACATGACACAGTTTTGCCTTGTCCCATTTTTTCAATGGTAGCATAAAGGGGCAAGGTCATCTTTTCTGTAGCAGTCTGCAAACAGAGAAAGCCCATTTAAGAGTTTCCCTTAAATAGAGGAATAAAACTAGAGCTATTTCTGCCCCATGGCCCTACTGCAAAAAGGGATCACAGAAGGGGAGAACACTAAATTTGTACAAGTGATAAAAATGGTGTTTGATTTCTTAGGGATCTGAGCTAGACATTGTCACTATGAAGAAAAAATGCTTATGAGTGATGTACTGCACAGCAGGACTTGGATTGTGGTTACTTGCAACCTGCTTCCTGACAGCGACTCATCCATTCTCTGCTTGCCGAGTCTCAGAGCAGAAGGAAACGCTGCCCTCAGTGCTCAGCATGGAAATTAAATTGCTTTTAACAAAAAAGCTGGACATCGAGCATCCAGCCCTTCTAAAACATAGGCATGAGTCACTTGGCTCCTTCAAACACTATTTAATTTACTCTGAATTTCTGGTCAACTGATCACTGTTTTCCTTCATAATGGCACAACTGCAAAAGGAACATTTGTTTGAAATTGATCTCCCAGCGTAAGTTTTAATGTGTTGTTAAACTSAGCCACTTAAACTGGAATCACTGAAATAAAACTCTGATGACTCTTAAAGAATTCAAGATTAATGCAGGAGGAAATTACCTTGGCTAGTCATGCCTACTTTTATTAGTACCCTGCAGTTGTGTTTCATTCCGACTGTGGTCAAAGTATGATCTGAAAGGCAAGAAGGCAATTTCTTGCATTTTTATTTCATTATTCAACACAAAACATTGCTAAAACTGCACTTCCAAAGTTGGTGTTGTATTTTGCAATTTTGCTTAACAAACCTGCATTCATGCAAGTGAGAAACTATATCTTCCAAAGACTGCATTAAGAATTGGCAAGGACACGTTTGAAGTTATGTTTAATAACCATACCAAGCGCAAAGAATACAACTTTGCTTTTTTTTAATATTTTTAACTTAGATGCAATCTTCACACATGCCTGTAGATTCTGCTGATTACTCCCATGCTGGACAAACTTCGCAACTATTTCTCTTATAATGCTTGCAATTTTCATTTTAGCGTGTCATTTAAGCAGAAGGCTCCAGCTTACAGTGAAGTTAGTTTTATAAGGCTCCAGTGTACAAAGAATTCATTAGCAAAACAGGCTAGACAGACCAGGTTAGAGAAGCACCAAAACATCCATCCAGTACTTCAAACAAACCGCACTCCGGCTGTGCGCCCCAGGACCAGGCTGCCCTTCCCAACTCCCTGGCCACAACCGCTACACAACTCTACCCTTGTGCTGTCTAACCTAGCACTCAGATTCAATATATTATTTTAAATGATTTAAAAATGTTCCTGGCCTTTAGTTAGGCCTGTCTACAAGTGCAAGACTGAACTGAGTGATCTTATCACCACTCTTGGCCTTCATCCTTTCCCRGGCACATGCAAGCCTCTGGAAAATACCTCATCGCATACATGAACACCAGAGAGCTACAGGGTGCTGCAAGGCAGTGCGGTCATGAGAGAGCTTTGCTAAAGTGAAGCTCTTCAACATTGCTGAATGCAGGAATGTCTTTTGGTGCTCTGGGATTGTACTTTGATAGCTGTTGGTGGAATCAAGAACTGGAAGAAACAAACTGAACAAGGTGAACAGCAGTGTTAGGTTTCTAGAAGAGATTTCTACAAAATCCTTTCCTCATTTTCTAGCCATTAAAAAAAAAAGAAAATTTTACAGAGAAAAGCACTAAACATTCTTAAAGGAACTTTGAATTTTTCATCAAGAAAAAAAGAAACAAATAGCAAAAGTCCTTTGAGAAAGGAAATCCTTTGATCTTGGAAGGAGCGATTATACATTAAGATTTGCACATCGACTATCAATTACCCAGAAACCATCTAGTTATTTGGCTGTGCCCAGGCACTCAGCACGAGGGGCTTCACTCATTGTCAGTTCTGCAGGGACAGCGCGGTGGTGACTGCCCGAGCTGGGCCTGGAACCAGCCAGTTTCACACTGAGGTTCTTTACAGYGCTCAGCACCATCAGCCAGTGTTTTTCAAAGGAAAATGAAGAGTAGTTTTTCCATTCAAAAACAGCAGAGATTTTTAGGAAGGCAGGATGTAATTACTGAAGCTGGAATTTGGCCAGGTCATCGATGTTAACATTCTTCCTCTTGCAAAAAGTGCCATGAAGTCTTTAATGACCACAGGTGGTCAGGACCTTGCATATGCATCTTGTYTGAAAGACCTGCAGTGTGTTACACTAGCACGCACTGAAAAGGCAAGACTTGAGCTGTCAAAAGGGTAATTCTTCTACTTAAATTTAATGTCAAGAAAGACTTAGAAGCCTAACACAAGCTGATCCCTGAACCCCCAAACTCGATGCATAACCCCCAAGGCACAGCTGATTAGGACAGCAATCTGAGTAAGCAGGTTCTTTTTTCAAATGAAGGTCTAAGAACACCAGGAATTTATTAAGCCCAGAATCTTGTARCTTAGATGGAAAAAAAATACCGAGAGAGTAAGACAGCAAGAAGGAGCGGGAACACTCCACCACTGGCAGCCTCATATGTCTCGAGAGGAGAGGAGAAAGGCAGCTGACAGTGCTGATAATTTAGCTCTCGGAGCCATTCYCTTGAGCAGGGGGAGGGAGAAGGCAGGAGTTCTCGGCTGTGTTGCTCAGCAAGGCACCAGAAGGCGTGAGCGAGCAGGGCGCGTCGCTGCGGCTCCCACCCACCGCTGAGCCCTGAAACAACCTGGCTGGGGCTCCAACACGCGCACGGGGTGGGGAGAAAGGGCTCTGCCCCCTTGAGATAAGGATTTCAAGGCAGAGCAATATTGATGCTTAGCCTGTTCCTCCTGAATCACCTGGAAAAGGTGCTGTTTTCCAGTAGGGCAGAGCTGTACAAGGTCACTGCAGGCTTTCAGCCAGGCAACCWGCAATCAGACTCGAGGAAAGGCTCCGCTGACCAATGCGGCCTGAGAGCATCCAGAGTTCAGCAGGAGTTTTTAAAATGGCCTACTATTAAATGTACATGAAACTTCCCCTTCATCATTTTGAATTAGGATGCAACTTTACCGAGTCTATCACTTTATATTTTATGCAAAAATTCTAACATCCTTTTGCTGTTCTCCATGGACATGTCTAGAGTTTTTCCTCACAGAAACAGACATTGTAGCAGTATGGGCAGATACACTTTTACTCTTCACACTATACAAGCATTGTGCTAAAGGAGTAATTTGAAAACAAAAGCAAACACTTGAATAAAGATAGGAAAAAGCAATTATTCTGTGTCACCAAAATTCAGTTAGAACAACTGCCCACAAAAGCAGGTAACAAGGGTAGGAGGCTTCATTTTAAGCTGTGGAAGAGCAGAGCACAGGCTGAGAGCATCTCTGTTGTACTAAGGAGTATCCAAATTGAAAGGTGGGTCAAGGAAATAGTAGTGATGGCAGCAAGGTGCAGAACAGGGGGTTTAAGTAATACAAAAAAGCATACATGAATTTTCATGGACGAAGGTTAGCACAAGTACAAACTTCAGAGCACAGAGGGCACTCACAGGCACAACGCAGGACAGATTTCAGGAGGGTAAATTGCTATACTCTTGCCCTCCCATTTGTCATCTCTTATCCCTCTCCAGCACAGGGGAGCCCTCCAAGCATGGCAATAGAGCAGCTTTATGGCTGCAACAGAGCCTGCAGCCAGGTGGCATTCCCAGCACCCACCCTCCCATGGGCRCCGGAAGGGAAAGGCTGCGGATCCACCAGCTCTTCCTTCATATCACCCAGTGGAGGTACCGTGAGCAGCTTCACACAGGACTCAAAGAAGCCATTCTGAAGTCAGGCAGGATGATGCTCTGCAACTGCATCTTCTTCTTCCTTTTGAGACCTTATCTTGGTAYCAAACCTTGGATGCTAGTGGTAGAAGAGATCTGCTGAGGATRTAGCTCAGTTCAGCTCCTGCCCAGCAGAGGCCTGGTCCCTACACCACTTCCACAAGCATTTCCCTCAGTTTGGTTTCCAAGTGTTGCAAGTTACAGAGCTTCTTCCACTTCCCCAGTGAAACAGTTCTCCCTGCTAGCTTTCATGTGTGCAAGTGTTCTATTTGTTTTATTTCAGTCTCTTGCTAAAGCTAAAGATCCCTTTTTTCCTCTTACTCCTTACACTTCATTATTTTTAAGCCCATGACAAGTCTGATATTTCACTCACATAGCCAAGCCAAACGTGGTTGCAATAGATTAACTCATTTTCATAAATCAGTTTCTCCCACAATGCCCCCAACAAGATTTCTTCTTTGCCCAAGCTCCTCTCAATTTRTTATTGTAAGTGACCAGGATGGGAYAGCAAGAATAGATAGATCCTCACTACTTCGGCTTAGGCAATTACACAGTTACTAAGTTCTTGAAGGTAACTTCTTTTATCTCTTTCTGTAGATATCTGGTCATACTTTTTATTTGCAKTTGCACACCTTACTTACACAGAACAGTGAGAGAAATCAAACAGAAGAGGAAAATTTATCTCTTCATAGTGGAAGACTTTCTAGCCATCTCCAAATCAAAAAATTTGTTCCCTTTCAGCTGATAGAAGCAAGTTGTCATCTCAATACTGGTGTTTTGTTGTGTGTTTCCCCCCCGCCCCGTCCTTCCACAATACTGGATTTAGCCWCAGCTAACCTTAGTTTGCACCCTACCCGAGAGGACCCACCTGCAGTGCAGTTCGTGTGCAGTGCCAGGCAGCAGCTGGTTTGCTCGGGCAGTAGTTCTCTTCACTCAGACACCGTTAAACCAGCRGTTGCTCCTTCCCCACACAGCCTGCCAGAAGGCAGCTCGCACAGCCCCTCACCCCAGGGAAATCCTGGGATCGCACGGACAAGGGCTGGGCAAGGCTTCCTAACACACAGCTGCCCTAAACTTCACAGCCTTTCTATCTGTGTGATATCCAAGTGTTTCCTGGGTTTCTATCCTTACAACATGCAAGCTTCTCCTTAAAAGCTTTTCCCTGCGCTCTGAAAAACTCCCTGCACTCTACAACAGTGCTCACRAAGCAGCCAAAAGCCCTGAAAGCAGGATGGGTTGGGGATATCAGAGGGACAGTTGTCTCACCAGTCAGAGGCAGCAGAGAAGCTGCAAAGAGGAAGGTGGCATTAGACATAATCACAGACAAATCGCAGAATGGGCGACAAACCTCAGAAAGGAGAATCTGAGCATACTGGAATAATAAAGGCTCTGAGGAGCAAACAAGCGAAGGTTTCTTCACATACAGCATTTTTAAGGGAMATTAGTAGTATTTTGGCATTTCCAGTTAGAGTCAAGATATCCAGAAACACATTTCTTTGAGCTCACATGCAAACACACAGAAGATCCAGGTCTCCAAATATGYTCATGCCCATCTGTTCCCCAATAGCAATGAACTTGTACTCACAATGTTCTACACTTTTAATTAAAACAGATAGCCTTTCTCTGGCAGCTTAGCTTTAGGCAAACTGCAAAGAAGTTTCAATAATAATGGGGAGACAAGTTTCCAAGCACACATGTTCTTCAGGTCTGAAATTGTTTTGAGAGTTGTTACAAGCATAAGAACCTTTCAGATCTACCCCACAAAAGCCACAGGCCTCTAGAATATCCAGAAAGTGCCCCAGGACAGACAAAGGCCCCACGGTGGTTTAAGAACACTACACGCAGCCTTAACAGGATACATAAAGATGTCCCCGCCACAYCTGTATCCCAGAGCATCATCATCCGCCTCCCTTCAAATCCCATTAAGCTATTACAAGTGACACCAGGGAAGACCACACAGGGGTCACGCAGAAGAAACTTACCCACAGTGGCAGATTCTGCTTCTGGGCTCCAAACTGCCCAGGTCTTAAGCAARCCCCATCACTGGGACAAACCAGCCACAAGCAGACTTGTATCAAATGCACGCAGACAGTCCTGGAGCAGAAACTGGAACTCATTGCTACAACTACCAGGCAAAAAGAACTGCCTCCCACAAACCTACCTGTGACTTAAACTGCTGAGTTACTAATGACCACTGTGAACCAGAATGTGAAGAGGAAACTCCTCAAAGGACAGTGGACTGATTATTATGGCAGAATATTTTTCACAAAAAATACMATTCCACGTCTAGTTTCTCAGCCGCAGTTTAAAGACCACCTAAAGAGAGACTAGACTGGAACTAAAATTCATAACTTCACAGCGAAAACTCTAGTGACAAAAGAGCGCAACACCATTTTRTGGAATATTAAAATTTCCTCACCAATTTTCCACAAATGATAATTATCCATCTCTTCTCTGTGCCACAGAGGTTAGTGACCTTGTCACCCCTCTCCTTGTTAATACTTCCCCTTCACGTTACAGGTCCAATCACCTTTTCTTTCAGATTGCCTACTTGACGAACATAATCAAGTTAAACTCARAGCGATTGCTCTCAATGCGTACTTAGTTTTGAAGGTGGTTTTTTTTTGCTTCCATTTCAGACACAAATAGCTTCATGTTTAAAAGCTTATTTGCTTCTCCTTCCAGCCCTGCAGCTATATCACTTGTTTTCTTATCAGCCTTATCAAAAAGTTGAAGAAAGGGAATACAATTTGTTCATACTGGTSAAAAAGCTGAAAGMTATCTTATTACTTAGGTCTTAAGATRTACAGAAGCTTTCCCTAAAGAGTCAATTTACATCAATAAATGGAAACTCTGRAGGAAGAGATGGGACAGTTTTATGTCATTCTTTTTCTCCTAGATTAAAAATAATTAAATAGCTAGAAATGAGATATATCCAGTTCAATAAAAACAGTCTAAAGTCTTAAGAAAACTCCTTCTCYCTCCATCTCTAAATCACACTTCTCATGGCTGTAGCAGCAGGTTTCTGTTCTGACTTTTCCAGATATGCTCAACAGCACACACATATGGCTTCCAAAAAAAAAAAAAATTAAGTCTTATTCCACCTGACTTACAACAAAACACGGGCTCCTAAGGTATTTAGGCTCCTCWGGAAAGATTGACAAAGTTTCTGTTRATGTAATTGGATTCTGCTTTGAGTTGTCCCAAGGCATCAGAGGTACAACTGTATCGACTAGGCTGATGAGATGCCAGGTCGCATCAGAGCCTCCCACACACATTGCTCCGATGTGGGGCCAACAGGCCTGACGGGACAGGGCAATTCCATGAGGAGCCCCAAGCTCCAGCCGGCCAGGGCAAGCACTACCACACTTGCCTGGCGAGGATAGCGTGCCAGAGCGGCGCTTGCTCTGCAGAGCAGTGTGGGGGACCAATGGCACCATCACAGAGGAGTCAGATTCTACAAAAAAAATCATTGTAGCTGCTTCCAGTTGGGGAGAGTTTCCCCTCTTCAATTCTGCATGGAAAGAACAGGTGCTGCTTTGCAGGTAAGGCGAGACTAAGTCTATGTCCWCCCTTTGTCCTCCACTGGGGACTTGGGGGCTATTTGGTCTCTACTGGAAGCCGCAGTTGATCACCCTTTGCCAACTCACTTGGCCCTGAAGAGGCATCCCCCACGTTGGCACACGGCTCCACCTTGGCCCAACCATGTCCCTACCTCCCCAGCCCCTGTGCTCATGCTTGGAGCTGCCGCGTGAGTTTTGTGCTGCTTTTCACCGGCAGCTCCAGCAGCAGCAAGGCAGAAACCACCGCGCTCTGTGATATCAGTAAGATCTGAACTCGGGTCTCCTGAGGTGAAAGGCGAGTGCATCAAGCCCACCATGCCACCTAGCCCTCGGCATATTAAGATATTAATTAGTCACTTTCCTTATTATTCAGTCAAAATATGCTGGATTGAAACAAATTAGATTCTTAGCACATATTTCACGCATTGGATCAAGTCTTGCAAGGGTTTTCTTTTATTATTTATAAGATCATGTGCTGTCTTCCTGCTGAAAATGAGATGGTCTGCATGAGGAAAAAGGTAAAAGAAAAGCAGAGAAATGAAAATCAGATATTCCCTAATGATATTTAAAAATAGAAATTTTGCTACTGTTACATACAGCATGTTCCATCTTTTGAGATTTAATGGCTCTCTTGTGGTTTAATGGAGAATTACTTTCAGTAATTGATTATTAAAATTTAAAATTGCTAACCATCTTCATTATTAGATGAGCGAACATGTTATCCTTGTAATTAAAAAAGCTTGAGATTCACTTTCATCCTGTTGACAGAATGGGCAGATAGGCTCAGCACTCCAGTGTGATGGTTTCAGGGTTCGTGCTTGACAAAAATAGCCAGCAAGTTATTTGATGATGAAAATGATGAAAATGCAGAACATCCATAGAGACTGAGCAAAAAATAATGAAGATAAAATAATAATAATAAAAAAGCTACAGACTAATTAAAGTTTGCACTGCCAGCTGTCGTGTGCAGAATGCATGAAGCATGTTCTAAGCAACTTCACTTGGGTTGTGAAGAGGAAAAAACATGTATGTGTTGTGTTACAAAAATACCTTACATCCTACACCAGAGCTTCCCCCCTGCCCCTGCAAAATGCAAACCTATTTTCAGCTTTAGGAACTCAGTGCTGGGCTTCTTGCCACTTATCCAGAAACACTGTCCAAGGTGGATCTCAAGACCTCCCTCTAAAGAAAGTCTTGCTGCTGGTGGAAATAGAAAGACAGATCTGGCACCACAAGTCATTGAAGTAGGTGGGAAAGGAGAACTCATTTTAMGATGCCTCTCCTTGAAATCCTGAGGGTTTGCAGAGGGAAAAATAATATATATTCTTTGGTATTTCTGTTGAGGCCAGAACATCTGAGTATTGTATTTTAATACCACAGTCAGAACATGGGGAAAAAGTAATTAGCTTAGGTGACATCTAGGCAAAACTCTTTCACACTTGATCACATTTTACAAACATGTAGTATCACCCTGACATAGGARGGAAGGGAACAAGATTCCTTCCACACAATGATACTGTGTCATTTTCTGTGCACATTTACCCAAAATACTACGAAGGGAAAATGTTTCCAGATATTTCAGCAGGTCCCAAGTGGAACAGTAGTAAGGTAATCTGAGAAAGAAAACTCCCTGGTCAAATTAAACAGTCACATTAAACACTTGTCCAGATTTGGCTTAGATCACTCATGAGCATTTATGGCAATGCCAAAGTCTGCCTGATCCGGCCAATTTTAATACAAAACCTAAAAGTAGTTTTATTTTAGCCACAAATATTTAAGAATTGCATAGCTGAAGAATAAGCTAAGTACTTGCTATTTCATTGGTCATACTAATTAAGTCGTAGTAAGATACAAGGCGCTAAGCCAGGCAGAGAACTAGGGTCCTCAAGCTTCTAGTCCTGCCTAAGAAGAGGCCTTAAACTTTCACACAAAAATTTAGCCTCAAAAAAATGTAAAGAAAGTATAGGGATTTCATAAATGTCTTTCAGGGGGAGATTTAGTTTTTAATAAGACTTGGCAACAAAATCTTATTTACTAAGCTCTGAGCAGAACTCTTTCTATTAACACAAGTCTCATGAAAGGAGAAGGACAAAAAATACTTAATATGGGATTTTTTTTCTAATAAAAAATGAGCCACCTTTCTGGAAGCATCTGCATCATACTGCCAGTTCCCACACTTTGCAAAGTGACACAAAACCACCAACAGTTCTCAAAACTGAAAATTTGTTTCTGTGTAGCAATCACCTTCAACATTTTGTTTTCATGTTATATATTTAATTGTAGATTGTTCACAAAAAAATTGCTTGCATGATCTGTTGCTATATTTTCCTCCAGCTTCTGCACTGAGATGATAAAATTACAACCTGCATTGCTTATCTTGAAAAGAAAAAAGAAGTTTTAAAATATAATCATAAATAAAATTTATGAATAAATCATAAATAAAAATTTCTTCCATTATTACTAGAACAGGAAATTTGCTGTTGGATACACAAAGAGTGTGTATTGGTCTCTTTGACAATTTGGTTTGTTGCTGGATCTCAGAAGTTTTGCACAGATAAAAGAAAGAATTTTGTTAATAGGTCCTATGGCCAATGCCTACTTTTAGTCCTGTCCCATTTCCTCATTAAGGCTCAGAGACACAGGARTGGAATGGACTACATTAGATAACCATCAAATATTAATAAAAATGCTTGGAAAAAGGGGAAGGAGGCAAGGCTCAAAAGCTTTGTATAAATAGTAATTCCATTCTGGTCCACAGAGACTAAAGCCTGGATAAAAGAGGATGGAGAGAAAACAGAGAATATAAATTGCCCCTTATCTGCCCTCCTGTCTACAGGAGCTTAACTTCTGGCAAGCAACTGTAGCCCAGGCAGTGCCAGCTGAACTAGTGTTCTCAGAAGTTTAGATGCAAGACTAACTGTAAGGTTCATTCYGAGAGAAGATTTAGTGGGGAATCAGAGGGGTTAGGGACTCCAAAAAACACAATTAACTGCTCAGCCAAAGAGCCTAAAGACTCACRTAGCCCTTGTGGCCAGACAAAGCTAATATAAACATCCATACTATCACATAATGRTGAACAGTGTCATTATAAATAAAACCTACAGGTGTTTGTACTTTTTCTAAACAACTCATCAGACTCTCCTATATCGCAGTCCTAAATCCCTTTAACTTCAGCAAAGGATCCATTTCTATAAGGTCCTTATTAAAGCTGCAGATTTCTCCAATTCAGCAGGTCATTAAGCAATGTTATCATGGCTGGATTTCAAACCCACCATCACTCCCGAGTGCAATACTAGATAAATCAATTGGATGTTTGGCACCATGCCTGGTTACAGCATGGGAAGCCCAAACCTTCAAAGCTGCCCTTGTGTCCTTCGTCCCTCCCGAGAGGGCTTCTCCGCATCCKTACATGGCTCTGCTGCACACTTACAGCAACAGAACACCTAAAACTAGTGCAAAGACAATCACATCTCTATCAGCAAATGACAGAATGGAAATTAACTAATCAGGCAACATATCTTTTTCAAAAGGCATTAAACTCGCATCTTCCTGCCCTTACATTAGATAAGGCAAATGCACTGCTTATATGTGCAGGAAGCCTTCTCTCTCTCTCCTTGTTTTGATAACAGTTTGCTAAGTCTTTCGTCCAACACACATCACTCTGCCCAGGCTGCTCTCCATACCTAAAGTGGACAATTTTTTAGATTTTTTAYACACAGGGTGAAACAGTGAAGAGAATTAATTTTTTTCCTCTGAGTGAATCAGTGAAATTGCACATAATTAGCATCATTGCTTCTTTAACCATGGGAAAGAAGTCAAATTCTTGAACTTGCTTAGAAGCAGTACCAAGAGTCTAGCTGAAAGGACTGCTTAGAGAGATGTTTGTATATTTTAAAGAAAGCTTTTTAGGAAAAAATATTGAAGCATTTACAATGGAAAATTCTACATTTAAGTTTCACAAAAAGGTATAAAACCAGAGAATTTACTTTCAATCCTAATTAGAGTAGCAGAGATGAGAAAATGCTAACAAGAAAAACAAACCAAAACCCATCTGTTCTTTTTTGCTTTGTCTGGATGCACGTGAAATATGATGCTAGTGAAATCTATTATTATATACTGTTAAACATCACCATGATAAATTTTTTCATTCATATCTACATTACCTCAGGTAATGAAAGAATCTATCAGATAGCAATTATCATCTCACTAGTTAGAGCACAATGTACAAGTGCCTAGGTACTACAGCCAGCAGAAGGGAATTGAAGAGAGCAGTAAGTTTTCTGGTAGCTTGACTATCTAGACATAGCCCAGGCTTTACAGCTGAAGCACCAATTGGATATGCCAGCCCAAGAAAATATACRGAAAAGGTGGAATAAATTATATGCTTCTTTTTAAAGGTGGTGCCACAGACACAGTGCATMTGATACAGTCTTACTCTACTGACACTTTCAAATAAGCCTCAGCAAGACCKCAACACTCAATTGATAATTTTTTTAAAAAGTTACTTCATATGACAATTAACTACCATTAAACCCTTTTCTCCCCATCAAGCAAGACTCTGTTCTAATACAGTAAAACAGAGTGCCACCAAGAGAAAATAAGAATTCATTRCGACAGACTTGTTTTAATTTTATTAACAACTATAAAATTTCAACTGCTTAATAGTTTATCTTCACCCAGAAGGTTCCCAATAGASTTTTCTTTCTGTTCTTGTAACCATGACAATTGCTAGCTGAAATATAGTTATCCATGTAAAAATATCTTCATTAACATAAACAGTATCAACATCAGTCAGTTTTAATCTTGCTGCAGGGAGTACAACCCTCAAAGATTGATAACTGTCTCAGCTATTTTCATGCCATAGTAATCCAAACATTACTGATGTATTCAACAAACAGGATTTGTGGATTTTCTCAGTCAGATTTATCCATTTTCTTTCCATTTTTAAAATCTATATCTATCCAATTTGCAGGAACTCCTTTTGCTGGCTAAACTCCCACAAACCCAGTTCTATTACAGTGCCAGAGGGGTCTATATGTGGTYTTGCTTCTAAAAACCACTGTCTGAAGGGAGACTCCAAGCAACGCTCGACACCTCTGAGCAAGGAACCCAGTCTGGCGCGCTGAGCGCTGCGAATCCGCCGTGGGCAGGTTTCCCGACAGACAGGAGGGACCCGTCTCGGGGTGCAGGGAGCCGCRGTCGCTCACAGGCCCCCACCTGCTCTGAGGAGCTCCCAGCATATCAAACGCAGGCCCCACGTGTGCAAGATAAAACCCGGTAAATCCTAAAAGCTGCTTGGGAAGCTCCTGCCCTCCTGAGCAGCTTCCTGCTTCCTCTGCGCAAGGAATTCTGCTCTGCTCTCCCTGGGATGTGCCTTAGGACTTTGGATCACTCTCTAAATCAGCACTTAGCTGCACGAAGGGAGCACTCAACCCTTGGATCAGAGAGAGAGAGATGAACCCTCTATCTCCATGTCCCCTTCCCTCCCTTTCCTTTTTTCCCAGGACAAGAAAGCAGCAACAGTGGTCCTCACTTGTCTTTCAACAGTGAGCTCTCAATTAGCCAGGCTTAGTTAAAGYCCAGASTTAAGCCCAGAAATTTAAGGCTGCAAACACCTGGATTTTGGGGAGGAAAACACACCACTAACACCACTAACAACAGGTACTGTGACRGTTATGCTCCTTCCCCAGCATTTTGTCGCTCACTCCCTCACCACCCGTTCCGTGACAGGTACAAAGTGTCCCAGAATGACAAATTTTAGTTTGGTGGCTGGCTATTTTAGCAGYGGAAAAGGGAGTGAGGGAATCACACTTTAATAAACATGATACTCAAGTAATGAAGCAAAAAGGCACCAACCCTACAGTATTTAAGTATAGAATCCAGCCAGTGAAGTTTAAACAGTTGTGAACGTTTAGTGTCTCGGCTCCCCTCTGCGCAAAGGGTGCCAAAAGCCCGCAGGCAGTCTCAGACGGGAGGCCTGCAGCGCATCCCAGATCCCTGCTCTGCTCACACATGGACACGAGAAGCCAAGGGAACAAGGACAGGGCTCTYGGTGCCCGGCTGGAGCTGCTCTGCAGAGCCCCGGGCAGCAGCCGGGACAGCAGGGCTTGGACTTTGCTGGGCTAACCTAGAACCTGCAGTGCTAACTGGCACAACACACACACGCTTCGTGCTAAACTAGGAAAATAAATGAAACCTGCAGCTTTTGCTCCAGACAAAACAGGCCGAGAAAAGCAATTCAGAAYGCAGTGTCCACCAGAAGGACATAAGCAGCACTTGCAAGGCCAGCGTGGGAAGGGATGGCGGTTCCAGCGCAACCTGATCTTGTGCGTGGGGTGAGGGGGGCGATTTGAAACACTGGTCACATAAACACATCTCATCATCACACCCACGGACACCCACCCCCTGATGGCTGGTGACCTGACCACGTGACTGGGGGGATGTCTGCCCCTCTGGGGAGGGTTTTGACAGAGAAACTGTTTTGATCTAAACTCAAGGGAAAGTTGAAGTCATAAGAGCAGAGGGAACAGCACCTGCATAGAAAAGTGGAAAACAAAGTTTCTGCTCTTCCTAGCTGCTCTGATCCTAGGTCATGCTGGCTTTGTGTGGCATTAGACAACAGCTGCTTAAACACTGTCTTTCTGCAGTCCCAGGGACAAAAACCACAGCAGTGCAGATCATTACTTTTCTGATAACACTGAAAAACCCAGGGGACAGTTTTGCTGCTAATAAACCCTGCAAAAGTCATTTTCTCCCACCCCACATACTCCTCTGATGCATCCTCAAGGCACAGTTATTTGTTTTCAATCATATATTATCTGTTAGCAGCTCTTTGCCAAAAACTTCTTGGGCTCTTTCTTTGCCATGGAGGAGGCAGCTATCACCCAGTGTTTTAGCTTTCTCCCTCAATTCGTGCAGAGAAATCTCACCCTCCAGTCCCCCAGCACAAGTGCCCCTCTCTGCTCAGGGACTGTCACCACCTGTCTTCTCTGGCTGGTTGCCCAGAGTCATTCCCTCTCAACCTACACATAGTGCAGATTTCTGCCCTTGCCCCCTTTGGGTTTGTAGACACAGAGCTCGGCCAACCTGGAGGTTTCCTAGGCCTTTCCTGCTCAGGGGAAAGCAATTTGCCCCAGCCCACCTGCTTAACRTGACTACAGCTTAGGCTCCTTTAGGATCTTCACATCACTTGCACAGATTTTTATCAGTAAACCAAGTACAGATGTGTGACCTTCATCTAGGCTCTCCTCTGCTGGAGCTTCAAGTGCAATAATTGTCACATTTTGTTTCAATAGGATTTTTACTGCTATTAAATTTAAACCAAGTATGAGTTGCAAATTGCTTCTAGCCTAGGGCAGACACATCTTACTCCAGGGCTTAATACTTATTTGACCCTAGTTTAAGTTCATATCAGGATCTACAAGACTAATCAGATGGTAACTTCAAAGAGTCTTCAGGCTTCAGCTTTCTAGGCCTTTYCCTTAGAAATTATTGCTCTGAGCCACAAAATAAATAGTAGTCAGTACAGGAACAACAGGGCAACTCTTTCCAGAGGCATTTCCTTTTATTCCAGGCAGGAATGCACCCTGCAAAGACCTGCAAGTCCTTTGTCCACTGCAGTGCCTTTGCCCAAGATGCTACCACGCAGGTACCATCAAGTATACCACGAATCTGGACACACAGCTTCCCACGTGCAACGCTGCAGTTTCTGCTCTTCAGCAGTTCCAACCCACAGCGTCGAGAGAAAGCCTACACTGAACGCGTCCATATACAGCAATACTCACGTTTTGCTTTTACAGTAAACTCCCTAATGGATGGAGATGTACAGCACTTAAAAGGTCTGGATGCTCGAGATCTTGCTCAATTTGCTGCTTGGCATTCGGAAGGGTTGTAGGAAATCTTTCTTCTACTCCATTCCTGACCCCTTCACCAAAATTCATACACTTAGTATCTCACAGATGGTGACGGATGGAGCTGCTTTTTCACCTCTGTTTGCATGCCATCCCTAAAACTCCTGACATTATTAACCTCTGTTTTTCAGCATCTAATAGATGTCACCAGCAAAACAGTTTTAATAAATGCATCCTGGGACATTCAGTTTGGACCTAAGGTACCATATGTAAAAAGGAAAAATAATGATAAGTGATAAATGGGATAAGGATTTTAGGGAAATTTTATTGTATTTAATTAATCTACCATTTTTACTAAGTTGCTTTCAAGTGAAATGGCTTTTTACCAACTCCTTTTGAAAAGGTTAGAAGGGTATTCCCTGAGCTACAATCATTAGCATATAGATGTCTCTAAGTGTTAATTTCTGTTTTCACTGAATGAATGTAATTTAAAATGAGGCCCTTTCAAATCAGTTAACTTTGGCCATTTGAGAAAGATAAGAAAAACGGACTCAAGCATGAACCCCAGCTAAACCTGCTTCTTAAGGATAAATATGTCACTATTTAAAAGACTCCGTTGCCACATGCTGCAAATGATAGATTTCAGGAAAATTATGGGAAAGGGTGGATGCCAGGATTAAAGTCCTACTACTAGGTGATAGAATCCATTAATAGGGTTAACAGCAACAAAAAAGAAGGGTTATTTTTACAGTTCATATTTTAAAAGGCAGYTGCAAACTAGCCTAGAAATTAGAGTTGTGACAATTAGTTTTATACCTACAGCAAAACTCTGAATTTCTTTCTTTTTCAGTTTTATGCAACAGAGGAGGAATAATTGAGGAGCTGATCCAGCACCCACTGAAATGCAGGGTGTATAAACCATCACCTGCAGCCGGGTCAGGCTCTGGAGTATTTTCAAGTTACATTTTGAAGTGCTCGAACAGGGCTTCAGCTTGATGCCCCATGACYGCCGCGCAGAGCCGTCCATCCGGACGGACCATGTTCCCCAGCAAAGGACAGTTGTCTTCAGCACAATGCCAGTGTGGATACAACATATGGCTTATTTAATATAGACAAATTGCTAATCATCTCATTCTCCACCATGAAATCTTATTCTCAGCAGATTATTATTTTCCTAAAATTGTGTTTCTCAGAATAATAATTTGTAGCTTGAATAACATGCAATTCAGAAGGGAAAAAAGAATATTCAGAGTTAGATCAGAATGAATGAATCTATGATTTTTCTAATGATAAAAGTTTGATGATGCCAGAGTGCTCTAACATTTCTATGTTTTGGGAAAGGAAAAAGGCGGCAATTTATTTATTTATTTCCTGACTCAGAGATTTCATGTGTACTGACAAAGCTAAAGGACTTGTGGTTATATTTAAAGAAAGTTGCCTTCCTCAAAATGAAACAGCAGTGCAAAGCTCCTCCSCCTACATCCGGGAAAATAAACCCCCCAAAAACCCACACCCAGTCAAACATTTGGGAACTCTCTTGTCAGCATGCCTTAACCCTGTTCGAGAGCCCACAGAGCCGTGGTCTTGCCTAGGCCTTTCCCTTCCTCTAGCACCAGCCAAAAGGCAGACCAGCTGATGGCAGCTCTAGTATGGATACAAGGCTGTTTGGACTTGGACCAAGACCAGCAACACGGTATGTGAAATAAATTCAACAGATGGTAACAGCATTCCGTTCTGATATTCTTTCTTACTCCAGTCAGAGTTACTTGAAATATGCTGATAAGCAAACCTTGAAAATACCCACCTCTATACCCTTCAAATAAAAATATATACACTGTCCAAGCCAGTGCTGCAGCCGCACATGTAAAGCCAGAACAGCACTCAGCCATCAGTGTTACAACTCCTTCCTAATAGAGTTAGTTGATGTTAATAAATTATAAATCACGTAGAGGCAGGCACCCCAATTGCTGCATTTGGGAATTGGATTTGACACACCCTAAATGCACTTTCCATCTTCATAAGATTTCCCAACTGTACACTATGAATTTACACCTGCATTGCAGAATGATTTCAACAGACACTTAAGACCAAAAAAAATCTATCTCTAAAAGGATTGAGTGGAAGTCATGAAATAATCTTGCACAATGACAAGAATCTCTACTGTTGTTTGGCCAAAAGTCTCTAAAATGATCTTTTGGGTTTAGTTTGGCTTTTAGAAGSCATTCAGGAAAATATGGCATTACAAAGCAAGGGCATTTGCCCCTTATTAAAATTCTTTGGACTCTGTTTTGCTTTATACTTTTTTCTGTGTATAATTAATTAAAGATTGCAACAGTTAAATTTCTTCATATTATCTCTTCTATGCCAAAGACACATATTTCTGGAGAGCTGCAAAGAACAYGATGGCATTTTTATTTATTTTTTTGCAAGGCCCTTCATGTAAGCAGAATCTTGCGCTCTGTTCCTAGTGTGTATGAAATGTGCACAGTCTTTAGAAATGCAGATAATCAAAAAAAGAGCCACTAGGGACACAAAGTAATAACATTAGCTAATGCCACACAGTAATGTTTATTTAACAAATCTGTGTTGCATGCCTGACATTTCCCCTGGCATCAATTTATTTTGTTTTGCTTTTCTCTGATAGCAGCATAAATGCATTTAAAATGTAAACTTATTTTACACCTACCAAAGAGTATACACAATATAATAAAAACATATACATCCTTTTTAATATCTTATGGGAATACATGCTAGAGATGTGCAGAAAGCCCGACAGCCAAAGTAAATGATCTAGATTATGGAAAATGTTCGTTTTTAGCTTTTCCAATAGCTACTAAAACTGCAATTGTCAGTGCACTGTACATCACTACATTATGTTATTTATACAGTGCCACAATGTGACAAAATGATGCTATCCATCAGGATCCAATCTTAACCGAAAGTGGCAGGGGAAGTAGAGTGGATGGAAAGAGATCTTTGCAGTCCATTCAAACTGGCAGTTTGGAATAGTTACAAATGGCAAGTTTCACAAGTTTAATTTACTGGTCATTTGTAAAAGTGTACATAAATGATTTTATGAAACAAATTAGAAAAAAGCATTACTACTTTCAGAGTTCTGAATAACTGAGGCCTCATGCTCCACTTTTGAGCCAGCCATGCAGTTTCGCTCAGGCCACTCCTGCTCCTCCATTCAAGTCCTAGTCAGCTGTTGCCCAGCAGTCCTTGTCTTTGCTGCCTCACTAAACCTCTTCAGAAATCCAAAATCCCCGTTTTTTCCTTTCTAAAATATGTTTTTCAAGTCTCACTGAACAAGAACAAACAGAACCTACACACTCCATCTGCCTCAAACTGCTGCTAGGGATCCCTTTTAACCTCACTGTCCACACCAGGCAGGGCCACGTCAACTCTCTCTTATATAACCACATGCTGCTCTCTCAGCAGATGAAAATAAAGATAAAAATCAGTGTCACTAAATCAAAGCAACATGCATTGGAAAGAATAACCTAAAGTACATGCATGCATGCAATGATGAACCACAAGTTTGATACTGTCACTCGAAGAAAGCCAGTTCTGTGTTCAGCAGAGGTCAGCAGATCACACGGACCATAAGGAATAGTTAAGAAATAAAATAAGAACAAAAACTAAAGTGTTATGCATCTTTTTAAATGCAAGTACTCACAGATCTTTCACTAATCTCATRAAAAGAAATCAGAGCATTCAGAAAAGCATAAGAATAATTATCAGCAACAATATTTCTATACAATTATTACAGAAAACTTCCACAAGGAAGAKATTAAATTGGCCAGCAAATAGTAAAGGTGACCATAAATTGTCTAATCTCTACTTACCMTATTTTAAAAGGTAATCAACATCCCATATACACATCACGTAGAACCTTCAAAACCCACAGCAAAAAAACAAACTTCTTCCATGTTAAAAGAAACAGGGCAAATCTTTGCCTAAGAAAAGTGGGAAAGCAGGTGAAATCCATTTATAGCCCCCTTAATGACTGATTGAAAACAAGGGAGCAGYTGCAGCCGACCCTGAGGAAGTTCCCTAATGACCAGGTGACTGCAGCAGAGCAGTTGGCCCYAGTGAGGACTCCTTGGTGCCCTCCTCTTCCCTCTGCCCTTACCCCAGCACTCACAGCTGGCCTCAAAATCTACCTCAACACCAGCAATGAACACTTCAATGTTATWTACTCACCCTGCCCACACCAGAAGGAGGGAGGAGGAGACAGTAATGTTAAAGTAGCTGTTCTAAAGTGAAAAAACTATGTTGCCCTTCCCTAAATCCCCTGTTATGCCTTGGATGCCCTGTTTTGTCTTCTCTATCATTCAGGGAAGCCGTCAGCCTCCGCTTCCACCTCTGACAAATAGGAGGAGGTGTAGGAACTTGAGAATATAAAGTTTCTCAAAAAAAGAAGATACACTGAAAGTGTTTCTCAAATCCTAGACAATTAACATACTTCAGACAATATGCATGGGCCCCAGCCCCAGCTACACGCTGAGAGCAGAGGAACTGAACAGCCACACCAACTGGAGAAGGAGGTTTACTGAGGAATCATACTCATTTAGGCAGGTTTGACTATATAATGAAATTAGTGCTGAGGGTTTGGGTCTCAAGATCTGAAACTGGATAGAGAAGCTATTTTTATAGCACAGGAGTCTTACTGCTAGTGCTGCAACAGCAGAACCTGGAATGATACGCTRGCTCTTACCATATGGTCATGTTTGCTCAGTTGCCCAGCTCCATCTATTTTCTACCCCAGTACAAAAGCAGCTCTTACTGCACAAAAACTTAACATTATCTAAAAAGGGACATCTTCTAGAYGTAATGTGTCATTTAAAAATCTGTTTGTCCGGCTATAAATATCACAATTTACCTGTTTGACTGATAACACCACTATCCAGTGCAAAAACAAAATGTAGCTATTTACCCAAAGATATAAAAAAGACCCTATGCAAGAACAGTCACAGCTGAGTGACATTAAATATATTAACAGTGCATTGGCACATTTGGTGCACTGCTGTTGACCATTACTATGTACACAGGATACAGATGTTATACTTAAGAATATTCACTGTCGAGCACCAGGAATGTATCAGCTGTAATTACACTTCCACATTCTATGCATTATTTTGAGTTTCCTGACTTAAAAACAGTTTAGCTGATTTTCAGTAAAGAGGGAAAAAAMCCCCCTCCTTTTCTGACACCAAAGTACGACATAAGCATGATTCCTTTCCTGCTGTCATCAAACTTAGCATTGAGTAGACTGGTAGATAACTCAATTCAGAAGTGGAAAACACTTTCAAAATAAGGCACCTAATTCTTCACTCCTTTCTTTTCGTGGCTTTATGGGCTCTTGCTCTCCCTTACCTTTGCAGTAACCTCTAGTGTTGTTCAGGCAGCAGAGAAGAACTGAACCTCCTCAACAGCTATATGCCAGTCATCACATTAATACCACATTTAGCAACACTGTCACAAGCCTTTATCATTCTTCCTCCTCCTCCTAAAGATGTTTTCAGTACAAATACTGGACAGTGTAGAAGTGTATGGCAGAATAACGTAGTTAACTCACTGTAGCCTGTGTTTTTTCCCTTCTTCAGTGCAGGTGCTGTTTATCCTCATGTAGGATCACACTAGCCCTGACCTCGYTATGCTTGTTGGTTGTCTTTGTCTAGGTCTGTTACAGAGTCTATACCAAGTTCAGAAACCTTGAACAGTTACAGGCAAGATTTCCTGTTGGAAGTCCATGGTGTAGGATGTTCTATCATCAGCTCGTGTGTTAGCTRTAGAGAATTTGCCAGTACCCTGAAGCTTTGCATTTTGCTTGAGTTCCTACTATATAATCACCTCCTAGGTGATCCCTTGGCTTAGATGCATAAGATGTTTTTAATATGATTTCTCACCTAAAAAAAAAAGAGTCTTATTTTTAAGATCTTAGATTGGGAGTTGTTTCCTGCATCTCCTTATGGCAAAGATATCAGAGCAGAATGTGTTACAAAACATATAACTAAAGCAGGAGTCTAATTGAATACACAGGAAAATAGGAGTGTCTTGGGACAAACCGAGGACTACTGCTGACTAACACTCTTGGTCTAGACATAAATTTTACTCTTACTCCTCTTCCTACTACCCACAAATAACACAGACGATATATTACTAGGAAAATGAAAATCTGTTTCTGCTGAGGGGTCTCAAACGAAGAGGTACTTTGAACAAACAGATTCTTCTTTATCTAGTGCTCTCTAATGAAGAGCCTGCCTAAGAAGGTTCAGTTACACTGGAAGGGACCAGGAACAGTACAGTTATGTGAGCTATTAGCTTCATTAGAAAGACCCTATGCCAGTTTTCCCCCAAACTCTGTAGCTTTTACAGCTTATTTGACTCTGTACTGATTTCCTTTCTGCAGTGCAACACACCTGACAACCTTCCTGTAGGAAAGAAAAAAGGGGAAAAGAAAAGAAAGKTTTTTTTTCCTGCTAAGTCCAAGTCCTGTAGGGAAACCTGACACCATTTGAATACAGGAACATTAATGCAAATCCTAAAGAATTTACATTGTACTTCTAATTCAGTCCTCCAATTATCATGATTATCTGCCTCCCAAATATTTTCATCCTCTACACTATATTGAACAGCGGTTGAGACAACATGTCAGAATCTGTATCATAAGCACAGCCTCAGTTGGTAAGTTACTGAATTATGTCAACTCATCCAATAGCTCATCCAATGGTTTGTTCACCACATCATCACTCAGAAAGTTAGAGAAATATATTTTCTTATAAAAATGTTTAAATCTAAGAATGTTTTTCAGACCTATTTGCAAAGAAAAACAACACAGCACTGGCTATTTGTCAGAAGTAAGACCAAAAGTAGTGTACACATTTGAGTATGAAATACAATCCCTTCCCAAGCAAATTGTGAATACGACCACAGAAAATGTAGCAGCTACCTGCATAAATATGGCAATATTTAGACTGTGTAGATACATGTTGGATATGTGGCAGGATTTCTTAGAAGAAWTTAAGATTCTTCTAACTTCTGAATATCATCTTCCGTCCACCTCACACAGGGATCCTGACAATCTGTTCATCCTTCTTTATCTCCCACAGATGAGGGGAGAGGAAAAAAAAGTCACCGTTGGCTGTTGTTGGTCTCTCAACAGAGTCCATGTCCATAATAGTTTTCTTTCTACTAATTACAGTTCTCCAGCCATCACTTTGGGCTAATACTAAGCCCCTGCTTCATTAAAGCTCAGTTACACATGTACATACCTTGACTGTAGTCGGCACAAGGGCAATTCTAAGATCTGCCCGTGTTCACTGTGAGGACTYCATTACACGTCTAGGCACAGTGTTAACAGAAGCAGGAGCCTCTTCCCAGAGACTAGCACTGGAGCCACGATGTTTAAACGATCATTATTCCTCAGGAAGAAAGGTTCTGTACAAGAACACGGTACAGAAGTACAGCCTAAGAACAGGTAGTTTTATTCCTTTAGAGAGGGAAAGAAAGGCATTATTAAGCTTAACTGACCATTCAAGCCATTACATAATGTGTGCACTTTCAAAAATAACCCTCTACATTAGAAGGTTTGTGATACGAAAGATTTTTTAAAATATTTTTTAAAGTGTCCCAGTTATAGATGTGAAGAGAAACTATAAAAATCAGAAAGAAAGAACAATTCTTAAATTAGTACAAGGGCAGAGCAACAGCTTTTTTCTAAAATGGCTTTTATGCTGAACATGTTTGCAGTTTTCAGATTTACGGGTGTAGCTGTCAACATGTACATTCACTTTTAGAATATCGTCCTGGCTTAATGAGGTCTCTTGGAATGGTTTCTTTTTATTAAAAGTTCAGAGTGCTTATGTATGTGGTTTCCACCTTTTCACTATTTTTTWAAATATCACCTGAACACTGCTCCTTAGCAGAGAGATCAGAGTGAAGTTTAGTTTAAAACTTAAGTGTATTCAACTACTTTCATTTTTCAAAGTCATGTAACATCTAATGAAATTCCCAAGCAACAATTGTTGTAACTAGTTCTTAAAAACCGTAGAGCCACTTCTTCAGCAGAAGAAAGCTCAGCAAGAAGAAGCCACAGAGCTGCATTTTACTTCCCAGTACGTCATCCACAAATGGTGCCTATCACAAAGCAGAAATCAGGTGCCTCACGTTGCAGTCGCTCTGTCTTTGGTCAACCCTTCCAATTCTGGTTCATGCAATGCCTAATTCCACCCAACCCCACCTCACCAGCTGGATAYTCCAGATGATGGTCTTTATCCAGCAACAGAGCAGTAGGCAAAACTCGAGATTAARCACACAGAATAAAACTAGCCCTGCAACATCAAACCGATGAGTTATGGGTTCAGAGTTATTTAGTAAAAATACTGGCATTTCACTASCTCAGAATTTCTCCATAAAACTCCTCAGGTCACTGAGAGAAGTTGGTGATAGTTTTCAAACCTAAACACGTCCCTGCAAGAATGCCTCAGAAACTTGGATCACACAGTCACAGACTTTTTTTGAATAGCTGCTATTGTTCTCTCCTCCTCCCTTCCATTTCATCTTCAGCTCCCCAGTTATTCTTTCCCTGTTTAATGTAATTTTCAGGACTGAAACTGTCATTTTGGCTAAACTGTACTAGTTCTCCAACTTTTGATGGGAATCAGTTACTCTAACCTCTTCATCATMACAGTACTCTTCTTCAGGAGCTTTGTTTGTTTTATTTTGCTTATTTTTCTTTTCTCTTAGCGTTACGAGTGAACTGTACATGTGCATTAATCTATTCATTACTATGTTTTTCAGCAGGAGATTCCTTAACTGTAGATACAGAAATCACACTGCTTCTGGGATTACATCAAAAACTTGTYAAAAGAACTACAAACTATCAGTTCTTTAAAAATAGGAAGAATATTTTCCTCTTTTCGTMAACTATAGGAAGATAAATAACTCATAGATCAGATATATCAGAGAGAAAAAGATGAATTTGTGGAGTAAAATGATAATCTAGGAAGAATTACATAGGGAGCAACAAAGTTGAAAACCTGGAAGAATGTCAGCAGTTTGTTCTTGAAGCTTCCTCGATCAAGAGGATGGCAACAGTGTGATCATTCTTTCCTAGGCTTCTAGGTGCTTRTGGAGTGATTTAGCTTTATCACAAAATGGAAGTATCTAAATACACATTTCTGTMGACAAATAGGTGGTATCATTTCATCAGATGACAAGCTTGAATTAATTTGTTATGTGTTATATATCAAGCAATAACTTGATAACACAAGTCAGTTTTATTTCATTCTGTGGGAATATGCTTTCGAGGGCTACCTGCGCTGCTCAGCCTCTCTRGATTGGTCTGCTGGATTTATTTAGTTAGAAATGCAAGAAACAATCAGAATTTTCCCACTGTGATTTGGGTTCCCAGCTCCGCAGTGGTGAGGAGCGAGGAACTTTTTCTGCAAAGGAAGCATCATGCGCTGTGCATTGCCACAAGACCGAGGCTGTTTCAAATGTAGATTCCTGCTGAAAAAAAACATCATGCGAAGCGGCTTTGTATTTTTGGCGTGCATGTTTTT
Organism: Eudromia elegans; assembly: GCA_003342815.1. NCBI lineage: Eukaryota > Metazoa > Chordata > Aves > Tinamiformes > Tinamidae > Eudromia > Eudromia elegans. The sequence continues at coordinate 1,816,926 of PTEX01000114.1, read as the reverse complement.
AAGTGCACACACAATACAGGATAGTAAGTGCAAATAACACTATCGATGCATAAGTAATAAAGAGAAAAAAAAATCCCTAATTTTTAGTTCAACTTCATATAATTTTCTTAATTTACCTCCAAAATAGAGATGGGTATTGTTCAGTCACAGTGAAGGCAGTGACCACAGTCCATCATTAACCCTAATATCAGCAACAATTTCCACTTCAACAGCAACTGAAGTATCACCTTATTACACTTTGTGAATTTCCACAAGCCCTCCGAGTTATTTTTGACGTCTTTGACTCTGATCCTGCCAACACTTAGGCGCATTATCCTAAGCGTGCTGAAATCCGCAGCATTATGCACAGCACACAAACAGATGCATGCATGGTTTCAGAAGCGAGGACTTCATTAATTGTTCGGCACAGAAAAAAGCCCCTTTGAATACGATATGTGCATGCTGCGAAAACCACTCCAATGGCATGTCTATTGTTGTTCCCAATGTTAATATCTCTTTTAAAATTCTTTCCTTACCCTTCCACCCTCCTACACATCTCACCTCCTTTACATTCTCCTTAAATGCCTAAAAATAACTAGCTATGCATATGGTCTGAGTACCACAGCCCTATACCATGTAACGAGGAGAGAGTGTTTTAGCTTTGAAYGACTGACCTCACATCCATCATCAGAAAATACTTTCCCACAATTTATTTCTCAGAACTTAAACATTTAGGCTGCAGATTTGGCAATTGCAAAGTCTTGTAAAATTCAACAGAAGAAGATTTTGGTGAAAATTCTGTCAAAACTTTCTATATACRTATTTTCTCACACTTCCACCCAATTGCATTGTAAAACAAACAAAAACCAAGTATTCATTTCATTGCCCATCTTTACATTATAAACTGTTTGTCAATATTAAATACCAACCAGTACTCCCAATGGGAACATGAGAACTGATTCAGTCTGGAGGTGTGAAGAGTAAGTGCTCACTCTCTTGCTCAGATCAAGGCATAAGAAGGAGGGGAAGAGCAGCTTCTTCAAGAGATGCCCTCCCGTTTTTTCCACCAGCTTGCTTACCCATGGGAACGCTTTTTGCTTTGCCCTCTTTCTCTCCCCAAGTAGCTAACTATCCTACTGGAAGGAAAAGCTGAAATACGCTAATGAAAAGTGGTGTTTCAACTTAGCTCATGGCAAGGAGACAGCGAGGCAGGAAGTGGTCCATGTGARTCACAGCATCTCCCGGAGGACTGGCGTGATGCCTCAAGCACTTGGCAACTGCCTAGGTCGCAGCCTAGTTTCACACCATCAAAGATTATTTTGATTAAAGAACAATTGCTGTTACTTAGACGCTCTCCATTATGAGGTCCTAGTCGTGCAAGTTCAGTTGTGGTACATACACTTGCTTCCATTCGCACCATGAGAKGGAGGACTCTGCTCAGTTTCTGCTGTGCGCTGTGGCTAGGCCTAGAGACACACACCGCCCTCAGTACAAGAGGAACTGAAGCGAGCACCGCACAGAGCTCAGCACTGGAAAACAAAGGCGCTCTGCTTTGTTTTACGGAAGACCTTGTACCAATCACAAACCACCCAGGCCTCCTGGATAAAAGGCCCACTTGGTCACGGAGGTTTGGCTTCGCTTAGCTCCCTGGTTGTGCTGCACTTACTCTGCTGCATCGTCTGCCTRCCTGTGCACCTACCCCACGGAGCAGGCTCGGGGCCCAGCCCACCCCCACCCCACGGGGGCCGTCATCTGGGTCTTTGGGCACCCCTGGCCTTTGCGCTGAGAGAGCAGGCAGCTCCGGTGCCTCGGCTGTGCCCTGGGACGGGACATGCTCCACAGCAGCACGAACCCGCCAGCGTTTCTGGAGCCATGGGCGAGGGCCCCCTCAGCAGCGCCCCCGGCGCAGCCTCCTCGCGTGCTGCGCTGGGCCCTACATCCCTCAGGACAGCACGGAGCGGGTCCCAGCCCATGCGCGCCTGTCCTGTGCCCTCGCTGGTCTCCTCGCTGCCGCACAGGTCACCTGTGCCCGCTCTGGGCTCCCATCACCCACCCTCAGGGCAGGGCGGCTGCTTCGGCAGCTCCTGGGCTCCATCTCTGCATCCCTCTTTAACGGGACCGGCCCCGCGATGGCTCCATGGCCGTTAGCTCGCACCAGCATGGCCGGTCCTGAGAACTACACGTGCGGTCAGATGGTGGCAGCTGCCCCTTGCAGRAAGCGTGGAGGGACCCGGAGCAGTTCCCATGGAAACTCCGGGATAACGCACGCGCCAGAAGCCAAGCGCATGGGAAAGGCTGCCCGAAACGTGCCTCGACACGGACACCCAGCCCAGGTGCCGGGCAGCGAGGGCMGTAGTGCGTCTGACCAGGGCCCAGGACCTCGCGGCTGTGTGGGGAGCACGGCTCACCTGCGGGGAGAGCCTCCCGGGCTGCTGCAGAGATTAACAAAATCATCCAYTTGGGAGAGGGGGAAAAAAGAAATCCCACAAACTAGTCTCATAAGGAAGTCACTTTATTGCCGATACACGTGAAGGAGTCGTTTCAATACTCAGGTTTGCTGCCTCCTTTGCGTTTAATCTCTTGCCTTTTATGTCCCACTCTGATTTAAAAAAATAATAAAAAAAGACTTTCAGACTTTTTTTAATTAATTATACAAATCATTAGTATTAAAAAGGTAATATAATGGTTTCAAGAACAAGCTTCACAGACTATCTGCATATTTAATCATCCCCTCTAATAAATTTTTAATCGCTCGTTGAGTTCAGGTTCTTGTCTCGAAGCTTAACTCGATAACAAACCCGGCAACTGGTAGAGCTAATTGGGAGCGAGCGGGTGAATAATTTATGGGCGGAAAAAGCGCGGGGCGGGGGCCGGTGCCCGGGGCCGGGGCCGGGGCCGTTGCGCGGGGCGCTGCTGACATCCAGAGGCCGCGCGGCACCACTGCGCGCCCGCGCAGCGCGGAGCCGCAGCCGGAGCCGCAGCCGGAGCCGCGGGGCGCGCGGGCAGAACGCAACCCCGGCAGCAGCGCGGCTTGAACTACTGGCACAGCCCTAAGCACCCAACCGCCCTACTGACCGACGGGAAAAGCTGCCGCGAGCGGCTGGGCGCCTTGCCGCCTTCTGGACTGCTGCGATAAAGGTAACGGGAGCGATGCAGGACTTGTCAGTGACAGGCGCCCGGCTGGTGCGCGAGCTCCAGTCGCACTACGTGTGTGCAGCTGCTGGGAGACGAATTAACTGGTGCCGAGGGGCTTCCAGTTAGCTGGGGGTGGTGTTTAAATGGTTCAACAACAAAAAAAGGGCCCTTCTCTTGAAATAAGGCAGATAGTGTCTTAAAAATAGAGACCCTAGGCTTCCCCCCACCCCCACGCTACAGAAGAGTTCTAGCCCCAGGGAAGCACAAAATGCTACAATTCTTAAACCAGGATGTAAYAGACAACATTTGACAGAAATTCAATTACCCTTGAAAGATCCCACTTGTAGCTAGTTACATATGTAATCCTCTTTTATTTAACGGGTTAAAGCTCTCATTCAAAACATTTAGTTTGATGAAGACTTGCTACATGTCAAAAAATTCATTAAGTGACTTAATAAGACTGTTAAGTAAAAACACTCAGAAGTTAAAAAATGTCATTTAATGCAGCCTATGCAACCTTAATTCTGGCCCTCTATGTGCATGCATTATGAAACACCAGTGAATTAACTTTTAATCTCCTTTGAGCGTAAAAGATTTTAAGATTGGAAACTCGGGCACGCAGGCCACAYGCCAACAAACACGATGCGGAGCTTTAGGAGCCGCTCTGCGCCTCGCACGGCCCGCCCTGCAGGGCTCCTTACCCCACACGGGAGAGGGGCTCGGGGCCATGAGCCGGCGCCTGGTGCCTCCGCACTGCACCGCGCTCCGGACACGTGCACTCCCACCCGGCCGGAATTAGAGACCCGAGGACAGGGCCAGGCGCTGGCCGGTTGGGATGCTACACACCAAAGGCGCTTAGAAAGCACTTTACCCCAGGAAGTTTAAGACTGGATGCTGACCTCCCCAAAGCAAATACTGACCACTCTTTGTACAATAATAAATAATAATAAAATAAGCCTCTGCAGACTATACTAATAGCAATCATTCCTCAAAATATCAGTTTTTAAATCCTTTATGAGGTCGACGGAAAAATACCATAATTTTGTAGAGAAGCAAACTTGGAGAATGACTGACTTGCCAAAATAATACTGATTTCTTACTGAGCTCCTGTTAACAACCCCTAATCAGCCAATTTTCCCCACAAAGATGTGCACCGAGGAAGTGCAGTGTACGTATCCTGGAGTCACAGTAGCATACTGAAATTCTGCTTCAAAAGCACTGCCAACATCCTCCAAGAACCCTAGCATKTTTCTTTTTTTTCTGATAGGGAATTACTTGTGGTTAACAAGGATGTTGCAAATCACGTATCAAGTACCATTTAGCATGTCTAAAAGTTAAGACTATATCCTTCATGCTTCTTCCTTCAATAACTTTTAAACTGACCTAGATTTTATTCTTTGTTTTGCCTTTTTATTGCATGGTCATGGACAACTGCACAGTCTAGCAAAGCTATGTATAAAAAGAAAAAAAAAAAGTAGTCTCAGCAAGATTTCAGATTTCATTTTTAATTAGAGACCTGATAAAATGTACGAGGAAACATTTTACAGAGTGAGGATGCCTGAATACTTGTCAGTTGAACACTGCTGCAGATGCTCACAAGACACTGCTTGGGCTTTGGTTGTCCTGTTTCCCAGTTGCATTTGTGAAAAAAAATCCAAATAGCAGGAAAAGCCCATTGACTCTCTCTCCACTATATCACATAATGCACATCTTCCCATTCTTTTTCCAGCAGCTAAAAAAGCTGCTCGCTTACTGAGCAGTTAATTTTTCTATCAAGTGCGTTGGTAAAACAAACAAACAAACCCAAGCATACAAATAAAAATGAGGGTAAAATTTGAACATACCCAAGCATAACTACACTGCAATGGACAACTCATTTAATGGGTCAGTTAACAACCAAAAAAMCATAAATGCAGAGAAAGAGTCTCTTTATTCTATACCAATCTCTGAAATAATTCTAGGCCTCAATTAATCAAGATATTTAACTAGATCTGGAGAGGTTTTAATTAAATCACTTTTTTGATTACAATTCAAAATTTTTTTTGAGGATTAAGAGTTAAATTTATTAGACTRTGAAGTGTTTTACAAGGCATTTCTAATGTAATGAGCTCAGGCACCACATATGTTGCATCTTTGGTACATGTTATGAAGAGCTGCTTTTTTAATGAGCTTTAAAAACTGCATTTGCATACCAAAGGAAAAGGTCAGTGATGTGTGGATGAAGTTAGTAAATTAAGTATCACAGTATTACGCTGCTATGATGGCCTTCCCCAGGCAGAGCATAGCGACGGGAAGGCTGTAGCTACCAGCGCTGCAGAGCTGTCCTGCAGTGCTTGCTCTCGGTGCCTGGCAGGACGCGCTGCCAGGAGCGAGGTGGTTGGGGGGTCCAAGCAGGACCTCGCGCTCCAGCTTTACCTGGGGCCAGGCTCCCCAGGGCCACCTCCTGAACCCTCGCAACAAGATGAAACCTACCGGCGAGCAAAGCCCCTGCCCAGGGACTCCTCTTTCCATGGGAGCCCTACTCCACGTGACTCCGTTCAAAGACACAGCAGTATCACCGCTCTTTCAAAATACAGATACCAAAACTATTTCTACYGCCACAGTCCAAAATTCAATTTGCTCTACCGTAAAAGCTCTTTTTAGCTGGAATGTTAGCTATTCAGTAATCTTTAGACTTGTTGACTGGTAGCTCTGTTTTAGTTTGTTACTCTGTGATAAATTAAGCCAAGCACTGACTGCAGATATACTCAAAAGAGGTTTTAAGCAAAGAGTAAAGTTCACTGCATTCACCTCTATTTGTTTATTTTCAGGGACACAGAAGTTGCTTTCTCCCCAACTCTGAAACAATTCACAGTATTTAAAAGACCTCTGTGCTTGTGCACATGTGCTTGAGGGAGAGAACAGTGTGGATCTAGGTGTACATTAAACCATGTTATGCATGCTTATGCGTATCATAGTCAAGAAATGACACTCTAGGTCTGTATAAAGGTGTAGATCTAGTCATTGGATTAGAAAAAATCTTTTAAAATACTACAGTAGTAATAGCACAATTCAATACAGCTTATCAGCTATAAGCATTATTTTTTTGATTTTATATGTGATAATCCTCAAAGTAACATTCAAAAATATAGTGCAAAATACTTTATCATTTTATTTACAAATAAAATGCACAGTTTAGCTTCTAATTCTCATAAAAGTTTTTCTTCCATCTGATGAATAGAAGTTATGAGAAACATTTGAAAAGGCAACTAACTCATTTTAAAGCTAAGAACAAAGAACTTATCTTCGGTTTTATTTTTGTAGATGAAGTCATACAATATTATTTAAAAAAAATCCTCAGTTGGAAAAAAAAAAGAGTCCAAGACAACACTAAATAATTACATATTAATAATGTTTCTTAAAAAGTTATTTTTGCAGTGACAATCACAATGCACAGTACTTAATCTATGGAGCATACAAATTCTTTTTCCAGATTAAATTTAAAATCTTTTGAATGTAATGCTTTTTCCCTTTTTACTACAACAATTGCTCTGAGGGGGAAAAAGTATTCTAGTATCTTCCCTTCCCTCTGATGAAACAATAGATGCTTTGGTTAAACAGCAATTCGTGCACAGTAGTGTTTTAACTTGCAAGGCAGGACTCCTTTATTAAGTTGGTAGAACTCCACTAGCTGGATGAGATCAGTAAATCTCGTATGACCATCATCAAGGGTATAGAACAGCTTCCCATCATCTTCCAACTGTAAAAATGGAAAAACAAGATAGAGTAAAACTCTTTTTTGCGATGGTAATTCTTCCTGATTGAAAGAATTTGTTGGAGAAATCTTCTAGTAGACCAAAATATTCATAATCTTATCACTAGGGAGAGAAGAAATACAGTAACCATTCACAGAAAGATCACAAATAACCAATACATCCTTTTTACTTAGGTATATGGCAAGCAGGAAAGAAARCTATGTAAGTATTCAAATATTGGCATTCTTTCTGGGCTAATAACATTGTTGTATGCCTTTGATTTTGAATCAAAGCCGGAGCCTACACAAATCTAGAGATTTTACAGAGTAACAGTGAACTGTCGATTTTCAGCCTACTCATAGGCTTCCTCATCAACCCTTGTTCCATTCAGYGGTCTGTATAGCTGATATATTTTGTATCATTGACTTTGTAGGGTGTGACGTGGCTACACTCAAATGTACTGAATGGTATGTGCTGTTGAAGGGACAACCCATTATAAAAGTAATACTATTCATGTAGTCATGTGTTGTTATAATAAAGAATTGTTGCTGCTGCAAATACAAGTGTTAGCATAAATAGCCACATATGAGAGAAAAAAAAAAAAAAAGAAAACTGTAAAATATCCCTTGTAAGATTACTCTTTCAGAAGCTTGAAAACTTAAAAAGTAATATTTCCCTATTCTGCTACTTAGAATCAGCTCTCCCACAATCTGAATTGCTCTGCTAATTCTGCCTATATATTTGCTTGTCAGATTTTTCCCTCCTGCTGATATATCTAATATCAAAAAGCTTCAGTACAATAGGGATACTTTTTTTTTGTTTTAATATAAAAGAAGAAAAATAAAGTTTATAAGATGTAGAGAGTGAACAAAATAACTTCCTGAAGTAGGGTTAGCACAGAGCAGCAGATGCTGTGCTACAGAAAGATGCCACTATCCTACTTGGGTTACAGAGGAAGAGAAAAGATGTAATTAGCTCTCTTACCTTTTAATTAAGATTTCTTATTTGAAGTAGCTGTTGGACTGCTTATGACTCCTGTTTATTCTACCCCCTTAATACCATTCTAGAAGTAGTTTTTAAATTYTTTTTTCTCAGACTTTAGTCAAACCAGGTCAAACACCGTTAGTTAAGGAATTATCCGTGTATGCACGTGTAAATTCCTGTTCTTCAGCTAAAACCTGAAAATGGATTATCAACCATGGCACTTTTTTTATGCATGCAATTTTCCTGCCACATTGAAGACAAGGCACAGTTGACATTTCACATGCCTGTTGACTGGGCCTTCAGTTTTAGCTTTGTTGTTGCTGTTGTTTTTACACTCCCTAAAGTTATTTCCAAACACTGAAGTGATCAATATTTTGCAAAGAAGTTTGCATAGAAGTTTGGCTGTCCAGGAACCTAATATCTTCTACAATCAAGGAAGGCTGTTATAAAAGAACATGTATTAGGAAAAGAGTAGTCCCAAAAATACATGCCTATCATTCTTTTCTTTCTTCACCTGCACTACAGAATAGCTAATTTCAGAGTAGACTACACTGAGGTTAACTTTTATCTGCCCAGAGTAATAGGGACAAAGAATACAATTCTGTTATGGAGTTCTCTAATTTTCATGGTATGGGATCCCAAGTGTATCCTCAAAGTCTTCTTTTAACTTCTTGCAACCAATTCCCTGCCATCCACCTGTAATATCTTCTGCACATTACCAATCTTAACATGTTGCACTTTGCTAATGTAGGGAAAAAAATGGGACTGGCAGGATACATCCCGTACCAGTAAGGGGGTATTTTTAAATGCAGTATAATCTGACACAACCAAAAATGTAAGGAAGAATCATTTAAAGGCTGAAAGATTTGTTTTAACCTGCAAAAGAGACCTTCAGAATGTCATTTATTTACTTTGAGTAGAAAGGTTTATCTTCTCTTCCTGATGGCTGAAAAGAGATGAGAGTTTGGAAGCACTGTAGGAATTGAAGTTCAAGAAGGTAACTTTGGTCTCCAACTAATAAGCTTTCAACTTACTGTACTAACACAAAATGTCTTCTTTGTTAGCAAATGCTAACTTCATTGAGAGATTTGATAAGAATGAACTAGAAGCAAAGATCTTTTCCAAAAAGTATTTCTGAATTTGAAAATTCTTGAAACTCCAAGATGACAAGTTTTGCACTGAAGCAATTCAGGTCGTCCAGACCATGGAGAGGTTGAGCCAAACCTGTATACAATACAGGTCAAAGACAGTCCCTCTTTCGCTGCCAAAGAACCTTACATAAGAGAGAAAGGTTTTAGCATCCATGTTTCCAATTAATTCCTTAAGGGTGCTGCTTGCATTTTCCCAATTTGTGTGGAAACTTTGCAGAAGAACATTTGAATGCATTGTTTGTTGTTGTTTTTTTGTTTGTTTTTGACTTTTTTGGGTTTTTTTGTTTTGGAATGGAAGAGGAGAATCATGCATCTCAGAGAAAACTGAAGACAACTGCAGCTTCCTGCCCAACCTCTTTAAGAGAAGAGAGGGTACATTTTCTGATAAGGAAATAAAAAGCTCTTTCCAACTTGAGACTTAAACAACATCCCAAAAAAGTAGAATCTTACAGCATTGGTACAGAGTTCAACAGGTTTTCTAACCCACACAACTTCTCTTCCGAAGCAAATATTAGAAGTAACTGGGAACAAGAGACACATGGAGGATTTTACACTCAGGATCTCATCACAGAGCGTATGATGCCAACATATGATCCAGTGAACAGCTGCTATCTTTGCTTTAGAGGATCCTGCATCATTTGCAATTATGACAGCAGAAGTCCCGGGCAATTCTTTTTTCCTGACATCAATCTCACTCCTTTCTTCTTCCCAAATACCTTTTAGTTTTATTCTTCAGGAAAATTTTTAGGAAAGCTGTCTAGGGCATCAGCTAGAAGCACTAGGTAAGGCATACGGAGTAGGGCTAAACGGTCACAGGCTACAGCCAGAGAAGGAAGGAGAAAATTCCACAGTGCTCATCTCTGCCAAGACACAGTCTGGCAGGTTGTCCTAGAAACTTCACAGTAAGAGCACAGAGACTATATTATTATATGGCCGAGAAGGAAGGTTCTCTTGTGATGAGAATAAAAAGATACCGGTCCTCTCAGCTACGTAAAGCAGCTGTGGTTAAAAATACTGCTCAAGTATTTCTCATTTCAACACAAGCAGGAAGAAAATGGTATAAACCATCTTGGGAGGAAATGGAAAGGATGGAGAAAAMTGGCAGTTTTGGCAGAACAATCAGATATTATCAAACAAATGGAAATACAACTTCATCTKAGGAAATTTAAGATTATCTGTAAATAACTGGGCTAAATAAGCATATCAGTTTTAGCAAAAGCTTCCCCTCTAGAAGAGATTTCCACATGGATATACCACAAAACCACGAATCAAGAAAGGTCAGCAAAAAGTGTTTCACCCCAAATGCCAAAACTGTCCTGAAAGATGAGTCACTGAGAGACACACACACACACACACTCTGGTTGCGGGCACTCCACCTAAACTGAAAGCTAAAGAAATTTTGCACATATTGAAAAAAAATGAAAAAAGACAGTATGACCTTTATTTTAATAAGATTTTCATGCCAGCAGGATTGCCTGTGTTCCAGTTAAAACAGATCTGTCCCATTTCAAGAAACTTTTTAGGTAAACTATGACATATGTTTCACAACATCAGTCAAGTTTCRTAACATCACAAAACAAAGCTCAGAAATGTTCAGTTCTATTTGCAAATGGAGGTATTATGTCTACTGCATTTCATATAATAGTAAAATGCAAACAATCCATTAACATCTCACCATAATTCTTTGATTACATATTTTTACAACTGTATACACATACATATAGGTATATAAAAACTGAAAAATTTACTTACTGGTACAATTTGAAAGTGCTTTATTTTTAATCCATGACTCAATGACAATACAAATGTTTTGGGGTTACTTTGACTGTCACGTACCAAGAATACTCTAAAAGAAATTGAAAATTTTTATGGTTAGATTGCTCTGCAATTTTTTTTTTTTTAAATATTCAGTTAAAACAGTTATGAATTCACTACAGGAAGTATTAAATAAAAACCAAAAATAATGTTAATTACAAAAAACACGCTCATAATTATTATTTCTTTGAAAACATTACACTTAAAACACTTTTAAAAATTTTTCTTCATCTTGTCCTTTATGCAAAAAATGTGCATTCTCGGAACATATGATCCTAAAGGTGTTAGCTTTTACACTGTACAGAACTACAACGCATCACTTCAGATAAATTAAAACACCCTCAAAGTTTGTGTTTTGACCAAAGCTTTTGCTTGGACACTGACAGATAACTATGTTACAATTTTCATGGGGACAATATGCAAGGCAATTGAACAGAAAGTCTACAAAAACAGGAAGATTTTCATATATGGCCAATATTTATAAACGCACACTTCCATCTGCACATCAGCAAAATTTTCAGAGACTTAGCCACRGGCTACTCACTTTCCAGCATCATTATTCAAATCCAAACTCTCTCACCTGCAGTTTCACTACAACTTATTCACTGATAATTCATTCCATCCAGATTATTGACACACAGGATTTTGCCAAAATCCTGGAAATGTTATCTGACATGGGCAATAGAAGAATACCAATAGGAAATGGCTTTAACTGAGTCACTGAATTTGCAATATAAGCAGAGAGGAACAGCATGCAGGACAGACGGAAGTGCCTGGGGCATGGCTTTACAGTGAAGTCTGAACTGCTTTTACTGCACATGCATGGAACAGAGAGCACTACCGAATGAGCAAGAAGGGAAATGTAGGGACAGTCCCTGGCCATATCCTCTCCAAGGATACACACACACACAAAAAAAAAGGGCAAAATGGATTTGCACTTATCCAGAATCAGTCACCTACTTTTCTCCAACAGTACATCTGGAAGGAAGGAAGGCATTACTGCTATATGATGAGAATGGATTTCAGGAGAAGCACAAGGACAACAAAGCTTTATAGTGGCCTTTCACTGACCGAAGATCCAAAGTTTGAGACACTATTTTTATCCTCAGAGCTTTCAGAGACCTGTTCTTACACTAAAAGAAAGAAAATACCTGGAATTAACTAATTCAGAGTCCCTAATCATTAACTCTATACCCCCTACTCAGTCCAACTCAGAACTCTGATTATGTTTTTCATCTCTTTATTCAGTTTTTACTCTCTTTCCTGAGGGATAACKGCCAGCTCAACACAGCTAGCAAGAGCACATGACAAGTTTAAGGATAGAGTTCTCAGTACACTCAGCTTTCCTAACAAGCTCTCTCTCACCATCTAGTGGTCTTTTACCCCTTCCATAGCCATATAATACCTTTTTTCAGAGCACAACTAGATGTTTTGCATGAGCTTGATTTTTTTGTAAATGTGTCATTTAGGTCAGACAGTTTGTTTCTTTGTTTGTTTGAATTCAGAAAAGTAGCATTATGATAATATGGCACTTCCCAGATATCCAAAATTACGTGTCTACAACCAAATACCGGGTCCATATTATAGAGCACACAAAGTAATCGCATAGGATAGAAATTATGAGAGAATGTTCCACTCTGCTTCCATTCACAAACTCCCTTAAAGCTCATTTTCTTATTTTTCTCCCTGCTTTAACAGAAAAGTCAAGCAGGATGTGTTCTACATTCATAAAAATCATCACTTTTTCCTTTCTTTATCACAGCAGGCCTGCTTTGGTTGACAGAGAACCTTTAAGAAACTGAATTTATTACACAGAAAGTTTCTCTAGTTCAAAGAATCACAGAAATATTGCTCAGAAGGGAGCATCCAGACAGGCTGGATGATTCCTAAGAACTGCTACTTCATAATGTATAAGGAATTCTCTGAACGACCAATTTGCATTTTGAAATGGGATTTTTGGTAATGCTATTACCSCATTCACTCATCAGAGACTGATCAGTTTGCAAACCTGACAATCATTGAAATCGTTGAAATTTCCGGGGTGGGGCGGGGGGGAAGGGAGTCACGTATCAAACTTGCAGCGTGATCTATGGCTTGGGATCAGTTTTATCTTTAAAGTACCCCAAAGGCTGAATATGTGGGGCTTTTTTTCCTCAGCAAAAAATAAAATCCTCCCATTCCCACAAAAAACTCCTGTATTTCTAGTCACAAAATACTCTTTCAGCCCTTCAAGAAGCGACGCACTTGTCGAATGCTTTAATATATTCATGTCTTCATTGCAGCTAATGAATACATATCGATCAGCACATGATTTCCTACACTGTCATGTTGCAATCAATTCTCGGCAGTCTTCAAGAGGATCATCTTCATCAAAACCACAATGCGTATCTCTGAATAGGTCCAAGAATACTACATAAACAACACCGTGCTAAGCCAATGCTTGCAAGGTTTTCATTTTCTCATTWCAAATGCTATTGCTCTTTATTCCCCAGGTTTCCTGAGTCTCATTTAACAATATCTGCATGCAGCCACCAGAAAATTCATCAGATCTAGAACTGCATACTCCTCAGAAATAAATGTTGGATTTATCCCAAGTCCTTCTCTTGTAACAAATGCAGAAATCAATGTAGAGTACGATAATATCAAAATAATTAGCCAGGCTTAAATATAAGAGCCTTGTAACAAAAATAATAATTAACAAAATACACCATGAATATCCTCACTTACGAAGTATTTTTACTATTTTTAAAGCTTCTTTCTCCCTATGTATTTTTTTCTTTTTTTTCTTTCTTTTGGTCAGAGTGCTCTCTGCAGATGTAGGAAATATTACAATATATTTGATTTAAAATTGAAGAAATATAACTAGTGGTCTAATGCTACAGGTACCTACCTAGAATCAGATCAAAAGAAATTTTAGGTTTCATTGAGAAATTCTCTACATGAARGAGGCCCAAGTTTACATTTATTACATAAGGAAGGGTAAAAATATTTAATTGAATAAGTTTGGGGTTTTTTGTTTGTTTTCTGAATATTTAAATGCAAGAAAAATAGACTTGAATAGTCTTACTGTAGTGCTTCCTGTTTACCAGAAAGGGGTAGTAAGATTTTTACTGATTGCATGAATAGAAGTGTACCTTTTTTTTTTTTTTTTTTCCCTTTGCTGTCTCTGCACAGTTCATCCTGGTATAAGGTTAAGCAACATTTTCTTGCTTTCACTCTTTCATCACTAATAAGAGATACAAAAGGTCCCGGTGCCAAAGTTGATGGTTCACAGAGAGTATTTTGCAAATACAGAGCTCAAATGCCTGGCTCTGAGCAGACATAAGTAATCTGTCAGTGACAGTATCAAAGTGTTAGATCACTCTTTATTGCTTGGAGAAGATATAAAATAGAAACCAATGCATCCCCAGATAGCCTTACATATAAAAAAAAATTATTTCTATTAGGCAAGTGCAAAATTTTCTTTCCTCCATCTCCCCCTAAATAAAAAGCACATGAAAATAGCAGTTCTTGACTAGAAATGTGCCTCAGAAGAGTTATGTAAAGAATTAACTTACCCATCTACAAGTCCATGCTGCAAAATAAGTCTCTGAGCTTCATCTCTAGAGATTTTATGATGAAACCATGACTGAGATCTGTGTATAGCTGGAGAAATAAAGATCCTTAAAAATCATGTTGCTTTTATTGAAACTAYCAACTATTGCATCCTTCTCACAATGAATTAACTCACACATACCTATGTTAGCCATGGCAGTAGGACTACCRTGTGAATTGAGTCGTAGACACCCTCTCCTCTGTGTGGGAGAGGAGAAAAAACATCATTCTATAGCTTTTTTTTTTTGTAAGGTATAAAACACCACAAATAGTTTCTGATAAAAAAAAAAAAAAAGGGCTTCATACCCGCCATGCTAACCCTTCTTCAACGGCAACTGAAAGGGCTTCTGTTGGATTTTCTATAATTCTGCTTCTGTGTCCCGAGAAATCCATTGCTACTAAAGAATTTTCTGAAACGCTTCTCTGGAAAAAAAAAAAATCTCTCTCTATATATGTATATACATACACACACACATATATATGTATATATCACTTGTGGGGTTTTTTTAAGAGCTTCTAACAAATTATTGTTCTTCCTTAAACTGTGGGGTTCAAATATCTGCAATGCTTCCTATCAAAGTCAAATTTGGTTTTACGCTGGGGAACGTGTAATTTTTATATGCTCCTGCAAAGCTCCATTTTACAATTTGGTAGTACAGACCATTTTCTAGCATCACTGTGATGGATGATGAATACATTGCTTTACCATAAACACTGCTGATATTTTTAACCAAAACTATCTATCCTTTTGTGTGTCAAAACAAGTCAGGAAACTGATAATAAGCTGTTTAAGTAACAGACACAAGAATAACAAAATAGCTTAACAGAATCATCAGATTAAAAAAAAATTTTGAAATATTTTGCTATAAATACAGTGTTATACATTCTCTAAATGACTTTTCAAAATTTTCCACATTTAAGGATAGAAAACAACTATTTCCATAGATTATAAGATCTATTTAACATTTTCCTTCAAACTCCTATCATGGAACAGACACAAATTCAACAACTATAAGATATACTATTAAATAAGAACTAGTGGGCCTTTTTGTTTTGTTTTTGTTTTTCCATCAAGTAAAAATCAAGTCTGTAACAACAGAATTACATTAAGTACTAACAGCTGACAAAAGAACCTTAAAGTTCACCAATGTATTACCCAAAAAAACAAGGTTTATACAATCAAGTCTGATACTGATTATAATGACTTAAACCCTGGTAGGCACTGGGATATCAAATAATTTAAAAACATTTTATAATTCTACAAATTAAGGAAATATCTAGAAGGTAAAATTCACAGATTTCAGTAGACTTTGATTCAGCTTCTCTGATTCAGTTTCCATTTGGTTACAGACAGATTCCTCTAAGATAACTAGAAATGGGATCGAACAATTCTATTGTTTGCTGCAACTCTTGACACTGTAGCCTAAGCTAAAGGTCTGCCTGAATATCTGTAACCTGCAAAAAAACTTTGCAAAAGTGAAAAACAAGGGCAAAATAAGAGGAGACGCTTGTGTCTCTTTAGAAGAGGGTAGGGAACTCCTTGTAGCTGAGATAGTTGTGAACTATTCAGAAATGTGAAACTTTGAACTGATTCTCCTGCGAACTACATTCAATAATTTCAATACTTAATTCCTGAGTTTTTCAAATCTGCTAGTTAATTTGCCAACCATACACAAGTATGTATGTATGCCTGGCTTAATCCTGGTCACAGAGGCAGCTTGTGTTAGAATCTACACGAGCTAAAATTCATGTTGCAGTAAAAGTGCAGAAAAAGAAGCAAACGTTAATGGCTCCCAGGTCAACTCTAAAAGAAATAACTGGTTATCGCTACAGCTACATGTAACAGCAARTAAGAACACAGCTAGTGCACTGAGCACAATATTGAAGCCATGCATATTCCTAATATTATAGAAAATAATTTTTCATGAATACCCATAAATGCAGTTAACAGCACTTTAACAACAAGAGTTAGAAGAAAAACTCAAAGCCAAACAAACAAAAGCAATAAAAAACACTGTAAGATCATCATCATCACAAGAAGTCCTGGCAATAAATGATTCTTACCTAAATTAATAAAAAAAATTATAAAGACATTTAACTCACAAAGAAAACAYCTAAGAAAAAGAAACTGAAATTAAATGACTCACGAAGGCCTGGAATGAGGAAGGCAAGGCATTAAAGAAAAGGACAAATGGATCCAATCCTAGCTATCTGACTCTGGAGACAAACATTCTCTATTATAGGCTGCTCCTCCAAAAACCACTTCTGCCAAATCATCATGTCCCTCTGAGGTCCAGGCGGTATTATATTAGCTGAAATTCATCTTAGGTACTTAATCATTTTTAAGAAATAGAAGGTAAGTATTATTGTATACTGAAAAGTATTTATTAAAGTTAACTTTTTAATAATTTACAGCATTTGCAACTTTAAATGCTGCCCTTCTTTTTTAATTCAATTATAGTTTTGCTACTCTGCTTTTAAAATCCTCTTTCCATTCTCTGAGGTAGTGATAATGAGCMAACAACGCCTCAAAGTATTGCAGTTATGACAGCAGGAAAAAGCCTGTTAACTGGTCTTAGCTACCAGATTTGTATTAAGTAAATTAAATAACTAGCTGTCTAGTCTACCTTGACATCCCTGAAGATTTCAGCAGGCATTCACACATACGGAGATTTGCAGGAGCAGGTCAGTAGCACAACTGACGTAGGTTACTTAAAAATAGTATGATGGCAGAAACAGTGTAATTCAGTCATGAACATACTGTAGAACATACCACAGGTGTCATATTCAAAGGGCTGCAGCCACTTCTACCTTGATAAGGTTGCATGTAATTCTGATACAGCTGCATCCCATACTAAAACCAGAAAATAACATAGTTAGCATTTTACGCTACAATCCCAAGCCAAGTAAACCTTTTTTATTTCATCATTCCAATCCCTGATATAATTTCAGGAATTTGGACTTTCTGTTTTGAGACAAAGGAAAAGAAGCCTTCAAAAAAAATTTACCTTAAGCAACCTAACTGCTGTCATCCAGCAGGTCCTACTTTGCTCATCATCTGCACAAAGCTGTTTCACGTCTCTCGTTCCTCCTGATTTGTTAGGCTAGAAGGCCACAGCACAGGTTTTTTTTTTTTTTATCATTAATGCATATCTTGAAGATAATACCTGTTGAAATAAAAGCCACTAATTCTCCTATTTTATAATAGACACCTGAAGACTATTTTTAGAAATTTCAAAGAAATTTTTGCTTACCTAAAATCTGTGGCTTGCTTTAACACATATAAGAATAATAAGCTTGTACCTTAAAGCAGAATCCGTAGTTTGTTGGTGATCCAGATATCTTTTTGCCTGTCAAAGACATGTACATATCACTATTGCTGAATTCACAGAAAAACTGCAGATGCCTTGGTTCCTAAAAAGAAGAATGATGTAATAAAATTAGACTATTTTTAGCCATCCTCTCCAGATAAGAAACTGAGAAATAGATATCCTGTTCCAAAGTACGGTCTTACATAGAGCGGCTTTAACTGTAACACTGCCTCAGGAAATCGAGACATAGGCAACTCACAATTCACGTCCTAATGCAGAGGAAAGAACTCCTCAAACTAGTCAAGGAATTCCTTCTTTCGCAAACAGAAAAAAAAACACAGTGAAAGTGATTTGACTTCTAGGAAAACAAAATAGAACACACTTTCAGAATCTGAAAAAACAACATACTATAATAATTATTGTTCAGTACTATTTCTAAGCATTACATCTACCCTCCAAGGTCACTTAAGTCCAGGAAGCAAACAGAAAATAGTTGCTGAAGGATACAAAAACAGTTCAGGGAAGTCCATGACAGTTAACAAAAAATGCAGAACACACAGAAAACTTGCTTTTAAGTCATTTACAYAAAAGGGGTCTCATCTGCATTACATGCAGTTTGCCATAATCAGGTTAACAGTATCATCAAAAAATTGAATATAAAATGAAAAACCGTAATTCTAAAAATGTTCCTATAAAATCTTCTTATATCATATTTTTAATTTGGTTTACTTTCAGTTTTCTCTTGATAATGAACTGTTGTATACACCTTTCAGACCCCCCTACTAAAATTTCAACATTTAAAAACATACAGTCCTAACAGATTGGAAATATATTAACTATATATAACCAGAATAAATCAAATAATCTGGAAAAACAAAACAAAACCTACTTTTCCTGAGACTAYGTTTTCCTAGTTTTATACCACAGTCTCTCTATATATTGTAAATATAATAAAAAGTTRTACCTTTTGAACACTATATTTTGAAATTTGAAATTTAAATTTAGGTTGTTAGGTTGTTTTAGGTTGTTGTTATTACAGCAAATCATAAACATTTGTTCTAACTTTGTACTTTTTCTTTTTTTTCTTTTTTTCCCCCTTTTTTTTTTTGCATTACCTTTGATGTACCTTTAGTGGAAAAATAAAGACCAGATCTTCGCAGAAGGAAATACAGCCTTTTCCATGACTTCTTTCCCTGCTCCCTTGCATGCAAGAAACCATGAATTTCAGGATATGTGCTGGAGTTTAGAAAAATCTGAAAGAAAAACAGATACGCTTTGTATTTATTTTTAATTCAAAATCTCCTTTTTGTTTTATTAACGTACTCACACAAGCCCATGAGGAACATACCCCTAAGCCAACTATCATACCACATTATTTCAATTACCATTACATCTAATCTCATTAAGATTACCTCTGATTTAAGACATGCAGGACATTACAGAATTTCAAGGTATGCACAGTGTGTTGTGTATTTACACAGAACATATGGTTTGAAATGACAGCATTAATTACGCAGTACGTTGTCTTCTGCAGTGAAATCACTTTAAGAAGGCTGGTCCCACGCCTCAGACCCATTTTTATGTGAACTGCAAACTAATGTCATAAACAGAGTTAAAAATGCCATCCCCTCCCTGGTGTTACTTGCTGGATAAGGGAACTGGCCCAAACTAAAATTATTTGGCAGACAAGTTACAAAACCACATAGCCCAGGGTTTCTACCCTCAGCCTGACCAAGATCCTACCCAAAGGAGAAGAAATGAAAGGTTTTAGGGTCTGAAGTGGTGCTTAGATAGCAGGTTTATCAAACTCGAGTACAAGAGAGGATGGGCTTGCCTCTAAGAGGCACTGGCTCCACTGAAGGTCAGAGAGAGAATTTAGGTGAAAAAGTTATACCAGAAGGAAAGTAAGAGGGCTTAAAACTCAAATAGCTATCAACTATTGCCTCTAGAACTGCAAGAGGTAGGTATAAACTTTCACAAACCATGGAAATGCCCATCAGCAGAACAAGGTAGACAGAAAAGTTAATTCACACAGTAACGTGAGTAACTTTTTAGCCACTGCAAAGAGACATTGTTCAGAGTGTAGCATAGCTGGTATCTTGCTAAGATGAAGTACAGACATAATTTTAGTCTGTGAAGATCGAAAAGCACCTAAAGCTGGACAAACAATTAGGTATTTTAATCACATGCAACATATTAATTTCTATTCCTCTTCCAAAAACAAAAAGATACAGACCTACAGCTCATATTTATGAACAGTGACCTAATGTTTTTCAATTTCTGTAAATGCCACAAAAACTGTGTATTTGTGTGTGAGCACATGCATGTATAAAYACAAAGTGTTTGTCCCTATATATCACTTTTTGCTTTTATCTGAGAACGCAAGTTTTATTAGTGAGCCTGTCGAGCAACCCAGCGCCAGATTGGCCTGCAATGTCATAAATACTATGCAGACTCACAGGTGAGTGATACAAGGGGGTTTCTTGCTGATTTCTGCAGCTCTACTGCTGCATTTGCCTCCCACTGCTTCCTGACACTCCTGGGTTCCTCTATCTCCAGGACAAGTTGGCTGAGAGAACCACGGCCTGGAAGCAGCAGATCCAAAGTCAAGGAGCCAGACTGGCTGGCACCTGGCTGCAGCAAATGATAAAGTGAATGGGATCTTGGACGAACTCCATGTTCTTTTGTCACTAAATAATGGAGCCTAACCAAGATAAGGTTATTTTCAGTCATGTTGCTGCATGTCAGATGCATGACCATAGCACAAGCAGCCCCTGCTGAGTTAATTAAATTTAGCAGGTGCAAGTGCAGCAATAGGGGCAGGCTTGGCCTGTGAGGGGTGTGCCTCGCAGGTCTAGCCCGCAGCTAAGGGATGCATCACGAAGGCTTTGCGGCTGTTCCAACCCGAGGGGTTCACATTACAGAAAGACWAGCTATACCCACCTACACGTGCTGCTGTCACATTCTGTGTACAAATGCACTCTACGCTATTTCAGCCATATCAAAGCAGACAGGTAGGTCCTGGTATGTGTTACAGTCTGTTAATCTTCCCATTTACCACGTATAAACAGGTTCACTGGCAGTGAATATAAAACACTTTTTTTTTCCCCCCCAATGTAGTCTTCTACCATCATAAACAAAGTCAAACAGAAGTTTTAGGGTAATCTAAATAGGGCCAATATATGTAAAACAAAAGTAGCATCTCTTTGGGCTTTAATGCCTCTGCTAAAGATGAAATCAAACACTGGCCCCTAGCCTGTCCAAGTATCTTGCCCAGGATTCCTGCCATGAGCCTATCCAACAGAAGAGGCTTTTATGTAAAAGACATTTCTTACTCAGCAGACCAAGTTGGATGACCAATACAAAGCTCAGCTTCAACTATTAGCGTGGTACCCAAGTCATGAATTAAATCAAGTAGAAATAACACTAGGAAAAAGGCAATCACCATTTCACCTAATTTGTTTAACACAGCTGAGTTCACTGGGAGAAAATATAACAGGAACAAGCAGTAGTTAAAACCACTGTCTGTCACAGCTAACAGACATGAAAAGTATTTTGGAGTAAGAATCACTCAAAACAAATAGAAAAAAGAAGCCATACTTCTTTAATAAAACCTACCATTAAAAATGTTAGAAATAGGGAACTTAGCAGCTGTTTTGTTAAYGGAAGTATATTCAAGACTAAAGTTTATTGTAAGTTTATTTCCATGTACAGGACAAAAGAAGAGAAGCTTTTGATATAGGTAAGAGAGGAGAGAGTTAAGAGGGCCATATGCTGCAGACAAGAGTTACCAGTCACTCATGYAGAAATAAACAGTGCCCTGAAATACACTCTAAATGGCACATACAGTGGCATTACATGTCCTTCAGACACTAACAGACGACAGTACCAATGATTGTATTATGATTTCAATAGTTGCAAAACCAACCAACTTCAAACCAACCTGAACGGCAAACTTGGGAAAAAAAAAACAAACAAACAAAAAAAAAAAAAAAAAAAAACCCAAAAAAAACCCAACAACCCACAAAAAAACCCAAACAAACAAACCACAAAACAGCAAAATCCCAACTGAACAGGAAAAACATTCTACAGTCTTGGATTAATATAACAGTAAAACAAAGAGAGATCCTAGATGTTCCTGAATGGGACATAAGGATTGAAAGTTGCACACCCAAGCACACAACTTATTGTCTGCACCTCCAACATTCATTTGCACTGAAACAGCAACTGCATTAGTGGAGAGAWCATCCCCCAAGGCAGGTGCTTCTTGAGCAGAGCTTTCTCTTGAGAAAAGTTAAAGTCTGCCATCTGTCACTTTCTAAAGGCTCCATGAATCAAATTTGAATTTGATAGGTAATTTCTTCAGATTGGGATCAGATGACAACCATCCAATGCCACTGCGTGTGAGCAGGATTTCTTCTGAACCAGCAACTTTAGCTTTTCTGGCAGCAAGTGACCCCAGCCATGAACTAAGTTCTAAGTTTTCTCCATCCCAGTCAATCTGATCGAATCAGCCAGAATCAGAAAGGCCAGCAAAACCCAATGGGGGAAGGTAGAGAACCAGACAGAATATATCCAGGAGTCCGTTATGAGACTGAAATTCAGTGCATGGAAATGCCAGACCAAACAAGCAGGGAACAGGAACTGCAATGGAGTCAGATGACAAACTGTGCTGAGAAAAGGGGATTTGTACAGAGGTTAAGGAGAAGGAAGTTGGAATCTTAAATCTCTGAAGGTAGCAGAGGGGAACAACTAAGAATACTGGGGAAAGGGAGTAGAGAAGGAAATGAGAGAAGGGAGCAGAAGAGACTGTACTAATAATTCTACCTTTTCTAAAATCCATAGGGCTTGTCCTTTTAAACCCTATTCTGTCTTTACTTAATTTTTGCATATATAACATCTTTTATTTATCTAGGAAAGATTACGCTCCTTTCTCTAATACATTCTGTATCAGGTGAATGGTTTTTCATTGCTCTGGAAGACAGCCTGGAGATGTGCTATCTACAATTTTTTTTTAACGTATTCACATTATGCTTAAAAAGCTATTAGAAAGAAGCAGTTAAATTGGTCAAAATAAGACTTGTGCTCTGAACTTCAAGTCSACCTACAGAACCTGCATATCAATCACATCTATTGAAAGTTGAGGGAGAAAGGGGAAAAAAGAGGACTACTGCTAAAGTAAAACCAGAAAAGGCATAATTGCCCAAGTAATTTTGACCTTTACTTTAAAGGTGTGTGATAGCTAAAACAGTGGCTTATATTCTGCTTAATGAAAAAAAATGCAATAAATAAAACTGAAAGTTCAAAAAATAGATTTGCAAATATTTTAGACAAGAGACAAGTCCCATCTTAAATAACAGGTGAAAACATCAATTTCATATCTAATTAGACTGTGTGATTTAATTSTGTTCCATCTATGAGATACTAATCCTCAAAGAAAAAGGGCAAAAGTGAAAACAACAAAAAGTGAAAATCGCAGAATATTTCTTTCCTACTGGAGAGATCTCATATCAAAATCTACTTACTACATTGATTTTTAACATAGCTTAAGATATTCAATTTGGGAAAGGAAAAAAGTGACAAATGACCATACTGATGACCTTTATACACATGCACACAATATTGTCTCTCAGAGCAGCCATAACCCAATACATACAGTAACATACGACTGTCTTACATCAGAGATCTTCATGGCAGAACTGAAATCTTCTCTCTCTATAAACAGAGATTTATTATAATTCAGACAGTGATTTTACCTAACACTTGTTAAAAGGATGTGGGACATGTAAATTTGAAGGGAGTTAGGCAGTTCTGGTGATTTGATTTGAAGACATCCATCAAAATGCTTAATCTTTTTCTTTCAAAGGAAGTTAAGAAAAATACTTGAAAAACATTTTTTCTTCCTTACAGCTCAATCCACATAAAGCTGTAAAAGTATAAGAAGCAATTTTTAATCACTTGTAAGCACTGAGTTGTTAAAACTAATGTCTCTCTTGATACTTGACCAAGCACATCACAAATAACAACCCAAGCCCATTAACTTGTCTTAATGAAAGTTTCCAAGGAAATAGCAACACACAGTAAGCAATCAACTGAACAGCTTCTGTTAAAATGTGCCTGACGGCTGCCCAAGCTATAAGGTCTAGTATCTAGTAAATCTTATTAGATCAAACATAGTTAAGCAGAAAACAGCAATGGAGGAGAGTACCTACCAAATTTTTCAAGCAATCAAAATTAGATGTAATTATATATTTTTAGAATGATTCTCAATCTTACTCCAAGCTCTGCACATAGTCTCCATATCACATATATTCTATTTCAAGAGTTTAAGAAGCTTCAAGCAGTACACAGAGAATAGCTTCTGTGCAAGGGTACATGGCCAATAGGTTCACTGCAGAAGTCTTTATCATCTTTTTCAAATTACCAGATTGAGAGGAAAAAAACCACTAAATTCTATTACCATAAGGGACCATGTTTTCAAAATTAAACTGCATAATCTATATTTAGGTAGCAAGAGTGAGCTATTTTTCAATAGATGTGTAAATGTGTAGCATCTTTTAAAGCTAAAACTTTTTATTTAGGTTTTTAAAAATGATTCATGGTATCCAGTATATGTCAATTAAATTTAAATTGGAACATTTTTGACATATATGGGACACCTAAGCCTCCTGACTTCAGCATACCCTTCTATGAGGATAAAACAGTTTGATACAAAAAACTGCTTTCAAAGTCAGTTCTTTAATGTGTTTCACCTTCTGGTACATGCTAAGGTATAACTAATGATATAAATGAGAAAAAAAATATACAATTCTTATATTTATATAGTCCTACCATAAAGTCATATTATATTGCTTTTCCAAGCATTCTTTATCCCCAGAACTGGCATATTAAGTTGTTGTCTTAAGACAGTTAAAGTTCTTCTATTAATTAATCTTTCCAATGACAAGCAAACAAGAGTGATGTGTACATTTCCACCTTTATTACTCATTTTTCCCCTCTTTGAAAAGTAAAATGATGATCCCTGATATGGTCATTCTGCAAAATTATTCCCACTGTAAATTAGAATCTTGTGTCCACTTAAAAGATGACTAACACTGAGTGACCTACCATTTTTTTTGGAGGGGTACAGCAGCCTTCAAGCTAACAAATCACACTAGTCAGTCTAAATTTTCTACTCATTAAGTTCAACTATTTAACTCTTTTTTAGATCAATTTGTATCACTTACAGGTTCCTCAATATTCTACCATGGCCTGCTGTTAAGAGTATGTGCTGAAAATACACATTCTAAGGAAACACAATCTTTCAGGTGAAATACCCAACAAATGCATTAGCCATGTTTACTGGTTTTTCTCCTTTCCTGTACTCTTGTRTGCAATTTTCAAAGTCTGGTCACACAGGAACTTTCTGGAAGGGAGAAATCATTCCACAAGGGAAAAAAATGTTAYTTTCCATGTTTTAGTCTTTCAGAACCTAAGGACAAATTTCAGAGAGAACTACATTTATTTACTGCAGATATTTGGAAGTTCTGAGCTATGCTGTCTTGTCTTCACGTCAAGATTACACACCTGTAGTATCCCAGAGTGGCTTATAGCTGCACTGGTCTCACTTGAAAAAGACATCATATGATCTGGAAAAAAGCTCTGTAAAGACAATAATTTGTATCAAAGTTATGTAAAAATAAATACAAAGCTTCTTATCTCTTTTGGACATAAAATTAAACTTCTCAGTGCTGTGTAAGACATTGCTGTTTCTCTGATCCAATAATTCTAGTTTATCTTTCTCTTCCTAAATTTGTGACATCCTATATGTTATCTGTGGAAAACTCTTTTCTGCTGTTTTTATTACACTAGAATCTCAGTAAAATATTTCATACTTTGCACTAACAGAAAACAATTCCTCTTGTTTTGATACAACATGAGCATGAATTAACCACYAAAATGTGACTATGTCAACATAACATGCCTAAAAACATTCACATTTATGAATTTGTACCAACTTCATTGTCAAAGAAAGTTCAAGTTGTAATTTTTAGGCTACTTCTGCATTTGGTGAACTCAGGGTAGCTATGCAGTCATGAATCAGAAAAGAATTTGACCATTATTAATAAAGTTTTCTCAAGGCTTGGACAATTTCCAAGCTAAATATTCCCTTGACCATTGGGAAATGCCCACTGCCCAGTGACTTCCATTTTTAGTAATGCTGAACTATTAGTAGGATTAATTAACAAAGCTTTCTAATTACACCTTTTCTAATCACCCCAAAGAGTAACTCGACAGGAATAATAACTCTGATGAGCCACAGTTGATGTTATTCACAGTTACAAGTCTGTCATTAGTCAGCCATTATACAGCAACATCTACACAATTTGTCCAGAGAAACACAGGTGGAGCAAGGATAAAACCTCAAATCTCCTATTCTTTTAATGTCTTAGCGTCTATCTTTCTGTGCTTTTCCCAGATAGATAAGCGGAGTTCTCTTCCACTTTTCACTTCTCAAGCCCTTGCACATTTCTGCTATTTATCTCTCTGACATCTGAGGCTAGCTGGCACTGTAAGAAAGGGTTTGGAGTGATCTGAATGCACAGTGCATTTCAGTTAGCAGATGGGRAGCTTCTCCTGCTGAGACAGTGCTTCTTCCACAGCCTTTGCCATCAGCAAAGATCTGAATCAGCAGCATTAACCTTTGGCAACATCCAAGAGTTGCTAGCTGTCTCTTTTCTTCCCATTGCTTGCATGCACCATCTTTGACTCTGCTTTCACTTGTTCCTAGTAGGCTATGGCTGCTCAGGGCCTTTTTGTGTCAGTTGTCATTTAGCAATAGTTGTCGGCAACTGCTATGGGGCACAGCAAATATTCAATTTTCACTTAACAATAAAGTCATCTTTGCTATAGATGCTCCTCCCCACACTGCTTTGTTTCATATTTTCCTGTTGGTCTATGGAAACCTCATTTAGAAGAGTAAAACCTTCAAAATTTTATTTCAAAATGTTTTATTATAGGTCTGTGCACAAATATAAAGCTAAATCTACCTCTGCCCCCTGCCAGAAGGGTATGAATGTGGATGTTTAGAAACCAGAATTACCCACAGCTACACACATTACAAAACTTTCCTATACCCGCCTCCCAATTATTCACTCTGGCTCATATTACTTACCGCTYTATACTCTGCCTATCTGCATTGAGACTATTTTGCTTTACATTGCAGCAATTGCACCACTTCACAGAAATAGYGTTATGACTTACCACTGGATTCTTAAAAAATTCATATTTGGCATAATATTTTCTAAAATACAGTCTGCTTTCCTCTTCCGTTCCCCAGTTTGACTGGACTTCCATTACTAATTCATGGTCCTCTATAGCTCTTCCTGTAAAAGGAGACACATAACTTGTTTTTCTTTTTATTTTCATTAAAAAAAGCCCTGAAGTTTGTGAAATCATCATAAAGAAATTTCCAAATAAGTATGTGCTTTTGATGGCCACTTGTATTGTGTTATGGATTTGAACTAACAAGATGGAGTTTTATAAAGCTGCAGGCTTTATTTAAATGGTCACTAGCACCTCCAAATTTAAATTACACTCTAACAAATGAACTACAAGCTAAGAGTATGTGTCTCTGCCAAACATGGTGTTTTAACATCCAATTCTGATCATGTTTTTAAATGGGAAAAAAGCCATCTTATAAAACCATGTAACTCATGCAATTCTCTGATCACATTTTTAAACGCACTGTACTATTCTAACTGTTCTGTACTTAAAATGAGCACTAATGTTCTCATGGAACTGCCTGATGTTAGAGAATTTTAAATATATCCTAACACATTAAAAGTAGTAACTTAAACATTTCTTTTCCACTTATATTAGGCATACCATTAAAAAAATATAGAGAAGGATTTTGTAAGTGTCTCTGGGCAACCAGTGAGCCTTATTTTCAACTTCTAGAAGAGCTGTGGGCCCAGCCTTTTTTGCTAAGAAGCAAAAATCAAATCTCAAAATTTGAAATAATTAAAGCCTCTTTACAGCCTGCTTTTATAGATCTTTGTTTGCTACCTCTTTCATTCATCATTAGTTAGTGCTTCCATACTGCCCAGTCTGACGGGTAAAAGCCTTAATCTAGCTGCAAACCTATAAGCTTGTTCCTCAGGAAATTCTGTGCCAGCAAACCTAAATAAACAGGTTTGTACAGTTCTTGAATCCATAAAGTCAGGCATTAAGAATTCTGTAATAAACTTACATTTTTAAGTAGAATAATTCAAGGAAATCAAGAATTAAAGTATTTTTACAAAAATCAAAAAAACCTTCAAAAACATTTGTAAGGCTTGGGCAGGCCGTTTGAAACGTTCTTCAATACTAGAGGAAAAGAGACACTGGAGAACAGAAGCACTTACTCAAAAGCAGCAGTTTTTCTTTTTTTTTTTTTTTCCCCCTCTTTTTATTTCTTTTTCCATCCAGTTTTACAGAAAGAAAGCTCTCCACTGGGATGACATTTTAAACTCCTGAATGTCTGGCATCGTGACATTTAAGGAAATACCATTTCTTCAAGAATTGTCGGTCCAAAAAAGACATACTCCATCACCCCAATGGATGGGGAAGGATGATGATTTTTTTTTTTTTGAGGTGTCACATCATATAACATTTCACAATTAATTTAGCTTCTTACGGGAACTGAGAGGCTGAGTTAGTGTCCTCCAAAACAGGGTCCTGTTGTCAAACTACCAAAGTGCTGCCATGAGATTCACCTTAGTTTCAGCTAGACCTGCAAAGTCCTGACCTTCCCCTCTATACATTCACTATTGAGAGTACTTCACGCAGACGGGCAACTGCCACAGTCCAAAGTAATAAGTTTCTGTAAGTGGGAAAAGAAACATGGAGCCCATGGAAGACTCAATGGTTAAGTGCATGGCAAAACAGCTCATTAGCTGAAGTCACCTATGCAAAAGGGAGTGCAAACAACATTTGAAAACTACTCCATGGGAAAGAGCAATTTTGAAGCGACAGACAGTCCCATGCTGGGAAGGGGAGAGCGCTGGGAAGCTCAGTTAGGCACAGCCCCGGCAGAGACCCAGGGAGCAGGGCTGGCAGCAGACACACCACTCAGCTGCCTCCGGTTAGTGCACACTGAACACGGCACCCACCATCGGGAAACATCCAGGGATTCATGCGAAACCCCTAGACGCTGAAGTCGTCCGGCCCGGGGCGGCGCGACTCACAGCGCCCGCGCTCGGTCAACCGCCACTCCGCCCGTTACCGACGCACGGGGACCTGCAAGGAGCAACAGCGGCCCCCGGTGGCGCAGCGCGGGGCCGCCCGCAGGGCGCCTGCGCAACGCTCCACCGCCCCGAGCAACGGTCCTAACGGCCGCGCCGTTTTTAAAACGAACATTTTGTCTTTCTCTAAAATTACACCCCAAAGAGCTGGACTAATTAGAAGACTGCGTGGAGAGCTCAGGTCTTGGGAATCTAAGGCATATAACACATTCAGACATCACTACCGACAAAGCCAAACAGCAGGCCCGCAGGAAACAATATGTTTACTGTAACACATAATTTGTAATTTGTTATTAAAGCACACTTCTTAAATATTTTTAACATTACTGTTCATAAGATATACCGAAGAAACTCTTTAAAAATAGTATGACCCTAAGAATATACAATCAATTTCAAGAACTCTAAAACTTTATGAAAAAAGCATTTTCATTAATGGTTTGATAATAAAACCATCCAAGAAATCTTTTATATAGATGCAAACTATTTGACAGGATGTATGTTGTGCAAATAAATAAACCTGAAGAAACAATACTGCAATTGTTCAGGCATAGTTTGACAAAAGTATTTTCTTCAGTAATTGCTTCACTATTTAAACATTAGCCACACTATAAAATACAGAAAATACTTTCACTATTTGTAGAGTACTGTTTTCTGAAGCCATTTTTCTACCTCTTCTTCTGTAGCAGTCAGTCATTTACAGTCTCAACCCAGATTTAACTCTGACCTTACTCTGAGCTAGAAGCATCTTACAACTGATACATTCAGTGCAAAAGGTTATAAATATCTTTCAAATGTTACAAAGCAAGAAATATTTTTTGAAAAATATTTGTGGCTGCCTTCATAGGATAAAGGAGTAGAAAAGGGCAGCAAACCGTTTTAGCTTTTGTAGTTCATCCTTAAAAAACTGTTGTTAAACCTAATGCAGTCTGAGCTGCACAGTCAAGCTTATTTTATATCAATACGTGAGTCCAGATTCCCTAGGTAGCATGAAAATAGCTTTCAAACCTATTTTTGCATCCACAGGATTAGAGTAACCTTGTAGCAGTCGCATCTCTTCTGAGAACTAAGGCTTTCTATCTACTTTACCATGCAGGAAGGCCTCAAAACTTCCTCTTTCTCAAGCCACACACCCTTGAACTGGCAGCTAGGAATGCTGCAGAAGAAGAAGCATCAGCTTTGGTAACTTCTCTAGCACAGTGCCAAAGCTGAAGAATAATATGGAAATGTTAAGTGATTAGAAATTAAGAGGAGATAATTTTCTGTCTTCTAGAAGACTTTTCTGATACAATTTCCAATCAAAAACAAATAAAACAGAATACTGAAAAGCGGTGCTGTAAAAGTAAGCAAGATTATACAATTATCCATAGTTTATTACTACTTTCCCAAAGTAGGCACCTAAACTATGCGGGTTTTTTGTGTGTGTGTCGCTACAAATGGACCCCCTTTCCTCCTGCATTTAACATGATTTAGTTATTTGCCTTAATGTGCTGCAAGCTTATGCATGTACACCACAAAAAAGCAGACAGACCACAATTCCAAATTGTATTTTTAACTTGAATCTACAAATTAGAACTTTTATACTGTATAATAGAAATAGAGAATTTTACTACACTGTGAAAACTGATGTTGCAAAAGGAGCTCAGAGTTTCATTTTTAGCAATTTGACCTATTAAGCATAAAACCTCTACAATAAAATTGTATTACTCATAAGCGGAAATTAAAAAAAAAAAAAAAAGTTTTGTTTGCTTTAAGTAGTCCTGTTCCAGACTGCACAATAAATCTAGCCAAACTGATGGGACTGAAGGAGAATACGGACAACATACTCCAATGTTTTTWCTAAAAACAGAGTCCTGTTGTCCAGATAGCATAGCACTATGTGACCGCTTTCTGTCCTTGATGTCAGATGTGTTAGGAAYAACAAAGATTCTATTTGCAATGAAAATATTCCCGCTCTCGCTAGAGATAAGTAGAAGATACAGGCAAGAGAGGAAAGAAATACCAAAGAAAGAGCAAGCAAGAGCCAGGAAGAATTTGCAGAGACATGGCAGGTGTCTCCCAAATCACTTTTGCCGATGCAGACCAAGCAGCGTATGAGCGCTCACAGAATGTACTTCACAGCTGAGCTTTCAYACCAAAACCAACAATCCTCCCAAAACACTAAAACCTTCACACAAACCCTTTCTCCTCTCTCTACAGTGGGAGAAACAAAATTTGATTGGACTTTGTTTCCAAGTCTTGCTATGATAATTTTACTTCCGTATAAAAACAAAACACTCTTATTTACTGCCATGACATTATACGACATTAGTCTTACCTAAACCTGTGCGAGTAAGTTGTTCAAAGAGAGTCCAGCTGTGGTCATCAATATAGTGGTTCTTCAATATTAACAGCTGACATAGGTCCCTGGCTGTTATATCACTGGGTACTTCCAAAGCTCTGCTAGAATCATCTTCACYGTACACTTTAATTACCTGTAATAAACAGAAAAACTGAAACACCCATAAGCATCCAATTAATGTGATGTTAATTTTWAGTTCCTCTCTCAATTTCATGACTGAGACAAGAATTTACATGGATAAGATGCAATGCTAAAGACAGCTATTTCCTCTGTGAGCAATGATGTAATTGAGAACAAAACAGTCGAACAAAGCAGACTCAGTCTAAATTTGGTTACTGGATATCTTTTGTCACAAGACACTGGTCAGATTAGTGCAGCCACTTTGAAAAGAAGTTGTAAAAGAGAAATAGGTAAATATGGTGAAACATCATATTCTTATAAAGTTCAAGATAAAACCATGGACCATAAACAGCAAAATTGAAGAACTTTATTAATGCAAAAAGATGGAAGGATTTGATATAGTTCAGAAAACAACAAATTCAAGATGGTCATGGTTTCTTACACAAATACTACAAAGCTATTTCAAACTCTGACAAGAAGTATGAATAAAAGGTATATATAATATATATGTATATACACACATATACAGAGACAGCAYGGCATATATAGAAAAGAGAGTTACCATAATATGTAGGATCAGGAAAGTAAATACAATATTGCAGTAAATGTATATACAAAAACTTGGTACAGAGTAGACAGTTTTTGTCATGTTTTAACTCAGTGTCTTTTTTTTCCATAAAGGATGTTAGGGGTGGGAGGGGAAAGGAAGCAATACAAACTTTCATAACTTACATTTTAAGATTTCACTAAAAATTCATATTTTTCAATATTGGTACACATTGCAGAGCCCTGAGAAATGGGTATGTATTAAGTTCTTGAAATGAAGCTTGGGCTAAATCTGTTTATGATTAAATTTTATCCAAGAGGTTGAATAAGCTGTGTTGTATATGGACTGTTGGAAAGAAGGCATGCCAATTTACTTTGTTTTTGTTTTCTGGAGGATCAAAGACACTCAGTGACTATTGATGAAATTCCTTATTGCCCAATCTGCATTAAGTTCTGCACAGTGACTAATCTCACTAAAGTCAACAATAAAAACTTTTTTGGTACAACAGTAGAAAATAACTTTGTATTTCTCACAATAGTCAAGCAATACAGTTCTGTTATGCTTTTTCCTTTGTCATTTTTTAAAAATGGCCAAAAGATAAACAGTGAAAAATGCAGAGGCACTAGGATCAACTCCTGTACTCAACTCCTTGTACTGTATGTTAAAATATTGAAGTAGTCTCTAAAAGAAAATAGATGTTTGAAACTTTGTTGGGATCAAAAACAGTCAGGTAAACGTATGAAGAGGATATGATGCAACATTAAATATGTCATAAAGGTCTTCTAGGTACTCAGAAACCCAGCATCATTTTTACTCTTATTTTCTGTTTCCAAGCAAGTATTTTTACCTGAAAGCCAGTTAAAAGTCTTTGAGATAGGGAAGTGAATGCATTCATTAATGAGTTAATAAGAAAAAGATTTCAATATTTACATTTTCTAGTAGTTCGAAGTAGCACTAGACTGAGCAACTCAACATATTGCTTCTCTGCCAGAATCTTCCAAGTGTTAACGCAGTGCCTGCAGTGTGCTGTATCCATGTGCAGCACTAGACAGTTCACTTGCTATAAGTCCARCCACAGTAGCAGGGAACTCAGCACAGGTTAAATTACCCTGCCAGCAAAGCATAAACATGCTAATGACAAAGGACTTCCAGAGGGGATATTCTTAATTCATTCCAGATACRCTCCTCGCAGTTTTATTCAGGTTATGCTGGAAAGCACATCACAGATGTGCTTTCACATCTGTGCATACACATCACATCTATCAGTGCACACCTCACACCTCATCTGAAACTCACTTACCAAGCCTCCATGCCACTGTAAACCCTTCATTAGACATCAAGACACAAGTTCCTACTTTAAAGACAAGCAGTCATGGTATTTTGAGCCTGCCCTCACCTGCTATTGTACTAAACTAATGCCAGTTTTGAGCAGTGAGCGGTCAACAACGCAGTTCTCTCTTGAGCAGCCAGAGCAGCTGCTCTGTGCTGGAGTGGGAAGGTCAGCAAGGATTTGTAACTGCATCTCCTGCAGCCTGCTTGCCTCCCATGAGAAGGCAAGAAAACAAAGCTTGGGCCAGCACTCGCATGCTCTCTTAACACCAGAACAAGGCAAGCGGACTCCATTTGTAAACATGTACAGATTAAAGCACTGATGTCCTAACTCCTTTCCAAAAATTTGCATTTCTCTAKGGAACTACAAACACAGCAGTTCTGTTTCAATATTTAGCCCAGCATTTTAAATCAGCATGAAATCCATGATCATTTCCTTTAATATGTTAGCTCATAAATAGCGACAGCTCATAAGTCTTCCATAATATTCAACCAGCCTTGCCCCTGCAGTACCAATCTCTGGGATGCAGCAAACAGAAACACCAGGCTTCTGACTGCTGAAAACCTCCCTTTGCTCACAAACAAGCCCCCTCTAAGCAGAGCCTTCCATGTAACACATGCAGGTCTAGCAGAAAGGCGGTCCTAAATCTTCACAAGCCTATCCTATGCTACAGCCAAGTACCTGCATGGAAGACGACCACATCAATAGTGAAYTAAATAATACTAGCGGAACAACAAGGAATGACTGTTACAGCTGATTTTATAAGATTTAGCCTCTTTGGCATCATTCCCACTGTTAAGCAAGTTGAACTGGTAGCAAAGCAGGCTGTTTGCTGTATAGTCTTCTCCATGCACAACTTACTCTGTCCCAGTCACACAAAAATTATGTTCTGAAGTTCAGATTTTTTTTTATTTTTTTTTTTACATTCCTGCAGCATTATGAAGATTCAAAGATCACATCAGAAGAGGTGGCTGGCACGGTGCATTGGGTGCACAGACAAAACAGCACACCCTGACATTAAAGGATGTCCTACTCTSAGCAACACTGAAGGGTAGGGACAGMCTCAGCAGACTCTCCAGTAAGTGAGGGTAATTACAGAAGGGGAAAGGAAGCAGAGAGAAGTACAGTGATTTTCCTTATATTTATCAACATTCCTGCAATACAGCCAGGATGAGAGTTCAGCTTTCCCACTGCAGGGCCCTGGCTAAGGACATCGTGGCATGCTCAAGCAGCTAAAGTTTTCTCCAGGTATACACCAGGTTAGGTGTKGCACTCGTTTTACAGCACGAACACGTAGAGCTGTGTTGAGGCCCCTGATGGAGACTTTTACAGCAATTCTTTTTAAAAGGGTTAAGAGTTGCAGCGCAGATGACTAGGCTCTCATTGCGGAAGAAACAGACTTTTTAAAATGCTGAAGACAGCAACAGAAGTCATTATAATGAGCTGCCTGCGGCCATTTGACTTGGGGAGAGGAAAACCTTGAGGGTGGCCTTGGACTACAGCTAAAGCAAGCAAGCAAGCAAGCAAGCAGGCAAGCAAGCAAGAGCAGAGTTTGTATTCTCTGTGAGTTTCCCCACTTGGCTTTCTCAGGATAGAGAAATAAATCCTGCAAAAGCTAAAGCAACTGACTACCCCAGCTAACAGCTATGACATGTGCCACCTTATAAAACACAGAAATGCGGTGCCATTTTTCTGTTCCTTACGAAGGATCCAGATACAGCAAAAGGCAACGGGCAAGCAGTCACCTTAAAAACCCTTCTGAACTTCTATTAGAGTTTGAGTTTAATGAATTAAGTGTGATAGTGTAAATCTCATCAGGTTAAGTGACCTTCRAGAGTTTTTTTTTAATTAAAAAAAGCTGCTCAGTCTGCACTTTCCAGTGTTTGAAGCAGAGCATATTTGTTCCAAAGGGAGTGGATTGCATGCAAGAAAATAATGCAAAGTCTCATTTTTCCATGGAAATGTGTGGCAATAAATACTCCTTCTCCCCAAGGCAGAAGATGCTGTAAGAATTAAAAGATGGCAGGATTATATTAAAAATGCAGTTGTACTGGCCTCTTAAAAAGATGAGAATGTCTGAGGGACCAGACCATTCTCTCTCCCTTTCTCTCTTTTTTTTTTTTTTTTTTTTTCTCCTTTTTTAAACAGCCATCACTCTTCCTTATGCTGGCCAGTCATCCCCATCCACTTCCATTTCTTTTTTTCCCCTTTGAAAAACTGTCTCAGAAATAGCATACAAGAAAAGAGCTGCTAGCTGAGAACAAGCTGTCATTACTGTTCTCATTAGCATACTCTCTCAAGCTTTGTCCTAAAGTAAACTATGTAATTTGCCTTGACTATACCTGGTAGACTGTTAGAAAAAGCTGCCTCAGTTGTGCTCAAATTTTCCTATTTTTGGCTTTTGTTTATAAATATGGAGACTTTAGACCTTCTCTAGGCCAGAAAAACAAACACCTCAATAATTTTCACTTTAAGCCAAAGGAAATAAGAAATTAACAACTTCAGGATCTTTTTTTTAAGAGGAAAGCAACTGCTGTCCATGATAAGCATTAAGCACTTTCACTGCTGGTGGGGCCAGGTAAAGATGTACACCTTTCCTATGCACCATCTTTCCATTTTTCAATATATTGAAAATCAGTATGTCAACTCATCCTTCCATAAATTAATTTGCTACTCTTACTTCAAAATAAATGTGTTTGTATATTGCTTGTATTTCACTAATCACCTTAACTCAGAATGTGAAATCAATATGGACAAATATAATTTAAGACAAACCAGAAAAACAAGCACTAGCTATGGCACTACAAAATGATTAAGAAAAAAAAAAATCAAACTCTGTAAAAGGAGACGAAACTAGATGAAAGCACAAGGTAACCCATATGGGAAAAGGGAAGTGCAAGAGCAAGTTGGATGATATTCCCTCCTGCTTGTCTTACTCAAACACCATCTCCACTACAATAATTCAGTAATGTGTTTCACAGACTTTTAAAAGYGTGTCCAAGTCTGATTCTTCAGAATTTTCAAGCTAGTTGTTTTGGAAACTCTAATCTGCAGGAATATATAAACATACAGAAAGACCATACCCTGCCCTCAAGAGTTTCAAATTTCAAACTAAGTCCCGAAGTGTGAAAAAACCCAGGTAGAACCAAAAGAAAAAAAAAATTGCTTTGCCTAGCTCAGCACATCAAATCCATATTTTAGTGCCYGTATCAATACCATCAAAAATGACATTTAGATGACTCTTACTGCAAYTGCACACCCATGAAGACAGTTATGATCTGCACCTCTGAAAATGAGGCCATATTTATTTATAAGGAAATAGTTATCTAACTTTAGTTTATCATTTCTATAATTATTTTTCCCTATGAMTAAAACATTGCACATTATATAATTATATTACAATTTCAGTCACATTTATGTTAAATGCAGAGTTATTATATGCAAAACCAGGGCTTAGAAAGTCTTACACTCCGGGGTGCTTTGCTTCCCCTGAGACCCTGCTTGATATTGTGCTAACCTCCATCTTTAGTGTTAMCTAACAGGCTATTTGCCTGGAGCATTTGATCTCCAACTTCCAACCTTGTCCCCCGCCTGACAAAGTTTTTTACTTATTGATACTGGCAGACAGAAACAGAATTTGGAGTGTATCTGAACTACAGTGGAAACACTTGGAAATTTCTAGTGTTTTGAATTGTTTTGTAACTTCTAATAGTCACCTGTGTTGTTTCTAAGGATTATTTTGTAAGGAATAGTGAAATCCTACATTCACAAAAATATTTAAGGACATATTTACATAAGAATAGTTAAAAAAAAGAAAAAAAAAAAAAGAGTGGTGGGTGAAAGCCTACTGCTTTCACTATCAAATGCAAACGCAAGGATTTCCCTTTGGATAACCCAATCTAAAGGTAAAATGCCAGCATCAATATTCCCCTCAAAGGGGAAGTTGTCAGGTGGAAAAGATTCTCATGGTTTGCAGAAAACTGTATCTGTCAAAAAAGTAGAGCCCAATGACAAAATATAGCTAGTAATTTGAAAACAATTATTCTCTCCATCACTGCAACAGTTAAGCACATAGGACCTTTCAGAAATTGGTCTTGTAAATATATCTGCGAGGAATGAAAACAGGTAACTACAGCACAGACACAGAACAACACAGGATTCATTAAGACCTACCCAGATTTTAGGTACCCAGTACCAAATAGTGTCTCTAACTGTCTGTCATACACGGACTGTCTATGTCTCTATCAATCTCAGAGTGCGGAGATTTTAAGAACCTAGTGCCAGCAAGATTCTCTAGCTTAGATTTCTATACAAGATCTGATCAGAATGCTTTGATTTCTTCTCATTGTGCAAAACAGAAAATTGATCAAGA
Source organism: Eudromia elegans (assembly GCA_003342815.1). Lineage (NCBI taxonomy): Eukaryota > Metazoa > Chordata > Aves > Tinamiformes > Tinamidae > Eudromia > Eudromia elegans. The sequence goes on along the minus strand of PTEX01000114.1, from coordinate 1,779,252 downwards.
CCAGTCAGGACAGCCAGATTGGCCACTTTAGAAATCTCTTTTTTAAGATTTTGTAAGTAAGTAAGATTCTGTAAATTTTATATATATATTTTTTATTGATAGATCAAGTTATAGTTCCACAAGAAGCATTAAAAGATGTAAAAATCAATAATAATCATGTCTCTGTCTTGCAATGAAAATCAAGTGTCAAGAAAGTAAGAGCAAAGTCTAGGAAAATTGGCTATTTTCCTGTCATGACAGTGGAATTGAAATCTGTTTCTGTACAGCAGGATAACAGATTGAACTCATTAAGATTTATAAAGCACTTAGACTTCCTTGTATGACTACTGTTTTAGATGTGTAAATACGTTACATTATAAAAAGGGAAGTGAAATTATGCAGATCTCCAAATTATACTAAGCTATGTACAAAACTATATTACTAAAGTTCTTTCAAATGAAGATAACAACATCACAATATGATGTTAAAAAATGGCAGAACGAGGACAATGCTGACATGTGATGACCTCAAAAACAACATCAGTACAACTGAAGAGAAACAAGGCTTGAAAGACAACAGGAGAGTTAAAATACAAATGTCAGTAGTAATCCTAAAGTTGATACATTTTTTTTTCTCAATATTGGTCAGTAGGAGAAAAAAATACTAGTAAAAAAGTTAGAAATAATTTTAGTTTTCTGTATAAACCAGAAGAAAAGGCAAGTTCTGGAGAAAGCAAATTCCATACTTTGGACAGTTAATTTATAGTATAACTTTTTTTTTGAGCAAGTGAAGTTATTCTTAACTATATGATAAACAATACTTTGTTCAGAAAGCTACTGTAATTGCACAACTGAATAACAACAGTCACTTGGTGAAGTTCAACATAATTTAAGTAAGAATTGCAGTAATAAATGGAATGTACCCTGAACCTAGGAAGTGAAAGAATTATCATCATCAACAGCCATCAGCACAACAAAGGACTAGACCAGRTGTAAGAAATACAAAGAAATCTATAAAAGCAGAAATCACAATCAGGCCCCTTCAAAAGAATTTTGTAAGGAAAGCAAAGGGGGAAAAGGAACAATTTATTTAAATCAAAAGTCTCAAATTATTCTGTCTTGCCGGAGATTTTTTCAGACAATGGAAATTCAAAACAAAAGCAGGCAAAGAGGCATTTCAAATACAACTGCTAGGATGTGTATGAGAAACTAAGAAAGCTGTGAGAAAATTCAAAGAACATAGACAAAACAGCATTGAGAAAAATTTCAAATAATAGAAYTCTATTGAATAGCAAGAACGAAAGAAAATTAGCAGGTTTGCTAGACGATTAAGCAGTCAAAGGATCACTTATGCAAGATAAACACACTGCAGAGTAACTAAATTATTTATTTGCATTAATTATTCATACAGGATAAGGAAGAATATGTTCCCATATCTACTTTTTACAGGTGAGATAAAAGTGCTATTTTAAAAAGCAGGGAGATTGAAAATGAAGAGCAAAACCAGCCAATAGTTAAAATATATATATATTTGTTTATGGAAATGCAGGAATGAGGTTCAGTCTCATGAGCATAAAGTATAGACTTCTGTTGAGGCCAGGAAAGGAGGAAAAGCCCATCCGCTTCCCAGGGCTATCATGGCAGTTTCATTTTGAGGTGGTGCATTGTCAATTTGTGAGTCACCACTCCCTGGCAGATGGGTAAGAATCTAACTAACATATTTTAATCTTTTTCATCCTAGCAAAAAACCCCTGTATTTATAAAAAGTGAAAGTTTCCCCATCTTGTTCAAAGCAGCCACTAGGATAGTTTACAGTAAACACCATATTTCTGAAAAATCACAGCAGGGACAAGTCACATTTGAAAAGTTGATGATACAATCAAAGTCCTTCAGAAGAAGAACTATTACAGAGAATAAATAATAATGGACAGAAAGACTCCAAAATAAAAATAAACTTGGAATGAATGATTCATTTCTAGAACAGCTCGCTATACCTGAATAATTTCAGCTTGTCACTCACACTAAACTTTTCACAGGGCATGGTAAAAGTGAGTCTCAGGGGTGTTTTGCTATGTCATTCAATAATGCTAAATGTGTACATCAACATCTAATCCAAACTTATTTGGAAATCTTCTTGGCCCTACCTAAAAGGCAAAAGGATCCCTACTCCTGTCTCCTAAGTAMTACTCATTTATGGCCAGCTAATCAACCAGAGGGCACTTCTCAACCTCACTACACAATGCACATTACTCTTATGTCATCTAATACAATACACCAAAATATATATGTCAGAGAGGAAGAAAGATTTACCTTCCTATCCATTAAATATACATAAATGAAATCCAGTGAAACTTGGGTAAAATCTTTAAACCAGGAAAAATAACTGTAAAACTCAGTTGAAAATGTTACAACTACATTTCTCTTTAGGCTCCTCTCCCCTCTAGCTATGCACCACCACCTCCTCATGTCCAAATCCCCGTGCTCTTTTATATGGTTCAGTGTGTCCAACCAACACAATTCAGAATAGCAAAGCTATTTAGACTAGATGTACATGCTCTATGACCCATTATACTCACTGGGAGCTAACTTAGTATTCCTCACAAAATCCACAGATATCTGCTAAAAACTAGCAAGGTATTCTGTATTTTCCCCCAACCCTAGTCCCTTTGAAGCTTAACAGTCATATCTCTCAATTTAAAGAGATAAATATTCAGAGCTGACTTGATTTTTGCTAGGGTGAATATGAGGGTCCTTTCAACAGTACTCTTCTTCATCAAAAATTAATTTAGTGCTCATGAAACCAGCTAGATACGTGGAGATAAGCAGCTTATTAGCTTGATTACTAAACTCACTCTCTGACTCCACACTGCCTGAGAAGTCTTAACTTCATATAGTTTTTATATTTTATGTATTGCATAATTTTATGTTCTACATATATAAATGGTGGGAAAATACCTGGTTARACAAAGAGGACCTCAAAGAGGAGAGGAGATGAAACACTTTTAATTACAGGATTCAATGAATCTAACTTGCAAGAGGAACTTCAGTATTTCATTATTAAAAAATGTTTTGAAAAGAAACAGAGAATGTCAAATGTTCTCAGTGCACCAGTGTCCTTTATCCCCTAAACTAGCAATWCAGTAGAAAATACCCACGTAGTAGTGCATTTCCCAAAGAAGTCACGTATGAATGACTATACACAAATTTCAATACAAAAGCTACTAAAAGACACCACAAATTTTTGTTTTCTGTGTACAAAGAAGTTAAGGGCAGAATGTTATCAGCCTTATGYTTGAATAGCTTGTCCCAATTTGTGTCAAAGTGTTAACATTATTTAAATGAGGCTTTCTGTATTTAATAGTGCAGTTTGTCCAACATACCCTTTGCTTGTCAGAGATAAATAGAATGCTGTGTTCCAGCACAAGAGAAAGCAAATCTGTTACTGCCACATTCTGGCTGCACTCTGTGTTTCTGAAAAGATATCGGCTATAAAAAGAAGTACCTATTGTTTCTACCAGKTTTTTCACACCATGTTGCTGGTTTCTCAGCAGAGCAGATCTCTTGCTGAAGCTAAAACTGAGTCTCTGAATAACACCATTAAGAGACCAATTAGTTTCCTATTTCCTTTGCAGCAATCCTAAGATATATATTTAAAAAAAGAAGAAGAAAAAAGTTTGTTTTCTTGACAGATTATTTCACCTCAACTATTTTATACAAAAATTCTGGCTTGAACTATAGCACAGTTTCAAAGGTAAAAATGCCTTTATTGTCTGTCTATGCATTCTCAAGGAGGTCAAAAGAGGAAAAAAAAAAAGAACACTCAATAAGATTAAGCAAGTTTTAGATTTAAGCTAAAGAAGATATAGCTTGATAATTTTCACAGAATTTCTAGAGCGGAAGCAGAAACATTCAGAACATATATGGCAAAGGCTATGTAGGCTAACCCAGCATAATAAATGGTTGCTTTAGCATGCTGCAGTACTTTGCCATTTGGTATAAAACCCCYCAAATTGCTTTACTGGATCAGACTACAGTACCCTATTAGCCCTGTGCCATCTCTGGGTGCTTTTTCTAAGTCACCAGTGGTTTGTAACAACAAAGCATAACTGCTGTAGAATAGTGTTATCCTGCAGCATCTTTCAACTTGTCTTTCATTTTATTCACATAGCAATGACTCCTGCAGYGAAGGTCTAAAATCTCAATAGAGAGCAAGTGCAGGAACAAAACTACTAAGTCTTCTCAAACCACCAAATACCTTCACCTAGACAYTGTTGCTTCATTGCAGACTGACAAATTTTAATGACAAATATACACCACTAGAGGAACACAAAAAAGGTTAGGCACCAGCTGGGTATGGRATTAGGCTCCACAACTACAGGCAAAAATCTTGAAGTCATTTAATACAAGTTGAATAAGAAGGTAACTTTAGGTGGATGAGTAGAAATACAGAGAGATGTATAACTCCAAAAATTTGCTGCATTTCAACAGCATTTAACTCTAGTCATTTCTTTTAAAAAATGACAGAAAAGAATATGTAGACTAAACAGTCTTTAGTCATATSTAAAAACAGAGAAGTCACTAATAAATTTCTCATCTCTTCACAAGCTATGCATTTGGAATTTCCCTGGCTTGTCTGTCTCTTTCCTCTTCTCTTCACCACATATAGCCTGTATGCACATCATCATAAATTTACATTTTTTATTTCTGTTATAATTATCCTAAAAGTCTTGTCAAACCAGATGCACAACAGGATGGTGATAGACACTGGTCCAACAACAGTTACAATCAGTAGGACCAGAAAATGAGGGCTTGCTTAGGCAGCCAGTGGATAATTTGATGAGCTAATTATTTCTGGTTGTTAAACTAACACAACACATGCAGAGGCCTCCAATTGCCATTCAGTCTAGATACCATTTAACTGCTGATCTCCTGCAGAAGGGAATTATCAGGTTCAAAAAAGCAGTCTAAGCWATCTAAAGAGAAAGCACAAGATGTTATGTTAGGGTAAAGGCAAGAGGTGAAAATTACACAACAGTAAAAATGAAAAAATGACTTCAAAGAAACCACAATACATTGAAGAGTCTAGAAAGAAAGAYGAATCTAGTAAAAAATGAAGGGAAAGCACTAAGGCTGTCAGCTAAACACAGTGAGAACTTCCTCCTGCTGCTCAGTCCTTCATAAGAATGGTCACATAGAAAAGAACTAGTGAAAAACCAAAAATTAGTAGGAATCAAAGATGACCCATGAAGTTAATATTACTATTAATAGTGTCCAGGTATGCCTATTGGTAGACTTATTAGTCATCAGTTCAAGATATCTAATAGGGTCTGCTGGACAGAGAGGGGGGATGAAGTACACTACTGGACCGAATGCAAAAGTCAGTAAAAGACAACTTGTCTGTTGGCTTCAGAGTCCCAGTTGCAGCAAACTCCCACATCTTAAATGAACAAAGTAAAAYCTGCAAACTCTGGCTTAGCAAACTGCACATGTAATCTGGAGAAGTTTGACCTTGCTTTATACTGATCCCTATGCAGCCACTATGTGCTGTACTATGCCAGACTAAATCTCTTCTTACATAACTGCTTATGCAAACCAACTTGTTCTGAAATAAGTAATCAGAGATAAAAATGTTGAAAGCATCYGAATAACGTCAATTTGAAAAACAAACCTTAAGGTGGATGAGAATGAGGRTAAAATTTCTAGTGCTAGAATAGATTTATATTGCTTCCAAAGTTTTGATCCCATAGTCATGACCTTTTTTCTTCCTCCTTACAGCAGTAGGGGGTTTGTTAGAATAGATCCTGCCTGTGCTTTTGATCCACATGGCAGAAAAACAAGGAGAGCRTGAAGAGTCACTATGCATAGGATAAAAATAAGGAATAAAGCTTAGCTCTGAATATTTCCTTGATGCAAAGTGATCAGTTTTCTTTGTACACATTAGTGTATCTTCAATTTACCAAAAGAAAACAAAATCTTCAATTTTTTCATCCACTTATGTATCCTAGCATGTTAAAAGTAACACACAGAAGCAGTATAATACAAATATGGAAAATACCTTTGGTTTTTAGAAAAGGACTGTCAACAACACCAACACGTTGTGTACAGTTTGTTAAGTCTCTCCCTTCCTACACAGCTATGCAGCATAATAAGAGATTTACTACCAGCAGAAATAACTATTCAGCAATGGCTCTTGATATACTTCAAGGCTAGATAAAACAGTCTGAAGGTCAAGTTCTGACTTCTTGAAGCCCAATTCATTCAAGAAGAAACTTAAGTACTACAGCTAGAAAATGGCCAAGCACTCTCCTTAATTGATGAAAAAGCTGTTTTTTTCCAAAGGATTTCTGCCAACAGAAAAAGATTATAAGCAGAGCACTAAACACTGCCAATTTCCTTGGTTACTGTACAAAGAATGTTAGATGTTCAAAGAAGGAAGAAAGAAACTGAAGAATACATCAAAGATTTGCTCATGAAGTGAAGAGGGAGAAGCGAGAGCACTACATTAATTGTGGCACTAAGCCTATTCAAACCATACAAGGCACAGGTAATGACCAAGTATACTAACCCATAGAGATTTTAAGACTTTTTGAAAAGCTCCTTGCACTTATTACTTTCTCCTTCTCTCTCTCTCTCTCTCTCTCTCACACACACACACACACACACATACATATACCCACCTATATCTCATGGCAGCTATGTAACATAACTGTACAATATATATGCCAAATTCATGTACAGTTTTATGTACAAAATATTCTGCAAAGTTCAACTCATAGGAGAGTCTGGAGTGTCATGAAACAGAAAAAAATCCCCTCTACACAACAGCAGAACCATAGGGATTTATAAAGTCAGTCATATTTTGGTTTTATTTATTAGTTGTGGTATCAGGAAGCTGGATTTTACATTTCTAAAAGCATTAACCATGACTGGTCAAATGGTATATGATCACTTTATCAGAATCCGTCTTTAGGAGCGTACTTGAATATAAAGAGTATRTATTCCAAGCAAAAATTTGTCCCAGAAACCTTGTAAAGCATGGTGTTAGGTCTAGATATATTTGGCCGACAGCTTGATCAGTGAGATAGCCWGTAGCTCTGCCTTAAACAGTACATGGACTTAGACAGACCTCTTCCACAAAGTCAGGAATTGCTAGTCTGACACTTTTCTTTCCTATCATCCACAAATTGAATTTCTAGCATCACATCAGCTCTGCCATGTGTAGTAACAAAGTATCTACAAGTAAGTTATGATAAAGTTATGATAAACTGCCAAATTCTAGGCAGTTTACAGATTCTTTCATGGCTAGCATATAACTTGTACATCCCAAGTAACTGAGACAGAAACAAGTAATTAAGGCAGAACAGATACTTGTAAGAAYAGTTTCACAAAGCTTTCCTGTATTCATCAGAGGAAGCAGGTCACTGCGAATCGAATGCAGCTATCTTAGCATAAACACAGAGATGGAAGGCCTTTCCACACCCAAGCCAGTCCCCTTTCTGGCAATTGTAAACAAACTTCTTCCAAGAATACATTGCCAGGCTCCTGAGTTCATTTACTTCACTTCCTTGCTCATTCCAATACATTCCCTTGCTCCTCAGTCTTCCTCTATTCTYTAGTATTTTTATCAAACAGTGCACATCTAGTATCAGCACATCCTGATGTTTATTATAACTAACCAATTATCTCTAAGATCTAATTCTATATTGAAATTCTTATACTTATTACCATTATTTTCTTTCAAGACCTCTGACAAGTCACTGAACAAAATATGCTATTAAAGAGTTTGTTCCTGAAGTCTTCCAAACACACTGAAACCTGCTTCACACTCAAGCCCTTCAACTGTCTTCACATCTTTTCACGTCATTACTCTTTCTTTGTGGTATTGTACAAAAGGCAAAGAGGGCATAGGTGATGTTTATGCATCTGAAAATGACTCCACTCTTCAAGYTGTCCTCATGAAGAGATGTTTCAAACCTGAATGCTTTGTCTGACCACAAGTGTTTTTTAAACAGTATCAATTTACATAAACTTCATTGTTTAGCTCATCAACCTTCATGTAAGGGAATCCATATTTAAAACTGAAAAATTGCTTTCATGCTCTTAGCCTGCCAAATAGTCATTACTAGTTCTCAATACAGTTGTGCTAAGTGACCATTTTTGCAGTGAGGGGAATGATTAAAGCAATGTGTGATTTTAYACCAGAAAAATAGGTAGATTAAAGATGCAAAAGGATCTTGCAAAATGCATGCTTGTATCAGGCCTATATTTAAACAATCTAAACCACATCTTCATTTTATAATCAATTATTTATATTTAAATTTTCAGTTTCAGTTACATCTCCATTCTATATAACCCTGTTTTTAATTGTATTCAATATGCATAATACCACATGCCTACTAGGCAATTGGTTCTTCTACCCATGCTAAAATATCCCTTTGAATCTAAATCAAATCCCACAGCTTTAGTTACAAACTTATTACTTATGAATAAAACACATCMACTATGATAAGTACTTCATATCAGATTTTAAAACAGAAGTATGAAAAAGTTTTGGACAAAGCRTACTAGATATCTGGAATTAAAATGAGAAAAATAAACTTCCATTCAAAAAAGACTAGCAGAACAGACAAATTATCACATCAATAATGCAAAATTTTACCTTCTGTGAGGGAGAGAGAACTAAAAATTGCAGTTTTTACAATATCATAATTAATAAAACTAGACTTTAAGCACAAGTAGTGACGCCATAAATAATTACATAATGGTTAGGAATGATGGCCTAAAATAACACTTCATGAGCAAATGTGAAGTTCTCTTGACTATGCAGGATTAACAAAACATTTTACACATCTAATTTCCAGGTCCTTACTCATTACAAAAAATAGAACTTTACGCTACTAACGGTAATTTTTGCTTTCAGTGTCTCAAAGAAACTGTTCATAAACGGTATACAGATCAATGGCACTTGAAGGCTATATCAAAATAAGAGATTGCAACTGAACTGTAGCTTAATTTCTCATGTCCATGAGAAGCAAAATCAAAGTTTACACATGTGTGAGCACACACACCCTTTACCTTACAACTAAGCCCCTTTCTTGCCTGCAGCCTTTCCGCCATGCAGTATTCCAGGATCAGGACAAAATTCAAGTAGTGTTTAAGAAACAACAGAAGCACCTTCTGAATGGGGAGGAAAGAGATTTCAGGAGGAATTCTACATGCACAAATACAAGGTACCATTACCAAAACCAGCACACTCATGTTTGGCATACAGTGAACTCTCAGTGAAGATATATACATACGAGTACTTTTGCAACTGTGTCAATCCAATACCTCTCTAATGCAACATCTTGTGCTGCTGCTTCCTTGTACCYTCGTTATTTTTATCTTCAGATATAAAGTGAACTAAAGCCAGCAACTATTGACAATTCGGTAATATAGAGTGAAAATATTGCTGTTTTAAAATAGGAAAGAATGTATAAGAAAACTACCTCACTCAGTACTGTTTGTCAAGAAAAGAAAAACCCTGGTTTCCACACAGAAGGATCACAGAATCCTAGCACAATTGTATTGGGAACTAGCAATGACTGTTTGGAAGGCTAAAAGTATGAAAGCGTTATTTCAGTTTTCACATGCCTAAGGATGCAAATCTCCCAGCGAGGAGAAAAAATAAATAAAAAGCAATCTATTCCAGTGGAATTATTTTTCACCATGAAATTACACACTTGAGTTACAACTGAGTTCCCTAACCTTTTGATTGCCACACTGAGTGAAGTTACACATTCTCTCCCTCCTTAGCACCATGTATTTGCTTTGTGCTTACCAGAAGATGCCAATACAAATACAGACTCTAAGAACAAAGAGCTTCATCTCTTAATATATAGATGAAAGAACAGCTGAAAATAAAAACTTTGACAACTGACGATTTGAGGGGAGAGAAGAAACCACAAGATGAGATGAGGGCTGAGAAAAATAAACTTCCAATTAAAATTTTAGAACACCGTCTTTTGTGGAGTGTAACGAGAGCTACCAAATTATCAGGATRCAAATCATCTAAGAACATATGAAATATCATCTTGTTCAATTCTAAGCCTAAAGATTAGTTATAATCAAAACAACAGTAAAATTTAAAGCGATATGCACACAAAAAATTAAAATAAAATTGTGTGTTGATAGGCCTTCCCTCTAACTGAAATAAGTAAGTAATCTGAAAGAATACCACAAACCTCTAATTCAGTGAAATGAGGCATTCATRTACTACTTTAGACCCACTCGATTTATGCCATAAGACATATATGCTGTGTCCTGTGTAAATTGCTCAGGAGAACCATTTAATACCACGGCAGTATTTCAGTGAAATTTCATTTTTCACACTGGCTGGTATATTAAAAGCCTCTGAGTAACAAAGGACTCTATTAACAGTGATTCAGACACATTATACAGCAATTAATTTTTGAAAAATATCTGCACATTTACAAAATAAATCAAACTAATGAATTAGTCATAGTTGGTTTGAACTTCTTAGAAATCAATACATCTGCTTTAGCATAGTTTTTCCATACTTCATTTCCATGTGTATTTCTAAGCTTATCGATGCCGTCACTGCGCAGAGTTATGCTGGGCAAACCTAGCGCACACAGGCAAAATGATTTTGCCAAATTCCGCGTTTCTGCCAGATAATTAAAGAAAGGAAATCTATGGCAGCCAGTCAGTGCTAGCTTCATTCCCTAAGTGTCTGATGAACTGTTTACAGCTACGATGTGAGCCAGAGAGGRTGAAGAAACAAGTATGCAACATATAAGGCTAATCCAAAGCCTCTGAAAGCAGACTCCAACACTGCTTCATTGGGGTCAAATGCACAGCTCTCTACAGAGGTATATTTCAATATTTTGAAATGCAATTATGGTACTTGATATTTAGAAATTGCATTAATCTGTAAGACAAATCTTTTTTTTCCACAAGGTACATTCTAATGAAAACAGAGGGGGAAAAACACAGTAACAGAAATTCAATTGTGTATATACATACATACATATTTATTATTATACACATATATTTTAGTTAATGAAATTGAAAAAATCTACATTTATCAGAAAACAAAGACTCCTACAGCACTACAGACATAAGAAAATATTTTAAAATATACAAAAATATCTAGYTTTCTTTAAAATAGTTTTAGACTGCACAAGTTCATTATTGCCCTATATTAGAGAATTACAAAATTAATATAAGTGCCCTACCCGTTTCTGCAGAGCTAATGGTGTAACTGTAGGTAATGTCACTCTTCTTGAACTCAAACTCATGTTTGCTTTTCCACAGAGCTCAACACWCTTCTCCCAGGTGCTAACATGAAATGGAACAAAACACTTGGCGGTATTCCTTGAAGCCTAAGTTCTCCTACTGCAAGTATCTGAGAGTCAGCGCAAAGAAAAGGTAAGAGCAAAGTAAGCGTCACTGTTTATATGAATACAGTCGTAATCCTAACCAATTACAGAAGACATTGGGGTAGGACCAACCACACATCAACCAACCAAAGTGCTCRAGAACTTGTCTTCTGTCCTTGGAAAGGCACACACTGTTATTTCTGTATGTAATAATAAGCAAAACAACATGCATTTATATCAGTCTCTCAGAATCCTGTCTGCAATATCACCCCCACCCCACCCCAAAAACTGATAAAGACCTTGATCCTTTTACAGGTTGTATTTTGGGGTTTTGTTGTTGTTGTTGTTTTTTGTTTTGTTCTGTTTCCCCTTCGCAATATTCAAGTCTTTCCCAGCAAATAAAATATCCTTAAGTGTTTTCTGATCTTTCAGGATAGCAACTGAATGTATGGGTAGATGCAATTAATCCATGGAGTTTATATAATTCTCTACTGCTGTTTTGAAAGCAGRGGCAAAAATTTCTTTCTTTGTTACTTAATGTGATTTCTATCTTTGCAACACAATGAAGGCCTGAAAAACAGGCATGCAAAATGTTACAGACAAGTGAAATTTCAGAAAAACACTTCATGAGATACAGCTGTTGATGACTCCCATTCACACATTTACTTTATGCATCAAGAATTTGCATTGAAAATCTAGTTTCATTAATTTGGTTCTATGAAAAAAATCTGGTTTTCCTTGCTTTTTCTCTTAAGAGAAGGTCAATTTTTGCAATGATAAAGGAAGCTATAACCTTGCTGTATGTCTCTGAACATGCTTAATATGCTTAATAGCAGGTAAAACATTTTCTCTTGTTTTTAAGCAGCACTAGTACCCAGATGACACAGCAGCATTAGTACCCAGATTACTAAACAGATATTAGAACAGATGTTTTATAGCACTTGATAAAGCAGTTAGCATGAGAAACACTACCCATGACAGTGATAAATGATCTTCAAATTTATGATGAATACTTGATACAAATACCTTAAACACTAACGTATCAGAAATGCATACTGCCGTCTCACACACACTAACAAAAAAGTTACTGCAAGTAAACTATTTAGCATATATCTCAGGCATATGCTCTGAAAGCATTCCTTAACTGACTTGGCAAATACTGTAATAATACATGCCAAAATACACCCTATCGTATTATTGAAAGTGTTTTTCACTCCAGTGAATAACTGGAAGATGAGGACACTCTTCAGCAATCCTTGAATGYCTAGAAAACAAATATCTCAAAGCCAGGCTCTCAGGAATTATACATGAAAAGTGAGAATATTAAATAATAATGTGATTTAATGTCATTTCCTGTTTTAAAAGTTCAAGCAGCAAAAGAAGTCACTGGTATCAATAACATTCTTTAGAGTCTATGAATTCTAAGTATCTATTCTAGTCCTAAATTATCTTCCTGAAATCCTAAAACTCAGGAGGACTTTTAAATATATTCTCTTGCTAAACAAAATGAACAAGGATAATGAAACAAGATAAATGGGGAAAAAAAAATGTGACATGTTGGCATTTTACCTACAGCTGTCAAGGAATAAGAAAACATATTCCAGGAGTAGGAAGTAAAGACAAACATTTTCCTGCAGTTTCAAAATCTTTTGTCCTTGATCACAACACACAGGATGAAAAAGAAAAGCTATGAGAAATTGGTGATGCTAAATCATAAAGAGATTTTGTTTGGTGACAGGAATTTAGCTGGTGACAGCTAGCTTTAAAACAGAAGCTTTTAATAAAGCTATAAAACCAGCTAAAATATTGCATAGATGAGCCATTTTCCTGGATTCATAGTAAATGAACCATTTTCCTGGATTCATAGTAAATGAACGGATTTAACCTTGGTTCATTTTACATTGAACCTATAGCTGCAAGAAATTCATAGTAAGTTTGTCATCTTCTATATATTAGAAATTATACTTGTTTAGTTCATTTTTCTCTAAAGCTCAAGCCTAAAATCCATTTCACTGTTTCAAGAACTAAGAAGAAAATATTCTGAAGATCAAGTTTAAAGTGTTAATTCTGTTCATTTGGAGTGAACATCCTTTTCTACTGCACAGAGCTATGATAAATGTCAAGTGATTGCAATTAGGGTTTTATCTTTCAGGCACACAGTTTTTATTTCCTATGGGAACATGTTCTCAAAATTCTATAATGTGACTTTGAAATTTTGCTGTAAGACTCAGAAAACAAATTGTGGTACCGCAGCCTGATTCTGCAGACATTTTACTCCTAGGAAAAAGTTACACATGCACACGTCTGCAGCACTAGAGCAAAAAGCTTTCTCTCTTTGAATCTTATGGAAGAGTATTTGGAAAACCATTGTAAATCTTGGTCTGTCTTAGTGACTACATTCAGAGAAAGGCAAGCGTAACCCAAACCATTTTACCTTTCCTATGTATATTGAAGGTCCTTGTCTCTTGCAGAGCACATGCAGCTTTCTGTTCTGTGAATAATATTGACCTATTTGCCTGCAAGGTGAAGCAAAGGATTATTTTCTAAAGTGAGACTATCTGTATTTTATCTGCTCYAGGCATATATACAAGCCAGACCTATCTGAAAAACAAGCAAACACATATGTATATATCTGATTTGGTAAAAAAACAGCCATTATTCAGATTTTATTTTAAACAAAAGATCGCAGTAATTTAGGTATACTAACAACAGTACCCATCAGTTGTACTTAACAACACCCAAACATACACTGAGGAATACCTTCATATCTTAAATTTTAAAAATATTGATTTAATTAAAATAAAAAGACATTCTAAAATTCCAAGTGCAAAAGAGTTGTTTCACCATCTGAAAGTCAGCATGGGTTACAGTGATACAGGTGAGAACCAAAGGCTTTGCAAGCTTTACTTTCTACACATATTTCCTTGTCCACAGCAGGTTTGCAAACAGGTCTGCTGGTTGTGGACAGGAAGAGAAACAGATCCAGCCGCCTGCTTTAGAGATATGTAAAATGAGTATATTCATGCAGCTTTTCACTCCTATTTTTATCACTAGGTCACCAGCTACAGTTTCTGGGAACACCGTGTAGATACTTTCTAAATAGTTTAAAATATAAACCTTTCATACTTCATGCCACTAAAGCATGACTAACTCATATGCACAAGAATTGTCTACTAAGAGACAGTAGCTCCAACTCAGGGTTTTACAACAACATATGAAATAGAGATATCTCACTACTAGAGGAAGGTCAGTGTTATACTTAAGGCACTGGATAAGGAGTCACAACAGCTGCTTTTATTCCTGGCTATGCCAGATACAACAGGAATGTGGGCATTACTGGCAACAAGGGCAAATCATACTGCTTTTGTCTCTGTAGATAGAAAAAAAATAGAAAAGATAACTTTGTTAAGCACTTTGATGCTTTGGGCTGTAAAGTTCTTCTTTTTGGTACCTATGCTTCTTTTTCCATTAAGCTAAGGTAGGATATTAGCACACAGGAGCAACATAAAGACACATAAGTTACACTATCCGCAATCTCCGCACAGACTCTGTTACCCCTTCTGCACCTTCTGTCAGCACCTCTGTCTCTACTAGAAGAAGATCAGTTATGCTATCAAGATGACTGCAATTCATACAGTTATTTCTCACATAGCTATAGTTGCCAAATATTTATTTTCACTAAAACAGGACTTTTCCACAGAAAAGAGAAAAAAAAAATCAAGGTTTGGTAGGTCACTCCTTGTTTCTCTACTCCCACATCCCCCGATATAAAGCGTTACTTACTCCTCTAAGAGAATTTACAACGGAACTTCTTACAGAGTTGATCAGAACTAGTTCGTTTGCAGAAACAGAGGCATTAAAACCAAATAACTTGTGAAGTAACATACATATCTAGAAACTACATAGTGAAGTTTAAACTATAGGCATCTGTCTTACTCTGTCTCTCTAAACAACAATCTACTATATTTTTTCYGTAATAAGAGACTGATGGCACAGAAAACAAACAGCACATTTTATACTTTCAGTTCTTCCTCTTCTAGCCTTTTCATGTACGAGCTACACATTACAAAGAACACATCGTGTCAGCACAGTTTAAGGGCAAAATAACCTTGGATTCCAAACCCTGAACTGAGGAAACAGCTCCAAATTTGTCATTTCTTAGTTCTCAGTGGATTGCTATCTTCTTGCTACCAAAGGAACATTGGCTACAGGCACAATGAACCCACTCTTTTTAATACTATCTGAGCAAAAARCACAAAGATCAGCTTCCTTCTTCCTCTCATTTACTTATAGATATGATATGACTGGTTCAAACTGATCCTTACACATGCATAAAGACCCTTGGAGAGCAGTTCTCAGAATCCGCACTTTCTGACATGAAGTCTGCAATCTGGTTGTACTTAAATACCAATTTTTGTCATGTCTTAACTTACCAGGGGAAAACATGTTCAGTAATACACATGGAGCCAAAGCAAAGAGAAATACAGGTTGGAGGAAGAAAGCAAGTGGACAAGGACACATAAAGCTTCCTCAATTTCACAACTGAATCACTGGTTTGAATTTTAATGTCCTCATAGGTCACTCTTCTGAAGGAGCTGGTTTCATCTGAGAAATGGTGGGTCCTCTCTTGTCACTAATGCACAGAAATCAACCAACGATAGAGAATCAAAAAACCAAGAGAGCTCTCTGAACAAGTCATTGTTCTTCTTGTTTGTTGGATCAGGAAATGTTTTTTCTTGAACTGAATTGGAAATGTGTTTTCCCTTGTCTCGGAGTCACAACAGTAGATATCCTCTTCAATATCATTCAGAGGAGTCTACACAATTTCCTAGACCATGATTTTGGTACTTGGGTAAACACAATGCCTACTTCAAAACAGTAACACTGCTCAAAGAGTTTTGGAAGTGGACAGCCAAGAGCCAAAAAGCTCTGGAACATAAGCCCCCTATACAATGGCTGAAAGTGCTTTTTCCACAATACCTCTCTAAAAGCGGCCTAGAGCTACTCATTCTTTTCCTCCYCATTGGCAGTCTCACTTATTTGAAGTTATCCTACAAATAGGATAAGCCTGAAAATTTGAGTAGTTTCTTGGGGAAAAGGGTCTTCTTCAGGACTTAGGGTGTCTCCATCCCAGGTTAGCAAAATGCCAACTAATATGAGCTTATTACTCACTAAACCCAAATTCTTAGGGCTTGTAATTATATAATCCCATTTCCCTAAGGTTTACATTCCTTACATGAACTTTTGCTATCTAGTTCCAAAGCATAAAAAAAATCCTATAGGATTTGTCATTACCTTTCATAACTATAAGTCTTCCATCTGTTTGGTCACCTCCTACTTTTTTAAAAAAAAAAAAAGTTACAAAAATTCTACTGGGTATTTGACTTATTGAAGAATATATTAATGTTTAATCTTACAGGTCACTGTCTCATAAGTAGAAGTACAAAGGATAAAGTACAAAATTTTCTAAGTAATTGAAAGGAAGCACTTTTCCAAAATCCTTCTAACTCACTTGTGATCATGTTTTAAGGAGGAAAACAAACAACCGAGAACACCAGCACATTCAGTTCTTCATTGTTCCTCATTTCCATAAATGAGAAGATTATCCTAGGATCATGTTAATAAATAGTTCTGTGGACACTTAGGAGAAAGTGGATTGCRCAGAGAACATAGCACACACAAACTTCTTTGGAAAGCTGCACGCTCTGAAGCTACCTGAAAACAGTAAATGCAGAGTGTTTTATCATTATGAAATTGCTAACCAAAACTACAGCCTATCAGAACACTAAAAATTCATGTTTTCAGTTCTGAAACACTAATTTTTCTTCCAGAATTTTTGGTTGCTGAAACATTGAAGAGAAAGAGATTTGCTCAACTTAAAACCAAGAGTTTCAATTCAGACCATTTCAAAAAGAGGAAAGGATTTAATCCTTCATCTTCAACATCACAAACCAGGGCAGTAATCAACTCTGCAAAGCATGACTTCTTCCMTATTTGAGAAGTCCAAAACATTTTTCTCTCTCCTAGGTCTATCTTAACTGAGCAAAAAATGTTTTAATCAGAAAATGAACATCTTACCATAATTCTATGACAGCAAAGACAATCTAAAGCAAAAGAAAAAAGCTTGCCAAGACTATCTAAAACTGGATAGCTGTTACCTCCTATGGGTCACATACTGATAAAAAGATCCTGCAGGAAAATTTCAAATAAAAAATGACTTCAAAAATACAGCTTAATGAAAACAGTCAGATGTATTACTAAGTGCTACCAATAAAAAAATCAGAACTATTGGGACAACAYTGAAGCATGAAAACCAGGCTGAGGACACTTTCTCTTTAGTCTGAAGGACTAATTATTGTACAAGACAGAACCTTGTGTCTAGTACACACTGGGTGGCAGACTCTAAGTATTTCAGATCTTGTCTGCTTCCCAAAATGGAAGAGAATATTCATGCATATTCCTACAGCTCACTAATCACAGAGGCACTTGTTTATGTTAAAGAAAAGCCAAATAATAAAAATCACACCAGTGTGGCAAAAATATTCTGTTCTCCTCTTACCAGATTATTCATCTTCCCTCAAATGATTATAGAAGCGTTAGCACTGCAGCGACATCTGACCTTAAATAATAAAAAAGTTGAATACTGTTCTTCAATGCATCTCTAAATTTGCCAGCATCTGACAGCACAATGCAGCTTTCCACCCTTACCAATTCTCTGCACAAACTTGCAGAATCTTAAATCCTTGTTACAAACACTTCTTACCAAACGTTCTAGCTGGCTATTTTCACAAAATAAGCTTAAGGCAGATCAGAAAGCACACTGATAACACAGTCCTGTCAACTGAGTCATGAGAAAACCCTCTTATTTTATGGGCTTCCCCCTCACTATAGCAGTAAATACTAGTAATTATGAAAAAATCTTGCAAACCTGGAGCCTGTTTCCTCAACACTTGATACCATTCTGTGTCACTATCAAGTGCTTGCAGCTGTTCACAAACTCATGGTCCTAATGCAATCAGTAATAGGAGTTACCATAACAGAACTAATATTAAAAGACTATTTATAGAATAAGAATGCACTCGCTGAAAAATCCGTTTCTGATCATAAGGCAATCTCCTGCATCTTGTATTGCTGCTGGATTATGCCAAGTTAAGAAGCAAACAGAAAGACATACAGCACATGCTTACACACCAGAAACAGGCAGGAACAATCCATCCATACACTAATTAGAAGCACAGGCACATCCTAAGATAAATGACATAAATTTCTCTCTGAGACTTAAGTATTAAATATGGTGAATGCTTTTGGGCCAAAATATGCGATGATTAGGTCTTTATTTTAAACAACAGACCACTTTTTTTCCATTGGCATAATAATGATAATCTAGAATAAATAATCCAAAATACTATACAAAATTACCAAACACTGCTGATGACTAACCAAGGCTATGTGTGTCTCAAAATCAGATGGGGACATTATCTGCTTTGATAGTGTTCAGATGGTGCTTCATGGAGAGAAAGGTCTTTAGTGTTCTGTTGTTAAAATACATCCCTCATCCCATTCAGGGGGTATCGATCATTGGCCACACTTCCAGAATACTCTTTGAAGAAACCTGGAGACAGATCTGTCAATAAGGGATGTACCTAATCATGTATCTGTGAATGGCAGTTACAGAGCTATTACAAAATGATCTAAACACCTCAGTTTTCAACCTAAATCTACAGAAATGCACCCATTCCTGCGAACAGGTAAAAGCAAGAACAACACTCGCATTCATCACATCTGCTTCCTCCCGAAAATTATGAACATTCAAGCTCCTCTGGTCAGAGGTTAACATGTTTAAGCCAAAGTAAGTACAACGAAGTCATCAGAATTGTCTCAGCAACTTCAGAGCAGAAATTTCCTGCACGTTTACTCAGGTCCAACTATCAAGCCTCCTGCGTGTTCAAAACCAATAAATTTCTTTTTTTAAGCACTGCTTTAGCTACTTTGTAACTACACTGTACCAAAGGAAAGAGCAGGAAAGACAATACCAGATAGACAAACTTGGAATTGAAGAAATATTTACTAAGGAACTAGTCTTTGATGGACCRATTTCCAAATTTACTGAGTGGACTTTCTACACAAAGACCGCATCTATTGCAATGTATCAGAAGTTCCTTCTTTCATATTTAAGTTCTCAAATGTAACAGAAAAGGCAGCTTCCAGGGCTGAAAAAAAAATCCCGATACAAATGCCAAAATATAGGACATTACACTTTTGATCATAGGGCTGATAAAGCCCCAAAGAATAATCAAACTCAAAAGAATGACAAAAGCATTCTTATTTGACAAACAGGGGCAAAAAGATTACTAGAGTCTTTGATATTGTTGGCAATTTTTCAGTTTTATAAAGCTACAAAGAGGAAAAATTTAAGTTTAATGTAGGTGAATTGAAGAGTTTATAGAGGCAATACCTCAGTAACCAGAAAAGTTATAGGCACCTTGTTTGTTTGTACATTAGGAAAAAAATAACAACATGCTCTTTTTGTAAAGTTAGAATGTTTGGACTGCTTGCTTGGCTTGGTTTTGGACAGTAACAAAGTACAAGGTTAATTTGTAATAATTTTCAGGGCTGATGTGTAGTTTGACAGAAAGCAATTTGCAATTTATCTTCTCTGTAAGGACACTAAAGAATGAACTACAGAGAAGATAAAACACCAAAAAATTTCGGAGGGGGGAATCTAAACTGATGATTATTCAGAGGCTTCCCCATTTCTCCAAACTGATGTGTCAGTTTCTGCTAGGCCCCATGACCAGGTAACAGACTTTATTGCTAAAATCAGAAATTGTTGAAATCTGCCTCCTATTTTCTGCCTATGTAGTAAATCTGTGACTTCCACTCATAGTTTTATCATGACTAGTCAAAGTATATAGGTACCTGTATTAAAAGAGGAAGTGCTAATAGGACTCTAATTTTAATCTGATACAGTAGCAATAAATCTTTCCTTGATGGTAGGGAAAAGCCATTTTCACCTGAATGAAGAGTACAGCATGGAAACTACTTGTAGAGGAAAAAACAATCTGAAACATTTAAAAACCAGTCTAATTGAACTCTAATATTAGAGTCTATGAAAAAAAAAAATCTTGTGCTCTTCCAGTTGCTTCTATGCAGGTGTATTTTCTATTTATCTGTGAACTGGTTGAAAAGACTGTCAGAAAAAAAAAAACCCTTTCTTTCTCCCAAACTCAAGGTCTTTATCTTTTTTTTTTGTGTGTGTGTGCGCAATTTGAAGCAGAAAGATCTGCAAGAAGCAGATATYTGTGTAGGAGCTGAATGCAAAAGAATGGAGGTCTAATAAAAGGGGAGGCAATCCTCTCAAGCCTAGAAAGAAACACAGGAAGAAACAGGCAACCTGGAATGATAAGTAAATTTAAGTACTGTATCTTCTGTTTGGGAAAGATGTTTCAACCCTGAGGCAATCAAAAAATAGCACATTACCCAGAGTCACACTATTTAAACAAAAGTTTCTAGACCTCATTATATCAAACACTTGAAACTAGATGTATTAATGATGGATAACTAAGCATGACCTTCCAGAAATAATCAACTCAGCATAGTTTGTGTACAGCAAGGTTGGGGCAACAGATTGAGAGGAGAGGAGGAAGAGAGATCTTGCCACTTTCCCTCCCCTTACTGTGAGGATGGATTTTTCTCCCTCCACTGCCCAAAACAAATGAGAGGCTGTGCCGTACTTCTCACTGCAAGAACAAGCCCCTCTTCAGTTACCATTCACTTGACAGCTTCACTAAGGCTAGAGAAAAGGAACATGGGAAAGAGCTTCTGTCCTCCAAAAGTTGAAAATGGAAGTAGGAAATAGCTACATAGAAGATAAACAGCCACAAATTACACCTTGTCCACATACATTTGTAATTATGTTATTAAACTATCATTTATTTATCCACAATAAAGCTTAACTTAGCACAACAGAAAATAAAAGTTTATCATGACTCCTAAAATAAGTTCTAAAAGCATTAAGTGACCAAGGTTAGTCAATATTATAAATCACATACTTTAGAGTAATGTGCCAGTAAGTATTTGATTGGAAATGGAAATTCATAACTTTCTACATTTCAATAAAAATCCTTTCAGTTTTGCATTGTTTAAAAGAAAATAGATATTTCAGTCAAAAAATGTCATTTCTATCTGTTATAGGTCATACTTGGCATACTTAACAATTTATGCCTGCTAGTAAGATTATTTGTACAATTACAAAGAATGAAGTTTGAAGTGGATGTGCTAGAAAATCTTGAACTACATCTGAAACAAACATAAATGGTATTTCTATTATAACAGTCAATGCTCAGTATTAATCAKAAATTTTGAAGGATAAACATTTACAGAAATGTCTGCCCTACGCCTAAGAGCTTTACGTTTAAGTCTTTGTTAAAGCAAGAAGAGAAGTTCCACTACAAATATGTATTTAAAGTTTCCAAATACAACTGAATTCCCGGAAAGAACATTGTGGGAGTATATTTAGATTTTAAATGATAAAAATATCTGCATGTTTAGAACATCGTGAAAGACAAAAAAGCAAAGATAATATGCCAAAGAGTTGAGTGTTCTTCACCTTGAGATTCACTTGAGATTTATTTTTGCACTTCTGATTTAAAGAAACAAGGCATTAAYTGCCTTGAACTACTTT
This sequence comes from Eudromia elegans, assembly GCA_003342815.1. Lineage (NCBI taxonomy): Eukaryota > Metazoa > Chordata > Aves > Tinamiformes > Tinamidae > Eudromia > Eudromia elegans. Next base: position 1,757,209 of record PTEX01000114.1, on the reverse strand, counting down.
TGCAATTAAACACTTTTTGGCTTATCCTTGAGAATGGAAAGACTGTCACTGCAGTGAAAATGATTCTTGCTTTGTTATCATGAAAACTGATAAAAACTAAGCTTTCAAAACTACAGTAACGGGTATGTAGTTATTTGACTAAGGAAAATAGAAACTATACTACAGAACATAAAATTAGGATCTGTTCTCTGACAAATAGCATTTTATTCCACTAATATCCATTTTGTTAGCAACSAGAGACAGGAGTACTAGCTATTCTGTCCAGAATTTAAAGCAGCTCAGGAGTTGCTGTCCTACTCGCCGGGCACCAGGGTGACTGACTGTTCTCTTGCACGGTYCGACTATCCAGCAAGTCGACCCCATAGACAGATGTCCTCTTCAAAGAGCACGTTCAGTGTTTCTAGAGGCTTAGGATAAAAGACCACCAGAAGGCAGCAAGAAATTCAGCTTAGAAAAMCAACAGTTCAAAACACCAGTAATATTCTAGATGGAGAGGAAAAAATAATTCTAAAAATGGTACTGAAGTAAGATCTTGAGCTTTTCAGACATCACAAATGCCATTAATGTGAGCAGCATCTTCACAGATAGCAAGTATGCATTTCTGACATTTCTCCTGGAAGCAGGGAAGTTTCCCAAAGATAAAAATAAAACAGAAAAGGCAAAACTTTTTTTTAATCTTAAAAAATATGTATCTTGATAATAGTTATCCGTTGGACACAAGCAGAACCCACTCTGTATTTTTTATTATATCCAAATTTAAAAGCACAAAAGAAAAAAGAGGAYAAAAAAAATTGTAGAAGAGCCATTGAAAATACACACAGATCATCAAAAAAAGCAGCAGAAAAAAAAATCTGGCAGCTATCAATAGTCTATAATAATAAAAGACACAGAGAGAGAGAGAGAGTGCTTAAGCACAGTCTGTTTCACTTCAGAGCTAAGAAATTATCAAACTGCAACAGTGATATCCATATCGAATATCCTTCAATATCCACTACTTTCAAAGTTACATTCAAAGAAGGGTTTGTGCATGGATTAAGTAGCTGCAGATAGRCCTTATACAGAGTAGGCAAAAGAAGAATGTGCCACAGAAATGTCTTGTCTTAATCCTTAATAATTTTTGACCAAGAACAAAAGAACAGCCACACACACAGTCTGACAAAAGGTCTACCTAGCCCAGTATCATGTCCCCRGGAATGGCCATAAACAGTTATGAAAGACTTTTTGAAAAAAAGCCCTGGTATTGTGAAAATGCCTAATGAAAATAAGAGAGAGACCTCTCGCAATTTTTCTGACCTCTGTAAACTGGATCAGGCCSTCCATAGATACTGTTATTATGTTAGCTCACTTCAGTGGGTCTTAACCTAACTGAGCCTGCTTTTACTGAAGAGTGCTACAATCTTTAAGAGAAAACCGGAAGAAACGGAAGAATTAGGAGCAGAAGTTGTCACAGCAAGTAAAACAAGAGCCTTTAAAAGAAAACAGAAGTGAAATGAGTCACAGTGAATTTCAACACAATGGACCACAGAAATAAATAAATGCTTCTAAATTATACATGCGAAATCTACTCTCAAGTTGCAAGCACAAAGATTAAAACAGTAAGTGCAATTTAAACAAGTAAAGTCATTTAAACTATTTTAAATGTGACTTCTAGCCCTTAGGTTTTCAAAGATAACATTACCAATTCAGTGTTTTTGTTGCCCCTGAAGAAAGATAATCAATGCTTCTACCTTCCCTAAGCATGAACCTGGAAGGATTTTACTGTACTGCATTAGCACCACTTAGATGCAAACTGACCAGAATTCTGACTTCAGAAAAATGACTTCAGATTAGTTTTTCTGTTGTAGAAAAGAACTAAGAGCAGTAACAGTCCTGAAAGACATCGTACCTGGTTTTAGATAATATGCAGAATGTAGCAAAGTAGAAGGTTTAATTAGTGGAATTTCCAAACAGGGGCCCTGGTTTTCCACCAAAGGGGAAAAAATCCTCATTAATGCGTCAACTCAGAAATTGGCTAATCAAGCCTCTRGCATCTCTTCTTTATAGCAGGTGCACAAGAGCAGCCATAGGTCACCCACTTCAGAAAAGTTGCAACTGCAAGAAACTTCAGCTTCAACATAATTTCTTGAGGCAAATCTAAACACTGATTAAGCAGCAGCACTCTAAGTTCTTACACCTCCAGTATCACACCCAAAATGCTTAAACAGAGACCTCACAGACCACTAAGAAAGAGAATGTGAAGGAGGTAGTTCCTTAACCCCACAAGTTCCTTGTCAAAATTCTTCATAGTCTCAAAAAGGAAAGGAGAAATGAGACAGGTCAGCTTTAGAGGGCAAAACAGATCATTTCCATTAACTGGGAATTTGTCTTCTTTTAACTTCTACGCTGCTCAGGACAACAAACACTCTGCACAGGAACAAAACTAAGGCAGAATCCTGCTAATCTGTCTTTGCATTCAGAATTTACCTTGTCTTATAAGTGAATATATTTATTATTTTTATTTACATAAATAGAGTAACATCAACCTATTTACATATGTGAACACAAAATACAGCCATGTGCATCTGCATCTGTTCCTTACCCATTGATTTCTTTTTTTGTTCAATGTACTAGCAAAATCAGATCTTCACATAACAGCAGCTGCTTGCTGACCGCTAAAGCCTTCTGTGCAATAGCATTGATGATAATAATTGGAGGTGGGGAGGAAGGGAAGAAAGATAAATTAATTTTTCATCTAAGGATGCAACGTGCTGCCTGCCTGTGGCTCCACTTCATCAGAACAAGTCACACAGTCCCATGTCGGCTCCCTGAACATCCTCTGTCACAGCTTCTGAAACCTCATTTTCTACCATCATTGACGATCAACAGAGAAAATTTAATCCAGAAATATATTTTCATAGGTAAACGAGGCTTTCTTCAAGCATTTGTGAAACTAAAATAGTGTTTTTCAAACAATAACTTATAAATCTTACCTGTTTTTTTCTTGAAGTCACCTTGGGCAACAGGCTGGCTGACAAAACCGATGCAAATGGAGAGCAACACAGCTCAGGAAAAGGATTTGGAATTGATGGGATCTCCAAAATATTGGCATCTTTCTTTTTTCTCCTATTTCAACAAAAAATGCAAAATATCAAGTGATAATTACTATTGCTGTTAAAATTGCAATAACCAACTATAATGATAATGCACTAATACCACAACACAAGCAGATTGCAACAGTTAGCTTTCTTGTGCAGTTATTTTTTTAATCACCAGCCTGAATCTCTTAACTTACAGTCCTTAATACTACTTGAAAATAAGCCAGATATTCAGCTCTGCATATAAAGTTGTTTGAGTATGTGCAAGCCTTTGAGAGCATGGATATATATTTATACTGGCTCCCAAAGACATTCATAAATACTCTGTAGCCCCCCTGTTCAAACCTATTCCTATGTACACAYGTTAGAGCAGTGGGTGCATTTAACTTCTCCCAACCACATCACAAGTGTATGCTAAGCGCAAGCCCTCTCCTCCCTGTGGATCAGGCACCAGAGTGATGGACAAGCTAAAGCAGCGCAACGCGATACACTCACTTCTCTCTCTAACTGCCTTTGCACTTGACCCTCCGCAGCTCCTCCTTTAAACCAAGGTCTCCGCATACGATGCCTGCCGCTAATTCAGTCTGTAGGTAGATTCACACCTATGGGCAGCACTTGCCCGAGCTGCGAAGGCGGTCGCGCTCGCCAGGCGCTGCTGGGCGCTGCTCTATCCCCGGCGCGGCGCGGCGGCCGCCGGGCGCACTGCAGCGCACCGCGGGAAACGCGCCCGCCCTCCGCCCGCAGCACCCGAAACACCCCAGGCACTTCAGCTGGCCAAAACACGCGTCTTTCCTTCTTCCTGGGTGAGCTGATGCCTCCACGGTTAATATTTAACTTTGCTGAACTGCCGTTCTGTGTTTCATAACTGGTATGACAGAAGTGCTGAAAATCTCGGGATAAGGAGCTGATGAGAAGGACGCTGCTTTCCCTTCTGGCAGTCCTCACAGAGCCCCCATCTGAGAGGGAATCTAGCGCTAAGGAGGAGCGAGAAACTCAGCGTGCCCCATTTTAACCTTTCCTAAACTCCAGGCTCCCGCATGCGCCCGGCSGGTAGCGCAGCCCGCAGCCCCAGGCGCTGGCGCCGGGCACAGCCCCGTGCAGGGCCCCGGGCAGGTGCGAGCGGCTCCGCCGCCTCYCCTCGCCCCGGCTGCGGGACCGCTAACAAACCGGCCAGCGACGGAGGGGGAGAGGAGACAAAGCGRGGAGGACACGTCCGCAGCAGGAGCCGTTCCGCACAACCCCCTTCACCGGCGCCTTTCTAAGGGAGCAACTTTTTACCGCAGGCGCCCGGCGGCCGCGCGCCCTCCTGCCTCACGCAACTTCGCTGCCCGCAACGCGTCGCCAGCAACTTTTCAGCGACGAGAGCCGCGGCCCGGCCACCCCCGGCGCCGCCCGCCCCGAGCCCGCGACGGCCGCTCGACGGCAGCGCAGGGCGCCCCCGGCCCGGCCTTACCTGTCGGGCGGCGGCGGGGAGGCCCCGGCGGGCGGCGCCGGGGCCAGGCGGCCGCGGTGCCCGTGGGCCGCGTGCCCCAACGGCTGCAACGGCCGCAACGGCCGTCCCCGCGCGGCGCCGAGACGCGCGGCCCTTTCCCTGCCGAGCAGCTCCGAGCAGCTTGCCAGTCACTATCTGGGGCTGCCCAGGCTCTCCGTGAGGCCGGAGGTTTATGGGGATGCCCCGGAGAAACTGGCAATGAAACAGACTGGGGTGGGGAGAGGAAAAGGAAGAAAGCCSCAAGCTGGTGCCAGCCCCCGGGAGGTGGAAGTGCCCGGGAACTGCGGCCAGAGCAGGGCACGAAGGCCGCTCGTGCGGCGGCCCCCACAGCACCCGGTCTGCGTGCGGGGCCCGCGGGGCCGTTCCTCCCGCTCCCCGTCCCCGCACAAACCCCTGCGACGGGGCCGGGAACCGTTAAGGGGCTCCAAGCGGAAGGCGACAGCCCTGAGCGCGGCACGAGCAGTGGGGTAAGCTGAGGAGAGGCCCYGGCAGGAGCTGCCCACGTAAACCCTGCGGTAGGGCCTGGATCCTGCCGAGGCGGTGCCGGGGGCTAGAGCCTGCTGGGAACGCAGGATGTTCAGATAAACGTGGTTCGGTATTGAGCCCACTGAGGGAATCCACCCAGAAGACAAAATCTCAATTATGGAGAAAGATATATATATATATATATATATTTTTAATAGAAGCAACTCTCACATTTTTAATTCTGGCTCAGTTACAGATGATTTTGCAGGACATTTATTTTCAATGAAAAGTAAGGATTCCATGTCCTCTGAACAGTTCATTCTGTGTCACACTGACAGCTGAAGGGTGCGAGATGATTGAGAATTTGTACAGAGACTGGCAAGCACAGTGGGAATTCCATAGTGCTGGGTGAGGGATTGGGTTATTCACTGCTTGCTAACTGCATTTAACATGTTTGGAGAGAGGGGCCAGACCACTGGGTTTTGTCTAATTGATTCACTAGTATAAATCTGTCTAAGCTTCCTTCAGAAGAAGGGAAGGGAGAGAAAACAGCATTTATGTTCCTGGTAGGAAACTAGGGTGAGGAACAGGCAAGAACCTTCAGGTGGCACCTGTGTGCTGACATGAGTCAGCAGTAAAAAGTTCAGCCGGAAAAGAAAACACATTCTGAGAGTCCACCCAATCAGTGCAAGTTGTTACATAGCTGCAGACTGACACAGGGGTRGCATTCTTGTGTCTTGAGCTTAGTCACGTAATTGTTTCTAAATGGCAAGCAGGTAAAAAACACATTTAGCAGGAATAGTAGCAAATAAAATAGGTACCTGTATGTTTCAACATATCTTTGCTAGGATTCTAATGAGTCATGACAGCAAAACAGGAGTCGTTTGTAGGAAAGATCAACAAAAAATGCTGCCATTATAATTTCACTTGAAAGCAATAATTAACAAAACTAAGAAAATAATTGGCTTAAGCTTTTATTTCTCCTCCTCCTGAGGTACTGACTTCTGCTTTCTCACCCACTGCAAGGGTGCAGGAGCTCCAGCGTTTGGCCGGGTCTGTAGTGAACTGTATGTGGGATGATGTGATGTTCTTTAAAGCATAAAGTTCTTTCCTAATGAGGGAGAACTACTGTAGTCCAGAGTAAATACTCATGGCTGGATTATGGACATGGATAGATTAATCAGTGTCTAGGCCTTCATGTAATGGGCTTAAAGCTGCTAGACTAGAGGCAGTCTTTTCATGCTCAATCTGCATGTTGCTGTGGTCGTTCGTTGAGGTCTTAGGGAATCTGAGCTAACTCAGCAGTGTCAAATAGATAGAGTTGTAATGGAGGGAAAGGAATGCATTTCTCTCTTATTAGGCTCTGTCTGCATTTACATGAAGTCAGTTGCACTCAGTCCTGATAAAGTTTTCAAAAAGTCATAAAAAAAAAGTAATATTGTGTAAATCTCCAGATGACTTAAACTTATGCACAAGCACTGTTAGATCAAACTATTCTTAGCTAGTCCTGGCATTTTAGGTGGTTCAAATGCGGCAAGTTTCCATGAATCCAATTTGGCCCCTGGAAATATTTGGGATAAGTAATGCTCTATCAGTTACTCTGAAATAACTAACATCCTAGGACAAATGGCACTGTACTTAGGTGCCAGAATTGTATTCATGTTATTTCTTCCTTGCTTCTGTAACAGGAAGTTCACAATAGGCTTTCCATGACTTTACCTAACAAAATTTGAACTCTAATAATTTCAGACACATTGCATTGCAAAGTTGGGGCTTTGTTTATTTCAAATAGCTTTCTTTATTTCAAATCTAAGAAGACATGAAGTAGTCCCTTMCAATATATTTTTTTTTCTGATTTTGGGAAAACTTATAATAAAAAGAAGATCTGTTTGTATACATGTGTGCATGAAGTGAAGGTGAGGTTTTTTCTCTTCTGGAATTACTAGAAAACAGCCCATTTTTTCTGGACTGGCCCTGATGCGACAGAGCAATTTCCAGACCCATCTACCTGTGCATGTGGAATGTGGGATGCCTTGAGAAGGGGCCTGAAATGGAACATTAATGACAGAAAGTACAAGCAGCACATGCGTATCTGGCCGGGTGGAATTCCGAAGGTACTCCCACTGTGAGGTAGCGTTTCTGCAGCCACTTTAATACATCACCTTTTAGGACATTTAGTACTCTTTGGAATGAATTAATCCTGCAGAGTTTACACAGAGAAAGGACATTTGCTTTTCCTCAAGAATTTTTCCAGGAAATCTATATCCAGGGAGTGCAGTACTCAATAAACCTTTGAAAAAGCAACCCATTGTTCATACTTTAAAAGCATAGTGCCGACTACTTGGAAGTTATTATATTAAAAGGTTATTAATGCAAATGTCTGTAATTCAGGAACCCTTTCTAACTAACAATGACAATCTCAGCACTTATTATGAACCTAATTACCACAGCATCAGTGCACCTAACATTTTAATGTATTTATCCCCTTCACACGGATGAGTAAATGTTTGCATCTTTATGTGCCTGGATGTCTTTAAAAATTAACCCTACATGGTTATTCAGAATACTTGGCTAAGGACATTAGACCAAGCTGGATTAGTGATTTAACACAAAAGCCCTTCATTTCCGTGGAGAGAGATGGAAGACTCTGCTAAAAACACCTAAAGCTTTTAGTGCTGAGAACTGTCCTGTAAGAGCTCATCTTTGTTTCCTTCGGCTGCATTGGGAACGTAGGGACAACTGCCTTCTGACTAAGGATCTTAGTCAGATGACAAAATTTAGAYGATGTAATTAAATTGCTAAGTGATTTTCTCCAGATCTAATGGAATTGGTGGCTGAGGAAGGAATGTAAACTCTGAGTCCAAAATTAGCACTCTAGCAACCAGGCCATCCTTCTTTGCAACTATAATGAAGGTTCCTTACTTCTAAAAATAAAGCAGATAAAAGATATTAGTACTGAAGTGCTCCTGACAATGACTCAGCTTTAAATCTGGCCCAAAATGTGATTTATTCTTCTATGACCTGGAGGAAAAAAAAAAAAAAAAACTTTTGATTTTATGATTATTAAAGTTGTGCTGTGGAATTGTTTAGTAGCCACTCCATTTTGAAAGATTTTTTTCTAATACTCCTGAATTTACCATGAGAAATAGAATAATTTCATAAAAGTGAACATTCAAATCTAAAACTGAACCTTTCTAATCTACTTGTATATATTTATGAAGGAGATATGAGCAATCACACACAACTGTTCCAGACAATCGTCTTTCTCACAGTGGCACTCTAAAATTTACTAAGAAATCTTGCAAAAATTTTCCTTTGGGATGAAAAATGGAGAAAAATGCTGGCTACTGAASAGGTTCATAAATAATTTGCACCTGACTTCAAGAAATCTAACATCCAATATATCTGAAGCATTGGGGAAGGAGGARTACAAAGATCACCTCTGAAATTAGGGAGATTATTGTAGCTGTTCAACCCTTTTCAGTTTAACCTTAAGTGTCCTCCTGTTTTGTGAATTTAGTTCCATCCATTTTACTTCCTTGAGAATTCAGAGATGAGAAATCAACTCGTGCCTTTTTTTGTTACCTTCTTTGACCTTCTTTTTAAAACAATAGCAATGTATTTATCAGGCTTCTAACTTACTTGAACTCTTTTTCTGTCATCCAAGAACCATTGAACTTATATATTCTCTCTCCATAACGAAAGTCCAGGTACTTACAAAGCCATTTTAGACTCAAAAGTTGGCATTCTTTCGCATTACTAGATTTCTGCACCACCAAATCACTCCAGGTCACTACSCATTCCACATGAAGAAGAGGCAAGCACTTCCATCACACTGGCCACAGAACACGATCAAGACCTGTGGGAGGACAGACTAGCTCATCTGTCAWAAAGTCTGCTGGTAAAATGCAGCCCATCAGTCAAACTCCTTAAGAAATGTGAGCCAGTAAAGTAACTCTCAGARCTCTGCATCCTGTGTCTGGGACAAGTGGGGTTAAGGCCCCAGGGCAGCTTTTGGGTGTTGTCAAGCTAGAGCCCCAGAGCCAATACCAARCTGCCAAGGAAGAGGGGAACGTCACTAGAGCCGGGTTGTGTCACTAACAGTGATAGACGGACCCTCCCAATTGCTGCAGGATCTCTGGTACTTGGTCTAAGTGGCAGATCATGCCCTACGTTTCAATTCGCATGCTGCAAGCCTGGGTGGTTTTGGCTGGAGACATGACTTTGCACTGTAGCTGCAAGCAGCGCCCTGCTTGTTGCCTTCAGTCCAAAAGCAGCTACAATAGGTGAAGCAAGCTGCATTTTGGCATAGACCAGATTCTACTTCATTGCAGTTTAAATTTAGGCAAAAATGCATGTCACTTCCACAACATCATGGGTCTCTGTATGTATCTACATACAAGGCATACAAACTTGAAACTTCCACAGTGCCTTTAAAAGAAAGGTATATTAAAAGCTCTCTGACTAGCCCAGTCTCTTCAGAACATTTTTCCTTCTGTTTATTTGACAGGAAAMCCCAGGATTAAGTGATTTGTTAAGATGTTAAAATCCCATTCGATTTCCTACAAGACAGGTTGGCTAGCTCTCAAGCAAGGAGGTAGGCTTCTATTATAACATACTGGGAGCTTTTAAAACTAGAGCAATTCGTAATAAATTTATTCAAATCGACACAATTCTGGTTACAATGTCTTTGTTATTTCTTCAGAGTTATGAAACGTGAATTGTGTCACTGTAACCACAMCACCAGTCCAAGAAATCTAATTTACTGTGGAGTCCTGTCTGTACATTCACCGTGAGCTCAAGGCATACATTYGATTATTTTCTTGTACTAGGTCTCATATTAGTGTTGTTGCAAAGACTACAGTGGTATTATAAACTCATTCTGTCTAATTTAAAATAGATTATTACATGACAGGCTCAAAAATACATAGCTACATAACAAATTAGAAGKAATTACACCATTAAAATGTGCATATATGGAAGCGTATTTCAGATTTATATGTATATATGTATAGCAAACATTCTGTTTTGGTAGCATATGCATATTTTCATCATAGCTAGTAAGTTAGCCAATATTCAAATTAAAACTGATTTAACATAGTAGACAATTCCTAAATCAAGAGATTAGAAACATTATCAATATAAACCAAGAAAATGACTTTGAAAACAAAATGAAAGGTTTTTCCATCAGTGTCCTCTCTCATTTCATTTATTAATTCTTCTAATAAGAATGAAAGGAATTGTAATTTTAAAAAATCCTGATAGCCTCATTTATAGTGTCTTAGGATGGAAAGAGGGTTTTTTCCCTTCTCACTTTGCTGTCAGAAACGGAAGCCTGAGCTGCACTTGTTAAAGGTCTGAATTTGCATTTTTCAGCAATCCAGAGAAGTGAGAGCTGCTTTTGTTGTCATCGACATCCTTAGAAAGTTCTTTGTCTGCAGCTGTAGCAAAGATGTTGGTCAGCTGCTTGCTAGACACCTTTAAAGTTACCAGACCATCCAAATATAGAAGATCAAAAAGAGCAGCAAATACTTGTGTTAACTTTGCACAATCACAGAGGGTAAACATTTGCTTTGTAAAATTAATGGGTTGCAATGCCTGGTTCATTCTTTATGCGTAGTTAGTGCAGAAAACGTGCAAAGCTAAAAATACAGCAGCCAGCAACCTTTTTTTTAATAGCTACTATGGCTTTTGGTCAAAACTCTGTTTTCTCCCCCAGCTTGTTGAGACACCTGGACTAGACAATCCCTTAGTGAAAACTTGCCTAAGCCAAGACCTCTAGAGCGCTGTACAATTTGGGCAGCCATTTGGAGGAGGAAAAGCCCACAGCCCCTGGGCAAGCCCTCCCGGGCCTGGCGCACCAGTGACGAGCGCCAGCACCGGCAGCGGGCACGTTCCCTCCCGGAGCGCTGGGCGAGGGCACCGCGGCTGCCTCGCAGCAGCCCAGTCCGCAGAGCTGTTCGGGCAGCTGAGCCCACTGACCAWGAGGGCCACCCTGGGCCTCTCTGCGAGGGCCTCCCTGCGGAAGGACGCGGCGGAGCGTGGGGAAGGCCGGCACAGGCGCTGGCCTGATGTGGCAGAGCCTTATTGCTGGAGCACTGACGAGGAAGGCGAACGCCAGGCACGTGCTGCGTGAGGGGGATTTGAAGTATTTTGTTTCCCGTACTTTGTTTCTCACACMAAGTGGATTTACTTGCACTATTTTTGTCAGAATCAGACCCCTGCGTGTCCCTGGTTGGGATGTTGGGGCAGTCTGGAAAGATGCAGCCTCCTTGATAGGTCTGTGTGCTGTAGCACTCCCAGYTGTGCTGCTGCAGCAGTTGCTAGGGACGCTTCAGCAGAAGGGTTCGGCTAGAGACGCTCCTCTGGCCACCACTGGCCCTTCCCAGAGGCCGCATGGCAGTGCGTAGGCAGCCGGCTGCAGCGCGTTACAGCAAGGAGAAGAAGAGATGYAGCGGGTCCTCCCTCTGCCAGGGCGCTTCAGACGCAAGGCAAGGGCATCTTCATCCACACAGGCCACCGGATGGTCACCCATGGCGGGGAGCTCTCGGCTTCCTCATCCTACCTAGGATATCAGATACAAGCTCAGACAGGTATTGGGAGCAGAGTTCCAAGACCAAACAAAAGGAGTAGATTCCCTTGGCACCTTTCAGCTCCCCTTGTCAGACCGTGGTTGCAGTTTTAGAGCTCTTGGTCCATTTTGCTAGAAAGGGGCTAAGACCCTTTCCTGGAGAGACGGAGTGGCCCCATGGTGAGGCCCGCAGATGGGGGGGCACCTCCAAGCCCCTGCAGCTCCAGGGACGGGGTGCTGCGAGGCGGGGAGCAGTCCCGGGGACGCTGCACACAGAGCAGCTGGGGCAGGGCCACTGCTGCCGGCAGTCAGGAGTGGCTGCTGCCCCAGCGTCCGGCTGCCGCGTGGCTACGGAAACAGAAATAAGTTAACAGGTACTGGGACTGGGGTTTGTACTAGAATGCCGTTACTCAGGAGTAATAGTGAAAATGTCTCAAACTGTTGACCCTTTGCAAACAGGCTTCAACATAAATTAATTGTTGTGTAAAAAAATGAATTTAATGTTTACAGTGCAATTTGTCACAGAAATGGAGGCTCAATTAGAGTCTCAATGATTTACTAAAGACATTTTAAACATAATGTCCAAACAGTGCTACATAAATTAAACATGATGTAATTGAGTGTAACACTAAGTGGCTCATCACTGTTGATTCATGTGGAAATCACAGGAATTTTACTGATCATTATGCATTCATTCAGTATTAATGTGGATACCATATGTGCTTCCATAGGGATTCTACTCTTACTCAGCGTTCATTAAGTTTTAATGTTCCATTAAAAAGGCATCAAAAGATCCATCTAAAAATACCACTACAAAGGTAGTTCATTTAAAGAGAGCTAAACATGTTTCACTTCAACATTAAAATACAAAGTAAGTTAATAATCAGCAGAAGTAGTCCAGGAGAAAACACTGCTTAATTGCAAGTCAGACTACAAAGAGTATTTGAAGGAGAGGCAGATGGATTCTGCCTGCTCTGGATTCGTGGGCAGTTGTACTGGAAGGGAAGTGCTTGGCTGGCTAATACGCAGTTTTCATTAAAGTGATGCTTTGCAGTGACCTGCAGTACAGCGATTCAGTGCAGGGAATATTTTGCTGCAGTCGGATTGCCTGGCGCACCCTTTCCGTTGCAGGGCAGGAGGACCCGTGTTGGTAGCCGCGGCCCCACTCTCCACGTTTTCTCTCTGCTAGGGCCCACGGGCGCCGCTGAGCAACRGGGCGTCCGATGGCCAGCGCCGGCTCATCCGGCTCGGTCCCGGTGCTGCTCGGGCCAGGCATCGCCCGCATGTGGACGGCTGTCCGTGAGAGCCGAGGGCGAGGGCCCGGGATTCCCAGCTCGGCGTGGCCGCTGTCTCCACTGGCCACATTGCTGCGCCGGGCCCTACCTCACGGTCCCCCAGGCAGCCGCTGCCCAGCCACGCTGCATCCTTCCTCCTCGCACCCTGTGAGGAAACGCATCTATGCGCTCATGACCCCTGGAAAATCACTAATGGCCATTTAGATCAGAGGAGCTRTTCTAATCAAACACAGCGTGGTGGCAGGGGACTTCCAAGGGTAACTGCTGCCAGTAGATGAAATAAGGTCAACAGAAATTCCCCTCAGAAAAGGGGATTGACATTTCACGTGTACAAKAAGGCTTGTGCATCCTACCTGCCAAAATAATCTTCTTATATATGGATATTAACAAACCACTATCAAAATAAATGGAGCAGCCTATGTCTCATAGCTTCTTTATGCACTAGCCAGTTCAAAGGATCAGCTGTGAACCTGTGAATCAGACATCATCATCTGATAAACAAATCATCCCATGACCAGCTGTGAATAAATGCAACTTCGCATTTAGCATCAGCATTAAATGCAACTTAGTTTTATCTAGMTCTTTTAGTTTTATCTTCACAACTGTTACACACAAACTCCTCTTGAATTCTGGATCGTGTACACAACATAGATCGATCTTCCCCTGCAGGTGGCTCAGCATCTTTCATTATTTGCACTGCAAACTGGTTATCAGCCCTCATGAGACCACGAAAAGCCTCGTGCGAAGGCTGTGCTGCATGGGCTGGCCCCCATGCTGAAGCAGAACACGTACAGAGCATGCAAGATGAGCAACAACTTGGAGAGAAACAAGCAAACGAACACGGGCAACAATTTTGAAAGACAAACCTCTTAGAAATGACCAGAGACAGCTGCGAAGGTGCTGTGACACTGCTGGAAGAGAATCAGCTTAGTGTGAAAGAATCATTGACACATCGGTCATCTCTGGTGCTTTGGCAGGGGAACGTGTCTAATCAAAGCCACTGTAGACCTTAAGTGACAGTATTTCATCAAAGCAGTGATCAGGTCCACCTAATTACATGCTGTTAAATGTTTGGGGATCTTTCACACTTAAGGATGTTAAAACATCTTAACTATTACATATTTAAGTTATGAAATTCAGATATGAAAAAAAATCCATGCAGAAAAAGGTGCAGTGCCCCATTGCTTTGACATTCTTTGGTCACGGCAGAGGTAGCAGCAGAACCCTGCACTGACTACTTTTAATTCAAAACTTTTCACTTTTCTTTTTTCCAAGTCTGAAGGAAAATTTAATAGTATTTCTGGGCATGCTACATATTTTCCACAGTAAATTGAGATTTAGAAGGCTTACAGATTTACAGTTTGCATAACCTGATGTAGAAAAATTATAAGATTAAATCAGTGACAGTTTGGTACCTATGTCATTAGAAATATAACAGCAARATTTTAAAATGTCTTACACACACATGCTGGAAGAAAGGCAAGAAAAAGTTTTGCTAAACCATATTGCTAGCTAGTAACAAAAAATCTCAGGTAACAATTTCATGGCATTATTGTGTGCAGACTTTTCAGTTAAGCATCGAGCAAGTTCATTTACAGAGACCCTAAAATTAAAGCTAAGTGTTCGTAGTTTGAATCTCTGTTACATAACATGGTATTTTGCCCTCAGGAGTTCACATAAAAGGGCACTGTATTTCTAACATATGGGACTAAGGAATATACAGTTGTTTAGCTTTGTAGTCAAAGCCAAAGAAAGCAACAACTAAGCAAGGTTATTTGATCTCTCCCCAAACCCAGAGTAATCTGATTCCACAGTCCAACTGAAATAGAAAATATCGTATAATCTTCTATCGCCATGCATGCAGATTAAATTACAGTCATGTGAATTAACTTGAGTTGGCTTTGGCAGAAAATACAAAGGTCTGAGAACACGCACGTAATCCGCTCCCAGCCCAAGCACCGCTGAGGAGATCCCTTCCGCAGTGCAAGCTCCCTGGGACAGTCCTCTCCTGGAGAGGAACGTTCAGAACATGGAATTCCAGCATCACAGTGACCACTGGCATCTGTACTGATTAAGTCCCTGGGAGAGAGTTAAAATGTTCAAGTTTGTCCTCAAGACATAGTGAAAGGAGAAAAACTAAATCCCAGCAGAGGAAAAGAAAAAAAGAATTAAAAAAAAAAGAAAAAAAAACCTTTCAGTGCCCGTTTTTCAGGTGATGGAGGAAGCATTCTTTTGCCAAAGAAGACCTTTTGAGCTACCATGTGGGTTTTGGAATTAACCCTTGACTGGAGGAAAGAACTGGGAGGAGGAGGAAGAAGAGGAGGCAGTAATACATTTATAGGGGACAAAACTACAGAAGACAAAACATTCGAAAGCAGCAATGGGTGGACCCATGTTCATCAGCTGTATTTATGATTGTTTATTTACTAGGACATTCTTGGAAGGCATTCATCATTAAGTTAACACTGTTTTACTTGTGATCAGTAATCCATTATAAAAGTAATATTGGCCTTTTCAGATTATTGCACAAAAACTGGCAACAAACCTTTAATAACCCTTCAATATGCACAATTATAAACCATTTTCTGAAACTCAGTTACAGAATGCCTCTATGGTACAAAATAAATATAATGTTAAGGAATAAAAACTAATACAATTAGTTTTATTTAAATCAAGTCCAGCTAGAAAATATTTTAAATTGGCAAAAACTTCTGCACTTGCTGCATGTATCCACATTCCAGCTATTTCATCATGACTGTGATGATATTTCCACCCCTGCCCCCAAAATCGATTATCTTGCCAAAAAATGCAAATAGATAAAATGCAACACAAAGCAGTTTCTTTTTACGYATGTTCCCATTTTCATATCTACTGCTTAATTTATAAATAGAGGCTCTCAGACACAARTATGCATTATAATTCTCTTATTGTGCTGTTTACAGATTAAAATACTTTATATGAAAAGTCCAAAGCAGTTCATTCTTTAGTCAAACTTCCAGTGGAAACTTTTTCTTCTATTTCATTAAGTATCAAAAACCAGAACTGGTATTTTATCCGTAAGTGATTATATGCTGATGACTATTTTAAAATAGGTTTAGCTCTCAAAATATATTGCTTATATGAATACTATGTTAATACTATATACAGGTATTCAAAGAGCAGAGCAGAAAAGTCATGTAGTGCTACTGTTAAGAAAAGCTTTTAAGTAGTACAAAATTTTCCAATAATTTATGTCATGATTTTTTTGTGCTACCAGGAAAAAAAGAAAGAAGATTAAAAATACTTATCCCAACTACTTCAGCTAAAGGAACAAAAACAGATATCCATTTTTAAGAGAAACAAAGTATTGAATATAATAAAGATTCTCTACTAATTACAAATTTAATTTAAGAAAATAATATGGAGGCAACATTTGGTAGATTTAAATTCATACAATCTGTTAAAGTATTACATAATTACAAAATTACTCATCTAAAATTCTTACATTTAGAGAAACCTGTATTTTCAGCATACTGCTACATATTGTTTAGTCTTGAAGGCTGAAATCAACAATTTTTGATTCTCATCCCAATACAAGTGAAGCTCATCTGCACCTTCTCTTAAACCTTTTTAGCAGCATTATCAGCTTTATAAAGAGAAAAAGGCAAAATATTACCATAATTTATATAGTCTAATAATCTTTCCTGGGCAAAAGACCCCACATGAAATTCCTATAYCAATTGACAAAAATATATTAACATCTACTTGCATTTACACTTTCAATAATTTGTAGTTAGCATTGAGTTGGCCTATGAAGCAGTAGTAAAGTGCAAAATATTTTGGTGTAATATCTAGTGATTAGGTTTCACTTCTGTAGAATACAAATGAGTAAGCACGGCTCTTCCATTGACAGACATCGCATTTGGTGGAGGACCAACCTAGAGGCAGGGGAAAAAGAAGAGAGAATTATAATGAATGATATTAACGTAACTTTGAAGATCCTTCTCTCTGTGGTATGTTGCACTATGTGCTGCGGACAGAAGACTGCTCATGAAAATCAGAAACACTGTTACTTCAGGGAGTGTGTTCTTCTCATCTCAAAGAGGTCCGAGATGACTTCCAAACAACGTACGTACGTGAAGCACAGAATTATCTAACACACATTCATCCTAACTAAAAATTCAGCGCGCAGCTATTCAAAACTGTCTATTTTTTCAAATCTTTGGGACCTGCACACGTTCGGGGCCGTGAGAAGCACATACCAGGGCACAGCCTGCTGAGGACAAAGTCAATATTCTAAAGAGAAAAATGGTCGCAAAGAAACCTCACTTGACCCCTTTTAGGTTAGTAATGATTRAAGGCCCCATTGAACAAAAATGTTTGGCAACACAAAAGCTCACAGATCTTGGCACTGTACTTAGTAAGTGACCACTTATTAAGTAAAACAAGGGAAAAAAAGCAGAGGATTTGGCCAGTGATGCTCATACTTGTCTCTGTTGTTCTGAGCGCTTCCCTCAGAAGGGGAGGGATGGAGAGTGCAGGGAGCAGCACGAGAGTTGAGGAGCGAGCGCCGACAGTCCCTTCCACGCTGCAAAGGGACCCGTCYGCGGGTGCAGGGACAGCCAAGCCAGGGACCGAGTGTCTCACCAGACGCTGCCCATACTAGGACCCACTACTGGCTGCTACAATCCCATCTGTCTCATTACTGCTTGGTCTCAGCGTTAACCACAGAATCATGTTTATAATGCTGGCACGGGTCAAAACACCTTTTCCCTGGTCACCAACGTGTGCTGCATGTGTGCATGCAGGCATGGGTGCGTGGGGTCAGAGAGTAAGCAGGAGCACCTAGAATCCTGCATTTGGCAAAATCCCAGTACAATCTCCCTTGCATTTRGTTTTTGTTATTGTTGTTTGGAGGGAGGGGTGGGTCTCCCCTCTTGTTTCAGGTTGCAGTGGTGCAGTTTTTATGCTTTGGGCATCTTCATTGTAATCAGTTCTCCCTCAAATTACAACCCTCCCTCACGGGTTTCTACAAACATTATACTGAATAACCCAAGAACCTATGAAGAAGGGAGGGAGAGGGAACAGATTTCAGTAATTTCCTTCTCTTCCCAGTACATGCTTGTACCTATACTGTAAGAAAGTCTATCTAGGTCAAATAAACCTGCTCTGAGCACATTGCTATCAGAAAGGACTAAACAACCTCACACTGAAGTTCTTCTTTCCTTTGTGTAATAGGCTTCCTGAGTTCTCAGGAGCACATTGTGAATTTTGGCTTTTTAAATCAAGTTATAAGCTACTGTGACAAGAGCCATGCTCACACATACTTCCTATAGAATCATTTTTAAGAAGTTCAGTACTTTCGCAGGGCAGTTATGCCTTGGGAAAAAGCTTTAAAACAATATATGCAAACAAAAGCACATTCTGGTAGAACAGACGGACCTGACCTCTGAAGTGACTCTGAGCAATACAGCATTTGCTTAATCTTATCCTGTTTTCTAAGTGACTTTTGGGTAGTGACAGATGGTTCGAAGCAACATTGCACTGTATCGTGTGTCACTCCCCCTGCCTATAGGTCAGCTACCACTCGAACACGCTCGTAGCCCTTCTTTTTGCGGAGGCTGGTGAGGGTGGCTCCTCCCTCCCAGCACAGGAAGGACAGCAGGTCTAGAAGCCTCAGGGAGGCTCTTGCACTGCCGCGCTGAAACACAACCTTCYGTGTCTGAGACGAGCTGACTAACACCAGAGCGCACCAAGATCCGCACGGCCACCGAGAGAGATTTTGACCCTGAAGTATCAACGGCTTCTATTAAAAAATAAAAATCCTCCTTCCATCAGATCACACAGCATTTGTTTTCTCAAGCTGCAGGTGGGACAGGGAAGAGAAACAAAAGGCACTGGATTTCTTTAACTTTCTCCTAGAGAAATTTTCTTCATTACAGAATGTAAAATGCTAATGCTGAGGKCAAAAAAGTTGTGTGTGAGACCATCATTCCACTGTCTGTTTATAAATTTGAAGTGATTTTTTTTAAATTAAAAGTGTGCAATGAATTGGGTGTATTTTAGGAGAAGAAAATAAAAATCAATAATACTTTTTGGCCTCCAAGGGAAGAAAGCATACACAACCACCTAGCCAGGGTTGTTGACAGTATCCTGAAAATGCCCTGAAGATAGCTAAGAGCAGCAGGAGGCTTCAACTGTGTTTAGGAAGAATTAAGGACTTGATGCAGGCTAATAACTAGGAAAAAACCAAAAACAAGCAAAGAACAACCCACTACCTTCAAAAAGGTTTGTTACCTGCCAGTCAATCCTGCAGCTAATTCAGGGCTTACTAGGATGTAGCTGTCCAGCATGGACCTAAAATCACAGCACTTCAAACCATGTAAGGATAGAATAGATACTTAATTGATGGCTTGCAGGTATTGAACACGTTTCAGGACAATTTCCAGTTTGCTACTGTTTGAAAACATGGACTTGGGCTTTTTTTTTTTCTTTTTTTTTTTTTTTTCCTCTCTAAATTAACCCCTTTTCCGCCCCTCCTCCCCGCCACCTCCCTTTCAGTCGCCAGGGCCCCTCCTGCCAGCGCTGTGGGCCAGGGCTGCCGCAGGCTGGAGGAGGCAGCGAGGTCCCCGCTGGGGTGCTCAGGTGGAAACTCACCCTTTTCAACCTGGCAGCGGCTTCTCCGGAGCGAATGGCAGCCAGGAGGCTCTGGTGGATCTGCTCGGGGTCGGGGCGTGTCACCAGCGCCACGGGCTGTGCCCTGGCAGCAGCCGGTGCGTGGCCAGGGGCAGCACCTGCCTGCGCCTGCCCCCACGGCTCCCTGCTCGCACCGCTGCTCGTCTATGGAGGGAGGGAGGGAGGGAGGGAGAGAAGAAAGAGAGAAAAAAACCTTGAATCTGAATTAGCCACAAATGGAAAACTCTATCAACGTGGCGAGCAGTTGCATATGAGACCATGCCACCATTCTAGTGATTACCTCATGCAGGATTTCAGAGATCAGCCACATCTCTGCTAGAGCTCTGGGAACTATATTGCCTACAACACTTAACATAAACACATAAATAAATATAAGCATATTAGACACCACACTACAACATATTTAAATGTTCTTTGAGTACTCTCTTCTTTGAAGCCGCCAAAGAATCMAATATATCCTATTCCCAAGCAAAACTCCTCCAAGCCCCAACACGAGCTGGAATTTCTCTACCTTTCTTTCACTATGCCTTCCTCTACGCACCTGAATTTGCCAGGCGAGCCTCCCCCAGGATACAGACCTGGGAATAGTACTGCCCATCGGCTTCCAAGCTGGGAATATTGCCGATTTGTGCAGAACAGAAAAGACGCCAGCAGACTCAGGCTTATCTTTTAGCTTCACMGAATTTGTAGATATGTCATTTTGAACTTGTGAACACTCAGTTCATACCACTTACAAAGCTCTTCTGCCACAGCACCCTAAAACTGCTCTCTGAGTGAGAACACAGAGTATCTTTTTTTCCGTGCGTCTGCACATGTGCAGATTTGTAACAATAGCTGATCATTACTATTTTTTAAGCTTCTAACTTATTATGGCCGCAAAATTTTAATACAYCTAGTTTCAGCTTCCTTATGCCATTACTGTGAAGTCAAACTCTTCACATTACTCACAGAATTAGATCTGAGATACAGTAAGAAGACAGAACTATGAAGAACAAATCCTGAGCCCTCTGAGCACAAAAAAAGTACATGTAATGTAAATTATTCCATTTCTTTTGCTCTTCCAACTACTAGATTTTAATTATGGCAATAAATAATTATCTTTAATATTCTGTGCGCAGCTGTTTTCACTCTAATATTTCCTTTTATTCTTTTCATTTCATTAACATGTTGTACTAGGGTTGAGTACCACCAGCTCTTTACGGTATCAATGCTGCACCTTCTGAGCAGCAAGCAGGTCCGAGACTAGCCAGAGCTAATCTCTGCTGCCAACGAGATCCCAGCGGACCAGTGTTTCTGGAGTATTAGAAACAAGGGTTACCTTATCTGCAGGGSTACTCTGTGACGCTCCTGTTGGGCTCTGCAAGGAGGGGTTTCTCGCTGGAGGGACGGTCGTAGCCGCGGAGATTTCAGCGGCAGCAGTCGCAGAGGCCGGAGCAGCAGGAAGCTCCTCTCTCRCCGCCTGGCCGGCGGTCGCACGTGTCTTATTGAAGGACTGCGACCTCCTGACCGCCGACGAGACGGCAAGAGCAAAAGGGGACGGTCTCGAACTGGAATATGGCTTTGGGACTGCAAAAGTTCTTAGAGTCTTTAAGCTCAATGGTGCTGGTTGACAGGAGGGGAAACTCTGAGGTTTGCTCTTAACAGGAGAGTTGGAAGATTCAAGTCTCTTTTCATCACCATCTTTTTGCTCATCTGCTGAAAGAGAGAAACTATTTCCTTTATGTAAAAGGAAAGTAGTTTGATCTGATGACACTTTTCTTTTTTCTAGGTCYGTATTCTTAGCTTCATTTTGAATAGAATTGGGAACAGAAACAGTGCTTTTGGCAACTGCAGATGTCACATAATGAGCTGAAGCTCTTCGCTGCATTTGCAGAAAAAATGAACTCGGTTTCATTGCAGGACTTAATGCAGTTGATTTGTCTTGAGTTTCAGAAGCAGCATTTGCATTATCCAAGCTTAGCGCCAGCGGGCTACGCTGTTTGGAAACCTCTGTTGCTGCTGGATCGCTCTCGGGAGCAGTCTCAGCTTGAGCAGTCACAGTGTGCTCAGCAACGCTGTGCGCTCTGTGCAGGGAATCAGCTGCTGCTGCTGCTACAGGTTCATCCTGTGGGCCAGCCTGCAGCTGATCCACACTCTCCTGAAGTGGTGGACTTCCAGTTTGCATCACAAATTCTTTGGGGTCTTCACACTTCAGATAGTTTTCCAGAGCAGAAACCTGTTGATCCTTATAACCTGATGGAATTTCTGATTCCAAGCTCTTCATTACATCCAAGGATTTTGGAGGCACGATTTTGTAAGTAGTCATTCCAATTTTTGGTATGTAATCTCTTGTAATTTCATTAGAGGGCTTCGGTTTAGGCTTGGTGTCCTGTCTATAAAGAGGGTAACTTTTCAAAGGGGAGCCCTCTGGAATTTTTGCTGTTGCGTCTGGGGAAGCAACGTTATCCCCATTCATAGAGCTGTGACTTTGATCTTTCATGGCATTTCCTTCTCCCTTCCTCTGAAGGTTTAATTCTGTTGAAATTTCTTCATCTTCCTGTACTCCATGCTTCAGCTGGAGAGGAGGGTTGTTTGTATCTATATTGTGCTGGCGGGMCAGTCCCCTGGACGACTCGCACTCTTGTGGAACAGCAATTTCCTCGACTGTGTTTCTTCCCAAATTGCTCTCTGACGGACCTGTCTGAATTGCAACATCCTGAGTTTTTACTGTGTCCAGACTGTTTCGATTTGACTTCTGCTCCTGCATTTCTGGAATCACTTGAGGATAATTCCTATGACTTACAGAGATGTCATTTTTACACGCCTGGCAGTTTGATAGTCTGTCAACTTCAAGCTTTTTATTTTCTCTAAAATCTACTGCAGTAATTTCTGTTGCCTGAGGTTCTTTTTCTTCTTCTGTTGTTGCAAAAAGTTTTGTACCATCATCATCTTCAAGTTAAAGAGAGATTCTGAAATTAGTATGAATACTGACAATACTTAACCTTCTCACTAAAATCACAAAGCCCTAAATCCAGCATATTTATCTACAAGGTCTGATTCCCCACTAGCATTACTTTTTTTTCCATACTTACTTTAAAATCTATTAAAGACATACTTTGAATAATATTGCCAAAAAAGAGTATTCCTACTCAGGTATTCTGTATTAATTAATGGGCTCCTTGTGCCAAGCACCTATTAACAGAAAAACCTGCTCCAGAATAATTTTTAAAGTATTAATGAATTTCAGTTTACTATATTGATATYAATGACTCAAGAGTTCAAGGACTAATCAGTGCCGAGTGGTCTATCCATTTTATCTAGTTTCACATCACTGTGGCTTTTGTTTATAGCTTTAATATAAAATATTTTGTAAACTATACTAAGTTTATACGCATAATGGAACAACTGGAAAACATACAGACAGAAGCAATGCATCTAGCTATAGTTCTCCAAGCACCCAGCAGGCCTGTTTGCTGCCTCATGGACTAAATGCACATGGCCCACATGGTTTCTTCAAAATACAGAAATATTTGGGTCACAAATTGTTCAAATTACAGTACTGCCAAAAAAATTAATGCTTCAGAAATCAATATCTAGAGTGGTGGCATTTTACAAAAAATGTCTCTATTTTAATTACGTTATAAAAATGGCAGCGAAAGCTTGTTTTAAATGTAAGCAAGACGCATGCAGTATGTTCATATCATTTACAGACAGAGATATACTGACTACAAAGGCAGTGACTATGGGAAAGTGGATGCGAATCTGAGGGAGCAAAAGGAGAAAATCAATCCACAAGGTTACTAGATTCACTAAAAAATTAACAAACCATTTGTATCTCTAGGATGCTGTTGTATCCTTCCATGCAAGTCCATCCTTACTTGTGTTTAAATACCACATTTTTCACGCAGGAAACTCACAGCAATTTCACTCGAACATCAGGAGGCCTCTCCTGCTMATTATAGCACATGGCAGGAGAGTCACTGCACCCAACCACCTTCCCTGTCCTCATCACAGATCCACCCAGACCTCTCCCCAGCTGCCCCAGGACACTGCAACACAGCTTTCACTACTGCCATAGGAGGTAAGGGCGCAGGAGAAGTAGAAAAAGTCAATTCTTGCTCCTACGGGATTCACCAGAGTTCAAGAAAATTAAAAAAAAAAAAGTAATCTGCTTATAATGAATCAAGCTCACTGCATTAAATTGTCATTGTTTTCAAAGGAAATGTTTTCTTCAAACTTGCTTGAAAGTACTAAAAATGAATGGGAACTACTCACCATCATTTTTCTTTCCATCCAAAACTGTAAGCTTCCTGTCTTTTTCAAAGGCAACTTGCTCACTACTTGTCTTAGTCTGGAGTCCTCTACAAAGCACAACAGTACATTAAATATGCTGGTATCACTCATTTCAGTAAACACAAGAAGCGATGCAAGAGAACTGGCAATATTCTCCAAACACAGATGGACAAAATAGAACCATTCTGCCAAACACTGGAATACTCAAAAGATTTTTTTTTTTTTTTTTTTTAAAGTGACAGGAAATGCTGCTATGATATTTTATATGCCAAATGACATGCAGCCTCATTCTTTTCTAAGAACACGTTCTGTTTTCCCTACCTTTCCTTCCCTCCTTTTGTTTACCTCAGCACTTCGAACAGCCTCCTTGCCAGTAACAGCTCAGTAAAGCCCCTATAGCAAAGGTTTATAATTCATATAAGTGTTCTTAGTGTCAAATCTTCTGACACCTCCAGCATAAAAAAAAGTGTCCTCAATTTTGCCGCATATACAAAACCTAGGGAGTTATCTGAGCCACTCACTGCATATGAAAATGTGCAGTGCAGGCTTTTCCMGGTAGCAGAATGAAAAAAAATCTGATCATTTGAAGAGAAGTCTTGAAAACAACAAAGAAATATGCAAAAAAAATGTTCTGATGCGCTAGATTTTGGAAATGCATACAACTTTTGCCCTCAAATCAAAAGTGACAAGAGAACTGTACAAGTGCTAGCTTTCTTTTGGGTTTTTTTTKGGTTTATTTTATTTATTATGAAGATTCTCATTTATGTTCTACTTCAAATTTATTAGTTATCAGGAACCAGCTGAGCTGAAATATCTGCTTGAAACAATTTAAAAACAATTTAATCAATATCCCTGATTATCTGCTTGCAAGGTCTAAAGCGTCCAATAAACAACTAAGCACAGCCGTAAGTGCTCACRGCACTTGCTGAAGAAAAAGCTAAAGCTCCTGCTGCTTTTGAAATAAAGAAAGAAAGCCCAGCAGGTGATTTGGAGTGGCCAGAAAGACCCTTGTCCTAGCTCTCTACTACCTGGGTGGTTTCTGGCTAGTCCCTGGGTTTGGCTCGGTATGGGAACACACGGTAACTGAGGTCGGTCTTTCCATTTAAACCGTGAACAGCTGCCAGATTACTCATCCCAGGGAACACGGAGCTAGTGAATTAGACAAATGGAGTGGTTAAGGAAAGCTGTGTGCTTATCCTTTCATAAGGCAGAACTAACCTGACTTCTTGAGAGCCAATGGATCAAGCAGTAGATGACCCGGCCCAGAACTGAGATGGGCTGGCTACCTGACCCGCATTCTCCCCACCAGAAAAAGTTTAAGAGTGAAAGTTAGAATTCTCGTTTAAAAGTCAATGCACCGTTTTTCATAGCATGTTGCCGTGGTAAACACGCTGGGTACTTTYGAGCCAGGTTCAGCTTGCAAACCAAATAGCCTGCAGAACACTTCTTTGTCATTTTTGTGGGGAAGCTGCCTGAATTACTGTGACCAGAAGAGTGCTGCAATTGAAACCTCTGCTTATTAAGCTCATTCCTTTCTCACAATCCCCTATTCTGTGCTCCACAATGAAGCAGCACTCTGCGCTTTATTTGCCTCCCCCGTTCCCTCCCCAGTGCTCCCTTCTTTGTCACAAGGCGTACTTACTTGCCATCTGTGCTAATATTTTCTTGGTTTTCTTCCTTGAGGCTTTGTGCGCTCTCTACAGAACCACTGCCAGGAACAGGAGCTGAGGAAGCAGGATCGTTTCTCTCAGGTTCCAAAGGCAGCTGAGTGGAGCTCAGGGCTGCGGTAGCCTCTGCTGTCCTCAGAGAGGGCTCTCCTCCTCCCGTCCCCTCGCCCCGGTGCGCACTCAGCTCCTCGGTCTCATCGATGCCCTCCAGGCTGCATTCTGCGCTCCCTCCAGCTACGCGCACCGGGTCCCGAGAGAGAAGGGCAAACACGAACAAACACAAACACCAATTCAGAGGGCAGGTACAACGAGACTGCCAAGGCAGCCTAAATAGTTTAAAGAAGGAAAAATGAGAAGAGTTCTCTTCACAATTCAGGACAACAAAACAACAYGACCCCCACTGCTTATTCTGAGTTTTAACTTTATTTAAAACACTTTATTTTTCAGTCCTTTCCACTTATTCCTTTTTATGCAMGAAGACATGCTCATCCCGATGCAACTGTCCATCTGTTTCTGTATCTGTGACTATCGGATACAATTTCCCTTTGTTTACCCAAATATTGGATGAATATAAAGCATATTTAACAATATCATTATCCACACTTCACAGAGATAGACAATTTATTTTTTTTACACAGCTTTTTTTGCTACTTTCCTTAAATCTCCAATTAGGTTTTAAATATATGGTTCATATAGATCAGTATTAATGTTAAAGAACTAAAAMACAAATCGGATCTCAGCTTTGCCAGTGTTTTAAATAAGCATGCTCATCACTGTCAAAATTTTGCCYTAATTATCTTGACTCTACTGAGATATGGTTAGAAGTGTCTTGTGCACTGCCCTGTGTTACCACAGAAGTGCTCAAAAAAGCACGGAGCAGCATTAATCCGTGACAATAATACACTTTTCAGCTAAATCATAGTTAAGCTAAAAGATTTAGTTACTGGTTTAGGATACGCACAAGACAGTAYACCTAAAGTTAGACTAATTCATCTTCTTATTTGATTTCCAAAGGGACTCATTGTCCCTGGCTTTACTTTCCTGCCAGGATTCTTCCTACAGCAAGATGTTGATTCACATGTTTCAAATATTAATAAGTAGGCCGCACAATTAACCTCTTGGCTTTGCAACTTGTGTTCTGTAGCACAAACACGGATTAACTCGGAATAACTCGGATTTCYTCTATACAGTGCAATATGGCACCTGGTAAAGCTACGGGAAGCAACACACGCTGCCCGAGCCTAGCAGGGCAGCCCTGGGCACTTTGCTCTCAGGCTTTCAGGCAGTTGAGTTTCAGTCTTGCAGAAAAGCTGTATCAGAACATTTCTAGGTGTAAACCTACCCTAAATAAAGGCAAAGAATGATAACAAAATACTGGTCTGAAGTAAACAGTGCTAGAAAGTAGCAGATTACAGAGTAAGAGTGTTGTTCAAGAAAAKCCTTTAACAGACAGGTACTCTGTGGTGCATCCAGGACTTCCAGACAAGTATAAAGTGTTACAGAGACATAAATGGAACTGTGCAAGACTTGGAGGAAATCTCTTTTCAGAAGAAGAACATTGCTCTTTCTAATGAGGCCATCAGCTGAGCCTCCAGCAGCAGCAGCAGTCATACACACACASAGGCACTGCTTTGGAGCTTCCCATTAAGCAACGTGGCCTCCACGTGCTGCAAGCGCCGACGCAGAGGTACTTCAGATCCGCAAGGAAAGAGGGGTCCGACTGCGACGTGGTGCAGCTCAGTCTGCCCCTGCACCTAAGCACACCCATACACAAACAGGCRCCGCACTCGTGCTGAAGGGCCTCCTAGGCCACTGCAAACAGGAACCTCTCTCTTTTTTGCTTTTCCTTTTTAACTCACTCATTTCTACCTATGGAAAATGCATATATGCAGCCTAGTACTTTGGGAAACAGTTTTAGTGGTAGCAGTGTGGTTTTATATGTACATAATTATATATGTCACAAGGCAAAAACAAAAGTGTGACAAAACTTGGACAAATATTGGATCTGTTGAGATTGTTCCACAACCACCGGCTCTCAAAACACCATCTCCAGCACAGGCGAGAAGCACAGGTATGCCTGAGACGTGCAYTTGCAGAGCCTCCATCCCAGAGCTCTATATGCTATGGAAACTGGAATTACACAACAAAACACTGCCAGTATTTCTGACAAGACAAATGGAAACATTCTGGAGTCGCTATGGCTCAGTGCCCAGGCGCTCCTGTCATCTCTGCTGCTGCTCCTCTGCAGAAGCACCACAAAGGCTGAGCCCTGTCTCCCTGGATGGGACGGGAATACAGTCAGCCTGGTCTGGTAGAAGACGTGGCTGACACGGCTGCTAGACAGAGGCCACTCTCCCCGCACCTCCACTGTGCTAGGAACTGCATTAATCCAAAGTGCAAATGTATGACTTCAACCAAAACAACACTCACACTATTTACAGGGAGTGTTTTGGACTTGCTTGAGGTTGGTTTTAGGCAGTGGCTTTCCATCTGCTAGTGGCCTGACATGGCTGCAGCAAGGTCAAGTCTGAATTTGGTCCAAAAGAAGGCAAAACAGCAACAGTTACAAAAACAACTATCCCTTATTTATATCACTCAGTTAACTTGCCAGAGGAACTGTTAAAGTTTTATATGGGTCCAGACCCACAATTTAAAAGCTTTTTATGCAGCATATCACTAGTAAGTATTTGTGGCACCCCTGGCTAGGTACTGTATCCATACTGATTCCTCACTCTATGTTTGTATCTATGCATACACGTACCATGCATATGAAGCTGGTTTTTTCCACACAAGTGAACTGTGCAAGATAATAAAGCATATGAACTGCATTTTTGTCTGTGTTTAATTTAATGCCAAATCTTCTCAGGGAATAAGCTTTAAATAGTTCCAAGAGAATAGTGTTAAAACCTATGGGATAATATTGTGAAGAAATGCCTGCCATACCCCCAAAAGTCTCACTTGAGTAAATAAGAATACTCTTTACCCCACAGATAAGGGGCTCATACTGCTTTGCAGCCATTATGTTCGTAAGTACCAAAACCAGAACGACTGACTACATCATGTAACTCTCACAGTGCCTTTGCTCTTGATGCCTTCCAAAAGTTCTTAAGAGCTACTGTAACTAAGAAGATTATAGCAAGAGATTTATTTAACAGAAAACTATTTAAAAATCAGTAATGTCTTTTTTTTTTTTTATCATTTCACTCAGGATAAAAAAAAAAAAGAGCGAGAAAAAAAAAGAGAGACTAAGCACTAATACAGTTTAGGGGAAGGGGAACAAAAATCATAATTGAGGAAAAAAATGTTGTTTACAATCCAAAATGTTCAAATTGCTTCTCTTAAAAGTTTATGCTGCTAGATGCATACCTTTAAGCCACTTCTGCCACAGTACGATCTCTCTTTCCATTATGAAAATCTGAAAACACTATTTTACAATAGAAACACAGTCTGCTGCAATTCTACAGAGTAATTCCACTTCATGTGCATGCATATACGCAACGCACTACTCAGGCACTACACAAAATTTCTTGGTCATCTGTAATGGTTCATTATAGGGCAGATTATACTATATTTGCAGCTTAATTTTATTATTTAATAAAGCAGCAATGTGTAGTAGAGCGACTTTGTGAATGCCAGTCACGACCGAACAAAATCTACCAAGGCTTCCGCAAGACTGATACGCAAAGCAGTGAGAGCAGTAGAAGGAATTTCTAAGTTTCTGTAAGGTTAAAATTATGTCCAATTTAGCAGCAAAAGGAATCCTAAACTACTACATCACATATWTTTAAAACCATTCTCAGTTTGATGCATAATTTTTAGAGTAGGGATAGGACAAGAGTAGCACAACTGGACTCGCTGCCCGTGAATACCGTTTCTCACGGCACGACAGGCTTCGCTGGAAAGACCTTTTATAAAAGGCCACAGAACAGCCACCAGAGAGCAGCAGTAACCCATGAGAAAAGAATGGCAGTGAGGCTGTGCTCTGGGACTAGGTCTTCACATTAAAAAACGCATTACAATGAATCTTCAGCACAGGATATGGTATGAAGATATCACAAGTAGGACAAGAGAACAAGTACTGAGAAAATAAATCCTGGGGCTTAACAGCTCAGTAACGATGAGTTCATTATATCAGAGCATGGACAATTTGCTCATCTCGGACCTACCACGTGAGCATAAATAAACTTTTAAACACCGCAAATTAAATACTAATAAACATTCTTCAGCATGATTCACTTAACAGTACAAGTCACTATCCCCCATCTGCTACAGAAAAGGTTTTGTGTTTTACTTTTAACTAGCATCATACATGAACAGAACATTATAAAGAACACTACAACCAATATTTAGATCTTATTTCAGGTGGATCAGGATGTTTACATTACAAGTGAAGATATTTTCATCCCTCAGGATGCTGGAGAGAATTTTGTTCATGGCTGGCACATGCAAAGCCATGATGGACACATGCTGGAAAAGCAGCTTTGATAACATCAAAGGAGTACTTCAGAAATAAGGTTTGTTAGCTGCAGTGATTTGCAGATTAAAGAATATAAACCTCAGAATGACAACAGAAGAGCAGCCAGGAGATTTTCGAAACAGATCAGTTATTTTCAAAGAGAATTCAAAGAGTTTGGTAAACTGAGTCATTATCACTTAATTACATTCATGTTTTCTAACTACAGCTTACAACTTCTTTATAATCTCTTTCATAGGGCACCTTCAAGACTAATTGACTAAAACGTACACAATCTGAGCCTAAATTCAATGATTATCGACATTTTCTTTTCCTCTTTGCCAGGGAAGCTGGAATGGCATATGACTCTCTCTGCTCGTGTTGTGTTTTGTGCTTTACCACTCCAACKAGTTTGACTGGCATCCCCAATAAACTAGTTGGAAAAGTACTCAAGAGTTCCTGTGAACTAGTGAGAAACTCAAGCGTTTAGCCTCACAGACCGCCTGTGGTGCTCCCATGCTTACTGTTTATATGCTTCAGTCTTGCTGGGCAAGTGGTTTTTCCAGACTGCGCTCACACTTACTATTCTAAAAGCATTTGCAAATTTTAGATGACTCTTAGAAGCTCTGACTTGATTCTTATGTCTGAATCCCACCACAAGGTCCTTACAAACAGGTATATTGAATTTAAAAACAAAGGGAAAAAAAAACGAGAAAAAAAATTATTCGGCAGCTAAGAATCTGTATTTTACTCTAAATATCTATACTTTTGTAAATCATAATTTATTATTATAAGAAAGTACAACCACTTATGAGTACATTCTATGTTTACAACTCATGTTTTCAAAGCTTGTTCATGATGGAAGCCAAAAGGCAGGCACAGGTTTGCTCCTAGACTCAACTTATGCTGGTCAAGGGCACATGAGGGAAGTTTCTGAAAACAAGACTGGACTTCAGCTTTTGAATSGCTTGTTATGGGCTATAAAAAATTCACTAAAGTTTGTGACTAGTTTGCAGTAGGAGGAGGAAGGCAGGGATAAATGKTTAGTTTCCTAAAGTGTAAAGCATCGAAAATATAGGTACATGTTCTTGATTACAGTATGACAAGAGGTCTTTCAGAGCCATATTCTGTACTTGAAATCATGAATTAACTGATCTGAGGCCTTGTATGAATTTTGTACTTAAGACACATCTGTAGTATAGAAGTTTGCTATGATGAATTGCTATGAATTATAATAGCTTACTGTAAAATAGATTTGACAAACATATTTGGAAAAAAMCTAACCTGTTTCAGTCTGTATTTCAGTGGCTTTTTCTTCCACAGTGTCCTTAGCAGGTGTTAATTCTGTTGAGGCTGTCACTGTAACAAATCAAATAAACCTTTTTAATACAAGTATTGCCACTTGTTTTTTACATCACAAAACTTTAGACAAAATGTTGAATTGTGATCTTCAAGAAACAGATCTTCTCTTAAGTGGTGAAACATTGTCACATCTCAAATAATTTTAATCTCCACACTTARGTATTTTTGAACCTAAAAGAGCTGAATTTTTAGATCAAACAGCAGAATTATAAGAGCAATAATACAAATCTCTTTCCCTAAGATTCTTCTTCTCCAAACCATTTTCTATTAATCTGACCCTGTTCCAGAACAGCTCATCTTCTCCTCTGGCCATTCCCAGCTTGTCCATTTGATTAATATAGACAMAACTGATATAAATAATCTAATATAACTAATTTGAAATTTGTTTCTTTCTGCTGCCCAAATTCATCTGCCCCAATAAAATCATAATATTGCTTCTTGCAATCTGAAGATGTTTGGCAGTCATGTTTTTTGAGTTCTTATAGGATGGTATTTCTTTAATGTTTAGCCAAATTACCATACTTTCCGTTGCCTTGTAATTAAGCAGCATAAAAAGATTACCAGGCTCATTAACGCTTTCACTTTGATCTTCTTGCATTTTAGAGGGTGGTGAGGGTGCTTTGCGTTTCATCCTTCGTAAAGAGGAGTTCACAGAAGCTGTGTCACTGAGCGGCAGAGAGCCCTTCCTCACTACTCCGAGTCCTGGAGGGTCCTAAGGCAGCAGATAGGGAGGAAGAAGGTTATTAGCAATTAAAAACAAAACAAAGCAAACAAAAACAAGAAAATAATTTCCTTTTGGAGAGCAGTAATTGCTCTGCAAAGGTATCTGTAATATACACTTGGAAAAATGAAAATCTATGCCTATTACCAAAATTACCATTTTTCTCAATGAATTTTTAGAATAACTGAATATATTCAGAACACAATACATATCAGAAAAAGAAATGCAGAGATAATCAAAAGCACTGAAATGGGGACAAAGTCTTCCTTACAGGACCTYTGATGAGGACTTCTTAGCCCATATGATACAGCAGTTGAAATCCATTTWAAATTGCTTATATTGCAAGAACATAGTCTGTGTCTCAATAACACAGTGGGGCTGCAAACTCACCTGCCATGCTAACAGCAGCTTGCCTCCAAGGAACCTCTTATTTTCATGTCTATTAAATTATTACCTTCACAATCCCAGCACTCGAGAAATACGTTTCAGCACTGGCCACAGCTGCCTATTCCCGTAGTAATTTTGATCCCTATCACTCATCTACTCGATGATATAATAAAATCCAGAGTGACATTCATTTCTTGCAAGCGTCCACACAGCAACTGGATGTGGGGAACATCCCTTAGTTAACAAGCCTGCCTCACAAAGTGGAATATAGAGGAGCAAGACCAGCATAAAGACACTTACAAACATCTCTCTCTCTCTCTCTCTCTCTCTCTCTCTTAAACTCCCCATGGACAGAATTATTACTGATCTTGTAAATACACATGGAAGAGATTCTTTTAATTTATCAAGCTCCACTCAACAACAAAGACACACCTTACAGTATGGGGATATTTTTTGAAAAGGTTAGAGTATTTCATTCCACATAATCAAAATTATGGAGAAAATTACAGGAGAAAAGGTGTTGGTACGGGTTGTCTGTGGAGCGGTCTGAGCGCTCCTGCTACGTCTCAGCAGAGCATCTACTCTCCAGCAGTGAACAGCAGCAGYGCAACTATCCTGGCCAGGGAGGGATGGTCGTTGCTTGGCTGTGTCCCACGTGGGCACCAGCCCGGGCTCTGGGATCCCCTCGGTGCTTTCCTGAGCCGCAAGGAGCRGCTTCATCCAGACACATTCGCACAATTCCTCTCCCAAGCAACTCAATGCCATGGCAAGCAACTCGAATCTCACCAAGCACAGCACGGCTCTGGCTAACAGGGAGAAGGACCCARTATCAGCTGAAATATTCTTTCATGAGAAGTCAAGGATATGAGCCTAGAACTCCATTTCCTAATTATAAATACTCACAAGTTCTAATAGTTCTTAACAAGAGAGATTCTAGATTAGAACTTCACTCAAGAAAATTACTTCACACTTTTTATAGTTTCTTGTTCACAGTTCCTAAGTAGTTCTAGCAAAAGAAGAAAAAAAAAAAAAAAAAAGGAGTCAAAGGAGTCAGTAGCTGAGTTCCCAAGCATGGGGTGTCAAAGATGATATTATTTTCCCCAAAGTAGACTGTTTTCAGACTGTTAAGTCCTTTGCTTCTCGGTAGCGGGCAGTTGTACTTCCCTGCTTTCCGGCAGCGGCCGTGCAGGCTGCAGCCTGCACAGAGACGCTGCTGCTCCTGCACAGCTCCGCGCCTCTCCCCGCACTGCCGGGGGTCCCAGTCCCGCGGGATCTCACTCAGCTACAAGGATGTCACCCAARCACCCGCACACACACAGAAAATGCCTGGGGTGGGGGGAGGTATGCTCTCAGCATAAGAGCACAAATGCTTGAGCACAAACGCACAAGATTTTCATAAGCCTTTCGACTGCCCTTTGCACTCAAAGAAACAAACAATTTGCAAAGAGAGATTTCAAGCAAGTACTAAATGTTCCAGTTACAGTCCAAGTGCTGAACAGATTTTCTAGGAATTATTCAACATATTAATATTAAGAGCTTTCAAATCTTAACAGAGTTTATAATATGAAAATAGTACTTTAAATGTATGGAAAGAATACAAAACCGTATTAACATGTATGTCAGTGAGTTTGGGAACACACATCTGGGTGGTCGCGTGTCACACGAGCTGGCAGCGACACCAGCGCTCTCAGGTGCTCGTCACGGTGGGGTCGCGGCGGGCAGCAGCGGCGCTCACACGGAGACGCCAGCAGCCGCTCGGGCGCACGTCCCGGGCGCAGGCAGCAGCCACGCTCCTCGCTGTGCTCCCGCCTCGGCCCGCAACACACCCGAGGGGCCGACCACGAGGCTGTCTGGCCCCAAACACGTATGGGCAAATGGAGCACCGAGTCCCACATGGTCCTGAGCAGACACCAACAGCACACCCCCAACAGAGGCCAGCACTTCCCAAACTACCTAAACAAGGATAGCCATGAGGCCTGACCCCCTTCTCATCTCAAAAAGCACAGAAAGGTAATTAAGACCCAATAGCCTTGCAGCTGGAACAGAATAGAACCATGAGYGTTTGGAAGGAGCCTCATGGAGCATCTCCCCATGCACCTCACGTGCCTCACWCCAAGGGCCCTTGCACACATATTTCCATATCAAGAGAGCCCCTCTTCATCCACTTGCATCCTGGCTTAACAGAAGCTGCACAAGGGAATAAGATAACAGAGCATACTGCAAACCATGCTGCTAGGTTTTTTTTTCCTTCTCTTTACACCATACACGGAAAAAATATGCAGATAAATATATGCTCAAGGAGTAACACAAATGAACTATATTTCTATTATGTGGCTTAAGCTTCTTCCCCAAACTAGTAGAGAGAAAGCAATATACCTTTCACCTATTGGAAAGAAAGGACATGTGGAATGCAGGTGGAGAACCTCTGCAGGCAAAATACCATTCAAAAACACACATGATATTAGTATTTTCTTCCATGACTTCTGTCCACAAACTGYAGTACAAGAGTAAATACGGAAAGAGGGTCAAAGTTTTCTAATTGGTATATATGAAGAATGGAYGCATGTTATGTCCACTTGAATCCCATTCTGAATCACATCAAATCACCTTCATGCAAGCTTCAGCAAGAGAAAACAAATAGTCTCAAGCACCATCTTCTTGCAGATGACTCTGGTTCTGCTCAAGATCTGCCCACCATGGGGCCTGCTGCGATGTGGCCAACGTCTCTTTGAAGACCTAAGCACCAGAGCCTTCACGCAACTGCGCTTCTGACAAGCGCGGGCTCCGGGCCTCCCCCGATCCCCACTGAAGGCCGGCCACAACAGGGGCTAAGAAATCCTTTCAGACACTTAGTGCCTTAGCAGTTGCTTCCTACCCCTTCTGCCAGGTCTCATCTGCTCCTTTTTATTTATTCATTTATTTATTTAATTAATTTATTTTCCTGAGGAACAGCCTGGACATTTCAATTTCTTTAGGAGTTAAGCTTGAGTAAATAGAGGAAAACTATATTGCTCCAGTTGAGAAGTCCTATCCATCATTTAAACAGCAAATGCTTTGGCTAAAAAACTCCATTTAATTGTTTCTACCCAAGCATAGCTTGTGTGCACTCCTTTATAGTAACTGAAAGCAGTGCAAGGAAATAGACATTCATTAAAAGAACCAAACATAGATATCACAGTCTAGTTTAGTCTAGATTTTTATAAATAAAAATTATTATTAAGAAACCAAGAAGTAAACAAGCAACTGCATTCTGGGAATAATCTAATGCCTTTTGTTTAATGATATTACTAGAAATACTAGAAAATTGGAAATATTACTGGAAAATTGCATCTACTTTTACAAAGCCTGTGAAGACGCACCCACTGTTACACAATTGCACTTTTCAGAGTCCCCTCAAGAGCCTTCTCTATTTGCAAGTATATTTAAACTTGTCACTTCTAGGCAGACTGCTGGCACAAGGCATCWCTTCCAAAATCAGTCCTGACACAAGCAGGGAGGGATTTTAGTATTACACTAACATGCTCGTTCCCAAGCTCATTTAACACAAAGATTCAGTGTGCTTAAATTAAATATTTAAGCAGTGCCAATTATCCTGTCTCATTCAGGATGGACATAACAACTTGCAAGAGGTAGTCTTACATCCCTTACACCAATTTCTTTCCTAAAAATAATAACAAAAATATCAYCTTCAAAAACTAATTCAATAATCCCCAAAATCCAAGGAAAAGAATTCAATTGTCAAACCAGAATGCAACTGTTTAGATACAAAAAAAAGTTGTTTCCTTTTTAAGGGAAGAGGGGATGCTGTAAGAGTTAAACATTAAAACCATTTTCATACTGTAAGAAATAGGACTCCAAACACTGTGAATTCAAAGAAAAGCAACACTGAGGACACTGTTCCCTGAAAGTTGGCTCATTTCACTGTTGTCTGATATTACTGGCATGGGCAAATGCCTGTTGCTATCAAACCCAGGAAAACAGTTTATCAGGGTAAAGTGACATTTCACTTTGTCTTCCTTGTGGCTGCTACAAAAAAAGACTACTTGTCTGTAGTAAGGCACATGCAGAAGGTCACCCTGCTCCATAAAAGAAATTCAGCATGCAGCCGGTTTGCCAAACACACTGAAGGGCAGGCAGCTTCAGCCTTCTCAAGAGCAGTATGATTTGCAGGGAAATGTTTTTGGTAAAACAGAAAAGAAGTGTTCCTTAAGAAAATATTTATATCCTAGTTTTGTAAGTTAACATGYGGGACATGACAATAAGAATAAAACTACCAGACAGGCAAAACAGCCCTGCAAACACAGTGATCAGCTCAATGAGCAATTTAAACCCAAATTTAAATCACAGAAACAGGAGGTTCATTTTCAACAATGGGGAAGAGAGGAGGCCAAAATCTTGTCTCATTTACAGTGAAGTAATTGAAGTATTGGGTAACTGTGGGCCTTGCTGTTCTACTGAGGACTGACTCAGAAGAGAGGAGCATAATTTGGCCACTTAAGAGTTGATGAAACAGTGATGCATGCGATACTGATGAAGAAATGTTGTGCAACCATCAGAAATGCTATCAGYACAACTAACTTTATTCTTAGATCTTTGTGCCTCATTTCAAAATCTGCACTTGGGATTTCAGTTCTCAGGGTAAAGGCTGATTCTTACTGTTTACAGCACCCAAACATAAAGTTGAAAATCCTCTACATGCTGTTTTTATTTGAGTCATTTTCTTTCTACATTATTTTTCACCGAATAGCTTAATATTTTAAAGGAATTTTTCTTTATTTTACAAKTAAGTGAGACCAGAACTCTCACTAGTTGGAGGTACCTTTTTGTTCATTCTCTGAACGGTCAYTCTTCTGGCATGCCTATTGCTCTTCCCAGTTTGGGGTCATCTGCACACTTGGAGGTGTATTCCATTCCACACTCTATGCACTTTATAAAGATATTGTGAATAGTATCAAGCTCATTACWAGCTCCTCAGGAACCCCACTCATCAGCCAAGCTGACTGAGGCCATTAGCCACCACCATTTCAGCTTGGCAATTTAGGTAGTCTTCTTCCTATCTTGTGGTCCATCAGTCTAGCCCACATCATCTTAGCTTGTCAAGAAGCTGCTGTGGAAAACTGCATCAAGCACCTCATTACAATCAAGGCAGATGACCTCATCCACTGTGCAAGTTGTTCCATCACCTAATGCAATCAGATTGGTCAAGCATGACATACTCTACCTAAATTCACAATGGCTTTTCATAGGTACTACTTTACTCTTCATTTGCCTGGAAACAGCTTCCTTGGGAACCTGGTCCATAATTTTCCCAGGGACTGAAGGAAGGTTGATCGTTCCATAGTTTCCACAGTCTTTTTTTGCTCTTTTCTTTGGTAATGGCCATAACGCTGCCTTTCTGCACACTTAACTCTACTCACGAAGACTGACACTGAGAGGATACTGAGGCACCAAGAAGGCACTTCAGATTTTCTGCAACTAATTCACCAGTCCCATTCAGCAGCAAATCTGTGTCTTCCCACTACTTGTGCTTGCTACTAGCCTAATAGAAGCCTCAGCCTCTCTTACAACCCTTACCATCTCTTGCCAGTTTGAGCTCTAGCCTTGCTTTTGCTTTCCTAGCAAGATCTCCGCGTGTCTGAGAGATGTTTCTCTATTTCTTTTGGGGAATCAGACTGTCCCCCTTTCCCTCTCTCAAATAAGAGGTATATTACTCTTTTTTGGCCCTTGAGCTCTCTCACGAGCACAGCATTTAACCAGCCTTTTTCCTTTTATGCCTACCTCTTCTCTCACTTCCAAGTGATGGACTGCTCTTGTGCTTCACGAGAGCTGCCTCTGACAACCTCCCAGMACTCCTGAGCTCCTTAGCTCTCCAGTGGAGACTCCAGCAGTATCCCCTCTAGCAGTTTCCTGACCAAGTCAAGCCATGTGTACTAATGCAGCCTAAATTCACTCATCAGATGATACTTGGTGGAAAGCAGACACTATGAAAAATTATTTTAAATTAATAAAATCCAAAGTGTAGAGCAAATATTCACCCATGTTTAAGTGACAAGATCTGTAGTATCCTAAAAATCACTGTGCAATCAAATGAGAAAGAAACAGGGCTCTTAAAAGAAGCATGCCAAAGGCTTTCTGAGGGAGTTGGACAAGGTAGTACAAACTAGAACACACATATACAAAAAAAGTAACTTAAGCAATATGGATTTCTGTCCTTTCTTTATGAGTCAGTCAACTTCGGTCTAAGCACTCCCGATAAATATATRTCAGTACAAAATAATAAATCTAAGCAATTTTGTTGAATGACAAATCCTAGCCTGGCAGCCATATATTAGTGTTTGTCATAATGAAATATTAATCATTTAAATTATGTTGACATTACATTTTTTATAAATGAAATTAAATTAAAAAGCAAACATGATGAGGTTAAAAAAGATTTTTTTAAATGCTTCTTTTATCAAAATAAAGAAAAAATCTTTTTTCTTTAATGATAAAGCTTTTCAGCAGGACACAATACACAAATTCAGAACTTCTGTTAAACAGTGCTCTCTTGTGGTTCTGTGCGCTAGTGAAAGAGTAAATCACTGCATAAAGAAAAAGCAAGTCACAGTTTGAATTTTCTTATCTATGGACCTAGCATAAAATCTCTCTCTGACTTCTATTTCATTTTGTTCTACTTTTTATTTTTCTAGCATGCCAATAGCCTCATTTTTAAAGACCGCCTTTAGGTTCTGGATTCAAAGCAAAGTATTAAGCTCAAAACACAGCAGATCTGCAACAGGGCTATTCCCTTAAATCAAGTTTAGAGATAAATGAAGCAAATGTAACTAACCTGTTCATTCCTATCAAAACTGTTAGATTTGACAATATCAGATGCCGCTTTGACCTGGGCATGTGCAAGATCCTGGGGGGCACTCTGAGATGTTGCCATGGGTGGTAAAGGAGCTCTCCGCTTCTTTGGCATTTCAGATGGCAAGGTGCTGGAATCATACTGCCTGCTAACAGTGTTACACCTGGGGGCAAAAGTTGGCCTTGGCTTGCTCATCAGTGGAGTTGCTGGGGCACTGGCAGCCTTGGAGGGGAAGAAAAAAAAAAAAAAATCCATATCCTTTATACTTTCTGTAAAACAAGCAGCATATTGACTGGTTTAAGAATATGTTGGCAAAAGTTTGGCTATGTAAAGCTACATCTTACTTGTTCTCGTTTCTTCTTACTTCGCTGAAAAAAGCTGAAAAATCCTTTGTTTTCTCTCTCCTTCAAAACATCTATGTTTTCAGACATTTGGTAGGAGTCTAAAATGAAGAAAAAAATAGCTCTAGATGTTATTTATTGCATAGATAATTTTCCTGCATTCTTTTAATTTCACTGCCTGCCATCAGCCTTCTGGAAAGATACACCAAGCATATCATAAATCATCTGTATTAAGAGCTTTGCCAAAAGCTACACCATGACCAGTTTTGCTAAGATCAGTGTTCCTCCTCTTATCTCAGAAATCAGAGTAGATGAGCTTTACACCCTCACCTCTCGACCCAGTTCTTCCCACTCACCATAATTTAGGATCCACTTCACAAGGTCTCCAGAAAGGAAGAGGAGCAGCAGCCTCTCCAGTTTACAATCCCCAGCAGTTTAAACTCATGGTAAAGGGTGAAGTGGGACAGGTCAGGCACAAGCCTTCCAATGACAGGCTATGGAAGAACATCACTGAAACTCTGGCAGGCACGAACTTAAATGTAACTGCATGACAGTCATGATAAAGAYTATCAAGGCCATATTGGGATCCTGCAGAACTAACCCTCTTTACAGAACCTTATTCATGCAGAGGATTTGTAAATTCAAAAGTTTTTATTATATTTGAATTTGATAAAGAAAATACATCTAGCACTAACACAAGAACCAAAGGGAGCCATCAGGAAGACCACTGTGGGACTCTCAGTGCAAGCATTAGTAGAAATGTAACTGTTTAATAAATCAACCTAAGGAAAAAGATACAGAAATACTTTATATGTATCTGAGTAACATCCACTTCTGTACTAAATTTTTGCTTATGCATCCTTGATAAGACAGATYGTTTAATTCACAGCTAAGTGATGATATAATGGGAATGAATGTTGATGTCACTCAAGTGCCACAGTTTCACACCCTATATTTCACTAAAGCATACCTTGTAAAGATGGTAAATTTAAATCAGCTGGTGATGTGGCTACAAGAAAGACAAAAAGAGAATTTCAGCGTGAACCAGGGATGCTGCTGTAMGTTACACAAACACAGAATACCAAGCTGAGTCTTCAACATTAGGAAGAACATTTGGGTACCTTCCTGAAGTAAAGTAAGCYGATACTCATCTTTAAACTCTACTTAATGCTGTTAAAAATTTGAGTTGATAAAATAAGAACTACACAGACAGCTTCGTACAAACGGTATAATTCCTTATGTTCTCTCTTAAGGATTTTTGGCTGTTTGATTCAAATGATGCAGGCCTCAGGTTGGTGGTTTGGGGAGAGGAAAGGGAACAGCTAAACTTTGGCAAAAACAGAACAAAACAAAAAAACCCCACACTCTTTCATGTCAGTCTTCTCAACCATAAGTAGACCTAAACTTGTCCCAGCTGCAATTTTGTTGAAGATTAGTGACATCTCTCAACTGTCTGGTAAATTAATTTCTTCTGAAGCAAAAACCTAGAAAGTATAGCAATGAAAATACTAAGTAATTATCTTTGCTATTAAAAATGTACAAAAAATGTCTTACCTCGACTAATATCCATAGCATATAATTCTCTCAGTCCAAAGTCATTAAGAGATTTTGTCACATCCAAGGCTTCTTGAGACTGGTAATTCTTCAACAGAATAGTGTGCGAAGGATCAAACTCGCATTTGCTGGAGATAACCGGTATGAGTTCCTGA
Organism: Eudromia elegans; assembly: GCA_003342815.1. Lineage (NCBI taxonomy): Eukaryota > Metazoa > Chordata > Aves > Tinamiformes > Tinamidae > Eudromia > Eudromia elegans. Next base: position 1,715,878 of record PTEX01000114.1, on the reverse strand, counting down.
AGGGGCGCATGAGGACTAACTCTTACTACTGTCTTCTGGGTCTTCTTGTAGTTTATGACTACTCTTACTGTTTGCTGAAGAGAAAAGCACTCCATTAAGCCCCACCACATATATGCTGAAACAACCGGCATTTTTATAATAAATTTACAGCAATCATAGGAATTCACCTTAGAGTCAACTTCAACAATGTTTTAATAACCAACATTTTAGTTTCCTTAGAAGGGAAACTAGGAATTTGTGACTCCCTTCTACTCAAAAAGGTGACTCAAACTGTCCACTTTATCATCTGTCACTTCTCTGGTCAGAAGGGTATATGCCCGGATACAGTGTCACCTCTTAGGTTAAATCAGGTAGCAGTGTCAGCCAATAAGCCGCACATGGGGGTAGAAGGAAGGCAAAATGACAGCACAAGAGCTCCCATGGCCACATGCTAGTGCTTTAGATAAATTCTAAAATGGTGTTCTTCTACATGGCAGAATGACAAGTGAAGGAGGCAAGATTATACAACTCCCAGAGGAAGCTGCTTTCCCAATTCTAAAATCTCCTGTATTCTTAAGCAAGGATATACAAAGAAAAGCACAGTTACAATCAGAAAATAAGCATTAAATAAAAATGACCACACACTCAGAAGGACTCACATATCACAGCACAAGAGATGTGCTACAGATTCTTGATTTTCAGTTTCTGTGAAGTTGGTTGTGTTCAATTCATCTTCCAAATTTGCCAAAGGATATTAAGACATGGGATCTTAAACATCATTTGAACATTTCTTTCTTGCAGCAGCAAAGATATTGCAAACAATGAAATGGGATATACTGTATCTAAAAGGAGGTTAGCAAGCAGATGGAGCCCAACTTTTCACAGTGGTGCATGGTGAGAAGAAGACAGATAGCAGGAATAACTTGAAACAGATTCAGCTATCAGCTCACCCTGTTGATTACAATACTGCTTCTAATTTTTTGATAGGTTATAACTGTAGTTCTCACCTCCGGTATCACTGGAGCAGGTTTCTTTTTATCCATTTGCTTTGGCTTTACAATCACCTTTTCCACTTCAAGCATTCCAATTGGTGTGTTGGGTTTGAATTTAATCTGGCTATTTTCTGCTGACATTAACTCTATAGTATAACTTGATGGATTTAAACGATACTGTGCGCAGAGAAAGATCAGTAAGTCCATCATAGGCTTCCTGTAAAAGACAAACAATATGGTCACAACATAAGAAAATTAAGCAGGCTGTAAAACAAAATTTGTTGCTAAATGTTTACCCAAGTCATTCTCTCCTTTGCATGACTGAATAATTACTGCCAGGCACAAACTTTAACATCAACATCTAAAATCATTGCAAGGACAATGAACCCAGCTTGCACAGAAGTATGCTTMGAGCTTGAGCAAAGGAGGACATTTTTGCTTGCATGAAGTGATGCTTTTCCCAAAGCCAGCAGGGAGATGTGGATTAGCCACCTAACAACGTTTAATGGGATCTGCAACAGTGATGATAAATTCCCTGCTATTCATTAAGAACAGCTTCTTCCAAGGCTTGAAATTTTGGTATCAGTGTGAGGAAGGGATTCATTTTCAGAAATTCTATGCACGAGCCTTTTCTTGGAGGAAAGAGAAAGAAGCTTGAGGAAGCCACTGAGATACTGTTTAAGGTGTCCTAAAATGAAAGCCATGTTGAATACAGATTAAAAGAAAGAGATAAATCAGAGTCTACTAGTTGAATGTCATTTCTTGAGAAGCTCTGTGTGATGGCATTGATATGCTTTTCACAARCCAGATTTTTATATGTGGTTGCTGACTGTGTGCTTTTTTTTTCTCCTAGGTGCTCAATGAGAAACACAACTTAAAGATCAGCTGAACATTTCCTATTGCCAATGTACTGAAATCATTAAAGCAGTACTTTAAACAGTAAGAAAGCCATAGAAATGTTAAATGGACTGAAGGGAAGGAAAATATATGAATTTTGCACATTACTGCAACTGAATTATGAATAAAGTTATCATAGTATCATATCACTGGAACTCTTCATTCCTCAATTATTTTTAGAGCTGGGTAAGGAGTGTTTCATTTTAACATTCTCTGCATCTTTCAGTTACAGTTAAAAATAGGGAAAGCTATCACCTACACAGTCTCACAAGCACAGTATGAAAATAAATTAAAAGTTTGTGAAGCAATCAAATGCTATGTTGAGAACACTGAAGTGTGTAAAAGGAAATTAATATTGGGTTTGGGCGGTATAGTGTTATCTTAAATTCCAGATGTAATCTCATCACAGATGCTACTATTGTGGGAGATGGAGATGAAGAGCTAACAGAACCCTGGATAATATCAGTTCCCATAACTGTGATAGCTCGGCAAAAAGTTAATAATGACTAAATGTTAGAAGTTGCTGTGAATACTGGTTTTGGTTTGTTTGTTTTAATCCTAAAATATAATTCCTTTTTTAATTGTTCTTCAACACAGGTTGCAGAACCCTTGAGCAAACCTTATTCTAATTTTTACAGTCTGAGCTGTCTGAATTTGTCTACCACATGCTGCACTTGCCGAGGGTGAAAACATGCAGACGTGCTGCAGATGGACAGATCTGCTTGCAGCCACAGACCAGTAGGCATTTCCAGAAGAATGTTCTACCTGCATGAATGGCAGATGATAAAGTCACAGGAGAAGATGGCAGGAGAACCAATAAAGCTAAAAATCTACTGGAAGGATGCTCCAGAAAGTATGGAAATGCAGCTACCAAACAGTCTGGAGAGGTATAAACACAAGAATGGAAGCAACACCCATGCTTTCATCTAGGCGATACCAGCTGGCCTGAGGAATACCATGAGAAACACACTGAGCAATGCAAAAAAACAAACCAAAAAACCACAAACMAACCATTGCTGCCTTCACACACAGCTGCAGCAGAGCATGTACCTCTGTTCTCCTCACACACATCACAACCTGCCCTGAGGAGAAGGAGCTGCTCTTTCCCTTRTGCTCCTAAACCACAGTGGAGCATCTGCACTCCTCTCACCCCATCAAGGACATAACGGGAGCTGTGAAGGCAGCTCTTCACATTCCCAGGTTTCTCTAAGGCCAAGGCAGGGAGGAGAGGAGGGAGGCAGAGAAGGCAGCAGACAACCCTTTCGGTGACCTTGCTGGTTATCAGCTTATCCAATAAGTTACCCATTAGCTTTTTCTGATGGATTTTTGAACGCTGCCGAGCTCGAAAGGCTGCCATCCCCCAGCCTTCTGTTGCAGGTGGAGAGCAAGGAAACAGAAGATTACCAGCATGAGAGTGTACAAGGAGAGACTCTAGAAAGCTGCTCTCAAGCAATGGTAATGTGAGGCCTTCCCCACTGAGGTGCAGGCATCACAAGAAATCAGAGTATGAAAGCCAGGGCTGATTCAGTACTGATTTACTTTCCATAGATACTTCCAAAAAGTGACCTGCCCACCCGATCATGCCAGATCACAAAGATTTTAAACAGAAACTTTTAAAAATGTTCTTACAAGCAATGATACTTGAAGGAACAAGTTAAGAAATGCTCGAAAGAACTTGAAGGAAAACAAACAAAATGAAAAAACCACACACACAACCACCACCAAAAACACTCTAGATCCTTTAGATCTCACAGAATAATAGTGCACATCTTCATCTATTTTCAATAAAATGTTTATTTGCTACAACTTTAGCTTTATTATACTTTCTAGTTGTCTGGAAATCCGTGGTTGTAGATTTGTTTCAGCACTGCTGCAGCCCTCATCTATTTTCTGCCGGTTATTCCTACCTGACCAAATAGCAACAAAAAGCAGCTCACAGGTGCCTCTTGTTACACAACACGATTGTAATTAGATGCTGAGCTCCATGCAGGAAGTCTTGAGCCAGGCTGGGTCTTCAAGCAAGTTAAATTTGAAACCAATGGTGGAGGGCCAGAGAGCATAAAAAATACTCCTACGCTCAGAAGTATTTCAAGCGCCCTAGCATCCTTTTGTTATCATTTTTACAACACCATTTTGATGAATCAAAGCTTTACCACAAAATGTTTACTATAGCCATCTGATAAGAAGTAAAACTGAATACAGCGATGTAGCTGTACCTTACAACAATCTCACTAATTTGAGCAAATTCCTAAACATGCTTCATAATTAGTCACTTCTGACCAAAATCCTTCAAAATGACAAAATGCTGAAGATACTTCAATACTGTTAAATTCTTTATTTTTTCCTTTGAATAATGTTTGTTATTTTTTACTTATCACGTGATGATATATATTGAAAGATATTTCCATCTGCCACCAGTTTTTCTAATTCTCTGGAAGATGCATCTTTAAGTAAATAAAAAGTTGCAGAATATGCAAGATTTACAAAATAGCACCAAAAAAAGATTTCTGCAAGGCAAGATACATTTGTTCTTTCCTAACAGCTTAGTACATCCATCAAAATGACTACTCTGCTGTTCCAAGTCTCCTTTTCTCTTACCTAGAATGAAATATTGAAGAAAAGTCCCACCAACTCAATTGAAAAAACCCAAATCACTTTTATTACCATCTCAAGATTACTCCAAACTATTAACTTTCCATTTGTCATAGAGGCGCTCAATCCCCATGTAGCTTCCGTTGCAGACCTTTTGCTCTGCATGACAGTAAATAATATTAGAAAACTCTAAAAATGATCTGCAGGTAGATTTTATTTACAAGAAACAATGTACAGTATTTTGTACTCACAAAAGCATTCCTCCTTAGTGAGGAATAGTGATAGTGACTATCACTAGTGAGTCACAAATTTCTGAAATCCAGTGAACTTTTAAAATGTATTGGCTGAAAAACACATCCTGTTTCCAAATTCCTCTCCAATCATAGGAACTAGAATCTTGCTACTTAAAATAAATAAAAAGTAGAGATTTTTACATGATCAAAAATCAGGAATGAGGTCTTATTTTCATGAAATGCACAGCAAGCACCATCGAACAGACACAGTTCTGTTGGTAGCCACAGAAAGTATTCCTAACAAGAGGTGGAAGAAAATAAGCCCAAACCCACATGCACTTTAGCTTCCTATAAACCTCTGCTTAGTCTATAGCTCCATGGCCTTCCTTACAAAAGTATCCATTAATGTTCTTCTCTAAAAAAGCATATTGTTTTGATATAAAACAAACAAAAACAAAAAAGCAAAACACACACTCTCAAATTTGTTAATAACAAATGTAAGTACAACAGACTTTGAAAAGTAGGGCAACACCACAAAGCTTGTTATTCACTAGCAAGCTATACAGAGTAAATCAACAGTTCATTAAGCATATCCTAAAGACCCAAAGTACTCAAGAACGGATCAAATGGGAATTCACAAAGGGCTCTAAGAGAACAGATTCAGCAAAGCTAAGTTCCCTCGGAAAGGCAGCTGAAACTCCTCAAGTCCCCAGAACACTGCCCTGCCCTGCTTGACATAACTAGTGCTACCCCCGGCTCTGGACTGGGGAACAAACGCACCCAATTCCACCCGCCGGCAGCACGAGAGCTTCTACTGCAGTGCATCATCAGAGCACATGGCTGTACTTTAGGTTTCCTGTTCCTAGTATAATAATGAGAAGTAAAATACTATTTTCACTTTGGAAGCTTTAAAACTCTTCATGTTTGGCTGTGAACAAGACAGACAGACCAGTCAGTAACTTCTCTGTTGTCATCATTTCTAGAGGCATCTTGGCTATTTATCTGGAAAAAAATACCACCAAGAGAGACCTCAGCTAGGAGAGGTGGTCTGAGGCACACCTCTGAGCTTGTGGCACGCTGTGAGACCTGCCGGCAACTCCCCTCACCCTGAAAGAGGCCAGCAAAGCTGACACAGGCTCTGCTTGGAAGAGAGCCCCTGAAGAAATCAACTACACTATTTCTTCCATCAAGAGACTCCAACTGTGGAAAAATAAAACTGCCTGGGAGATGTGTGTGTGCCTCCCAATACGCCTGCAAACTCCTTCCTGAACACTGGACAAATACATAGCGTGTAATTGGAGGAGGGAATGTATACACCAGGATCCTCACTGCTGCTGTGCTCAGCACAGCAGGATCCTGATCTCACGGTGCTCGGAAGGGGAGGGGAGGGAGTAAAAAGGAGATGAGAAGGGCCCAGCAGAGGACATACGGGATCTTGCCATTTAGACATTTTAAAACTAGACCGAGGCACCACATTTACAGAGAGCATCATTCCTTGCTGACAAAATGTGAGCAAGAACACTGCAATGCATCTCAGCAGTCACAGATTATTTCAGAAAACATGTTGTAAGTAAAAAAAAAAAAAAAGCCCAGATTTCAGTTATTTAAAAATAAGATGGAGGCTGAAATAAAACCCAGAGCCACAAAAGTTTATTCCCTGCAACTCTGGTGAACAAGCTGCTGCTGAGGTCTAAGCAAAGACCTCATCAATTCTAGTGACTGACAGTGCACAGAGAGGGACCTGAGCTACAAAACCTGCTTTCTCTCGTCAAGGAGTGAGGTTGATGTAACTACACAGTTACATTACCCAGAGATTTAAAAAAAAAAAAAAAAAAAAAAACCACACCAAAACAACAACCACACACATGGACAGTTTGCTCTGCTTGCTTCAGTAACAGAGACATGGGCCATACCCAGATACAAGTGCAATGTATTATTTCTGCCTAGCAGGACTGGCATAGGAGCCTTCGTAGGAGACCACCTGTGCTAATTAACACAGCACTGCAAGTGCTAGCATTTCCAGTTTCAACTCACAAGTCAGTTTTCCAATTTGTGAGCTAAAGATGATTTGGACTCATATACACAATCCATACCATCAGTTAGAAGGCTGAAATATGCATTCAAATTTAAACCAGCTTAAGTAAAATATGTTTGACTCAAAACAAAGTTATCCAAAGCTGTAGCTAGAAACTGCTTCTCTGAGCCATTACACTTTTAGTCTGTAGTGATGAAAGCATTTTTAGACTCAAGTAGATGTGCTGAGCAAGTACTGAGTCTTTAGATTTTAAACCTGAGTCTTCAGGTCTCATAAGTAAAATGTACAAGAAAATTTGTGACTCATACAAATCAGTGGGTTTTTTTCTAGAGATTTGGAGTGACTGGGAAAAAACAGCAGGTATGGTTACCTATCTCAGCCTGTGCCATACAGAAGTTCTGAACCTGAAGAAGTCTTTCCAATAGGCAGGTATCTCTATAAGTACGTGGTTCCACACGTGTCCAAAAACATTCCGACCAACACAACCCATGTATTTTACCAATTGATTTCAGCTTGAGTGAAAGCTGAAGCATGCAGGAGTAAGGAAATAAGACTCAACAATAACTTAATTCTATATAACCTACCTGCCATTAACAGTAGTATATTTGATCACGTCTCCTGGCAAGACCACTGATAGTTCAATGTCTTTATCAATTAAATTTTCCTTCTGCTCCATGGTGAAGTTGACTGATTCTGTGTCATCAAAAGGAGAAACATCCACGTTTTTGGTCTCAGATGGAGGAGGAGGTGCTTTAGCTTTTCTTCTGAAATAAATTAACAAAAATTAAAAGTTGAGTATATTTGTATTTGATTTGATATTGACAAAATTCTCTATCTAGACTTTACAAACTAACAAGACTCAGAAGAGGCATGAACCACACCATTCTTTTTCATTTGTAGCTATAAAGGCCAGTAATGGCCATAAGAATATTTTAAATGTAAGATCAGTGGTGACAACACTGAAGATGAATGAAACATACTAATATATCGAAGAAAAGAGAAATTGCTTAAGTTGTGGAACAAAAACTTTAAATGTAAAAGCCCAATAAACACCAAACAGAAAACATGGGGTTTTAGCATATATTTAACAAATAAATTAATTTTAATTTTTCATCTGATACTGCAAAGTCAAGTCTGAGTGCTCCCTAAACATCGACTGGATTAGCATACACAGAAGCACTGAACAACACAGTACAAAGTGAAATTGCACTAACAAATGGTTAATCTATAGTTTAGAAAGACATGGGAAGGGTCACAATTTTCATCCTTTCAAAAATCCCACCATCTGTATTTTTTCTATATATTCATAGAATAGCACTTTAAGCAACACTGCTGTGCTGTATTTTTTTGACATTTCAATCACAATATAAGCTTTTATGTTTTCCCCTCACCCCTGCTGATTTCCTGGCTATTTTTATTTTCTCACTCTCCCTTCTCAACAACGTGGTGTACTCTTAAATAGAAACACTGATAATTAATTTTTACTTTTTCTCAWTTTTTTTTCCTTGACAAGATGACATTAAGAACAAATCAAACAACCCCAAACTGTGTAAAAGGAAAACTTGCTTGAGAATCAATTCACGATAGAGTAAATTTTGAGAACAGAACTTGCATTCCCTACAACATACAATTCATCATCCCCTTTTATTCAAGGCACTTATCAGGAAATTACTATGATCATTAATTAGGTACAAGCTTCATGAGATTTAGAAACACAGGCCCCCAGGTGAAGAGATCAAAAATAGTGTCCTGGGTACTCAAAGAAGTACTTTGATACAGAGAGGGGAAAAAAAAAAAAAAACCAATCAAAAATGGTATCTGCATTCAGTGGCAAATACCTAAGGATCCTGAAACAACTAAAAATGATTTTTATATTACAATTTTGCATTTAAGGATAAAAAAAAACATGAAGGAGCTCTCATGATCACAAATACAAAGAACAAACAAGATGGAGGTACCGGATATATTCAGGAAGAAAAAAGACTATTTAAAACATGTTTTATATATATATATTTATATACATGAGCACGCATGCTTAATTTCTCATAAGTAATCTTTTATAAAGTGAGAATGGAACTACATTCACTAAAAAAGTAAATACACATAATAAAAAACCCATAATACACAAAGGTTTCAAAACTATGCYGGCAATTTAGATCCTGGGATTGTACCAAAGTTTGTTTATTGTCAGTGCAACCAGAGAAATTAACTTCTCTAATTATCCTACAGAATTCAAACAAAAGCTGTAGTACAGGGAGAATTAGAAACACACCTCTTCCATTCAAAAACAAAGTTTAAAGTCACTTACAGTGGAGAACAAACAAGCTCCAGAGCAGCATTGCAAAAGACGACTGTGTAATGAGATTTCACATGACCCATCTGTTTCTGAAAGTGCTTAAGGAGTTTTGAACTTCAGAACTCCATGCTGAATAATTAACCATTCCCAGCCTCTCAAAAGTAGTCAGGGTTGCTCACAGCTTTCCACACATGCACAGTGAAGATCCATCATTAAATTATATGTCCTTTCTGCTGATGGTTTAAACTAGTTTTTGGTGTGTAACGCTTCCATGCACACTTCAAGATCCACACTGTTAGCTCCAAATCTAAATTTGGGTCCCTAGAACAGTGTGCCAGGGTTATTTTGGAGTTTTGTGGATGTTGCAATATCAATCAGGCTACTTTTTACTCCCCTCCAACTTGTGGGTTTTTTCTTTTTTCCCCCCAGTACGAATGTTACACTGCCAAACAGAAAACATTACCTCATACACAGCCTAACTTTGAAAAGGAGGGAGAGAAAAGTATGAGATGTTACTGGGAGCAAAAATAAATAAATAAATATTGCTTTGCCCCTTTTACACCCATTCTTTTGCCAAGCAGATGTACCTCAGATGACTGTTAAACTGCTTATCAAAACTGCCCTCAGATTCTAAACCTTGAAGGCCACACACCACAGTAAGATTTGCTTGCAGGTGCTACAGGATGGCAGCTTCCTCTCAGCAGACAAAGGCAATTTGATTCCTGGAACTCCAGAGGTAGTAGTTAATCCAAATGGACACCGATAAGAGCAGGGTTCCTATCAGTAAAATGCAGACTTATTTGCAGAGTGTCCAACTTGCAACGTAGGGAGCTAGAACCGCTCAAATGCACTTGTCAAAAGCCACATGCAGCAGGCAGACAGATGAAGTCAGGTAGCGGCCCAAGTGGCCCACACGCACGCAGGAGATACCTGCCAGGCACTGGGCGGGTGCTAGTGAGAAGCAGTGGGCGAGAGGGGAACGGAAACACGCCCACGCTGCTATTTTAACCTACAGTCTCTCCCGTTAGCGCTATGGGGCCTCCAAGAAGCTCCGTGCAGGGTACCTCCGGCAGAGCATCACCCTCGGCAGCTTCTGGYACCTCCTCGTTTTACCTTAACTCACCCCAACCTCAATATAAACAGCTTTATCCAGGTAACTCCATGTCTGTGTCATCATTTCAAGCTCTTAAAGAGGAACAAAACTGATGCTAAAGCCCAGTACTCTCTTACCTCCTCATCCCCTACCACACACTCAGAAAACTGGGTGAGCAACCAACTTTTTAATGGATTTTTTTTTTAAAGGCTAGAGAATAGTCAGGGCTGTTTCCTAAAGAGGAAGAAAAACACTGATTTTAAGTAAGAAAAGAAAGAAAGGAAGAAAAAAAAACCTCAAATATAAAGCAACAGAATAAATTCCAATCATGGAACAATATTACTTAGAGTTCAGAAAAAGGTGTCCAGTAAATGATCTCATGCACAATGCTGTTCTTTTTCAGACAGCTTCCAGATGTGTTGGGAACTGAGCAGATCTACTGTAATTTTTGAAGTAAACATTAGAAAAAGGTGGAACAACTGAAAAACATGTCATCTCCTGGGCTACTACAGAACTAAAGGAATAGTTGAGGGAAGAATCGAAGTACCGCTTATTTAGCTGGGGCATACAGAGACGGAGTTGAAATGTGGTTTTTAAATAAATAAGGCCACAATTTGTACTGAAAAATTCTGTGCAAATTGTGCTGAAGTAGCCTGTAAAGCATGARCCTTCAGTCCTTCCCTGCTTCCATAGGTCCCAGCGCACTCAGATGACTGACTTCTCTGCCTCTGGCACCGAAACACCAGTCTCAAAACACCTGTAGTGATGCAACCCCTGTTTATCACCAGGAACCAGATCTCAATTGCAGCTACACATCAGGCTGCAGCAACATCTTCTGTTTACTCAACTGCTTGTGACAAAGTGGGAAACATAATATTGTTCTTCTCTGATTCTTATCATAAAGCAGAAAACAAAAACARAAACAATTCCTAGCCCTGAGAAGTTCCTACTTCCATAAATTCAAGATTTTACATGCTCCACATTCCCCTTGTACAGCACAGGGCAACACTGCAGTTATCTCAACATATTTCCTCCTTACAAAAATAAATAACAATGTCAGTGGTCTGAATGTATTAAAGCCCTTTGTATGACAAAGTAAATAAGATATAGTCATTTGATATTAATTAATAATAATAAAAAAGCTTCAGCACTTCAGCAAATGCATATTACAAAGTTTCAAGTAGATTTTTAACTACCAGTAACTGCAGAAGGAAAATTTAAAACAATGAGAAATACTTGAACTTACAGTGACCTGGATACTCCAGTTATCACCAGCACTTCCTCTCTGTAAGGATCACTTTCCCCTAAGCACTGGAGAAAGAGGAAATCTATCTGCAAATAAAAATTTCTCTGCTAGATGTGTCCTCAACCAAAGGCTATAACATAAACAAAAAAACCAAACAACCTCTTAGGATCTTGGTATCAAAGAAAGTCTCAACATTTACAGAACTTAACTTCCAAGCTAGAACACAATCGCATGAGATACTATACAAGAAAGAGTTGCACAATTATTCTGGATCTCACTTCCAACATCGGAATTATCACTCAAATTTTCTGCAAGAATCACCTGGTGAAGACTGGAGAGGTGATAAGGTTTCTTACCCTCCAGTCACTCATCTCCAGATCTTGAACATGTGTATCAAGCAAAAAACTTTCTACTGCAGAGCTGGATTACTTCCAGAGATTTAAAGTTGTTAATTTGACCTCTAGCACAACTAAGCACAGATTTATATGAAGGGCAACTATAAATTTGTTTCTTCCTTTGTTTCAACCTCAACTAATCCACCAAAGCAGCACTTTCTTATTTTCAAAGTCAGAAGAGCATCTAGCTCGTGATTAGATCACCTCAGTAGAGAAAAAGGTCACTGCAATGCAGCTCCCTCCAGAGCTTTTCCTGCCCTTGACTTCTTATCCCTAGCAATTATTATAATGATTTTTAGATTATGACAATAATATTCTTCCACTTCTCAGCAGCAGATGGCCAAAACCTCACACACATCATCTGCTCAACCAAAGTACAATTCTGTAAGAGTTCATATGTACTTAAGTACAGTTTGTTTTGTTTACAATGTTGTATCCGTTCTACAACAGATATAAACCAGATATAAACAGATATAAAAGAATATTTAAACCACTAATTTCCCCCATATCTTTCCCCTATAACGATTCTCACCCCAATCCTAAATCTATAAAATTTACTGAGGAAATTTGTCTCGTCCTGTGCAAAGACTATAAAAGCACCAACTTCCCTGCTGATTCTTTAGTTTGCTCTCTGGAGGTTATAGTTTAAAGGCAGCACCACAGCACATAGCCAAGATTAGACATTAAAGAATTAGGAGCAGTGCAAGATTTCAACCTAACTGTGCTTCCTGAACTACGGGAAATGACTGAAATTACAGTATGAACACCTGCCCTTCCTTCAGAAAAAGTTAGTACCCACTGGCAGAGCCAACTGTCTCTCTATTTTGAACTGAGTCATAAAGACAAATTAAGAGTTGAACACAGGAATAAGATCACATAAATGGAGAACACAAACCACAACTACCTGCGAGATGAGCAAGGATGAAGCTTGAAATAAACCATAGACCTAAAAAGAAAAAAAAAAGTCCCAGAGCACTGAAAATGTAAAGGAAGAAACATAAACAGTCTTTTCCTTGTCACTGTATATTTGCTGTAAAGAGGATCTGCTGATCCAACTGAAGATCCCGGACATCACCTTTTATCACAGTACGGCAGACACYGAACACCTCACTCTCACACCCAGCTTTAACATCCTTGTTTACAGAACATGAAACACCTATCTTCAAACTTCCATCACTAGGCTCATCATAAATCTCACCTGCATTTGAGATCTATGGCTGTATGTATGGATATACGATCGTATTTCTTTGCTTGTCCCTTCTCAGACAAGAATCTGTTTGAATTTTTATTATGCAATGGAATTAAAAGTTAAATACAGAAAGTAGTTTTCAACGGCTCGTTCAACATTTGCTTTCAGTTCTGGCACTGCTCGTCGAGAACCTCAGCAAGAGAAGCGCCCCTTCAAACGCAACGCTGCGTTTGCTGGCAGACATCCTGCGATCACTCTCAAATCGGCACCTCTCCAAAGCAAGAGGTCTGAAGGCATGAACTTCCCATTTCCAAAGCTCAATCTGTGAGAACCAGGTGCAAATCTACTAGCTGCTAAGAATTAAGGTAGTAGTTCATGCCTGATACAAGCCTGATAATTCACTGCCATGTAGCTATTTGAAACCATTGTTACTTGTTTCTGAAAAAAATCAAAAAAAAGTAAAACAGAAGAAGGAGTAGTGCATATCATCTGCATGGTTCAAGAATACACTGTAGAACCATCTAAGAACAGCAGCTAAAGAGACTCACCAGGAAGATGATGATTTCACTACATTTTTCTACAATTACAGTTTTCTTAATCACAAACCTGAAGACAGGCAATTTCTGGTACATGTTAAAAGAAAAAAAAAAAAGATACTCCAAAAGTTAAATTCATTCAGCATGTATGTGGACATCGCAGTATATGCTTTAGAAGACTTCCAGTTTTATTTTTAAAATAATCAACAGACCATAATCAGCAGCTGCAAAAGCAGAAATGTTCTTTTTTTTACCCATCTTTAACTCAATATCTGACCTTCCTATCTATGTCTGTGGCAGATGCTTTGGAAGACTACAAATACACATGGGGCTGTAAACAGGATTCACCTAAGAACTACTCTATTCCATTCCTCAGAGAGCTTTTCTCCACCAAGATTAAAATATTTAATGTGTATTTGAAGACTTTCACAAAGTCCCTAACTTATCACCTCTGCTTCTCTGTAGTTCATTAGAGGGAAGCAAGCCTCCTGATTTACAATCCTTATTCCACAGATGAGAATTTAGAAAYTTTAGAGTTTGAAAGTTTGGCCAGTTGAAATGCTGCATTTTATTTCTAGATTAATAAATCACTGTTTGATACAAATTCTCTGTCTAATAACTCCTACTGTAAGAGCATCTGCTGGATGTTAATATCAAGGTCTGGAGCAAGGAGAGTCAAATACTGCCAGTCTTCAGGAGGTGATACCTTCACGCCACGTTCAGAATGGGTATGTAGGACAACAAGGAGTAAACATTTGCTCTGTCTCCTCCGTAGGCAAATATGAGCACTCAGATTCCTAAACACTTAACAGCTTACTTATTCAAGAAACGTTCTGAAATTACAGTGTTTAGATATGGTACCTAGTCGGTTACTCAGCAGTTACCAAAAAACAGTACAGAAGCTTCTAATTCCAATTTCCAAGYGGAGGGACAATCTACAAGTCTCCTGTGGCAAGGAGGTATTTGAGTTTCTCTACAGATTCCCAGGCTGGAGGGRGATCAATACTGCAAATTAACACTGCTATTTAAATACAATATAGTATGTAATAATAAGATGGTACTAGAATCAAGGGACTGTGGTAAATGGCTCTCCTGAAACATGCTGGGCAGTTGATGTGCCAGAAATAATGATGTAAGTGATACGATTAATGAATTGATCTTTGGAGATCATCTCTATAGACTCAATCAATGAGGATCCAGCAAAAATTGCAATGTTCTCCCATCCGTGCCTATATGCAGGATGTCTGCTTCAGTGAACACAAATAATTAAGTTATCTATTTACCACTCTCCTCCTATAAATAAATAAGATCAAAAAAGGGAGGCACCCTGGAATCAAGACAGGTTGTCAAAACTCTCGCTACAGATTTTCTTTTTCTCTGATTGCATGTACAAAATCCCTCCTGAAACAGTCTCACAGTCCTGAGAAAAGAACAATAAAAGATTCATCCTAGAGAGAAATAAATCACAAAACTGGGACTGTAACCATGACAGTAAGGTGAAAGCTTTGTGGAATCCTCGGATGTCTGGTTCACACTGAAAGCAAGGCAGCAACAAATGAACTCCACAGTCTCCTCCAGCCCCTTGGAACAGACACTTGTCTGTCTGGTTGCTTGTCCTCAAGACAGTGGCAGTCTTGGAAACAGAGGAGACTAAACCTAAGCCAAATTCAAGGCTAAATTTCTCTTCCTCTAAAAGGAAAAAGGGGAGATGCAGAGGCAATGTAACTGCAGATCTATATGGTATAGTCATGTTTTCAATCTCTCAACATGCTGCAAGTCCAGTGTAAAACTATTTAGCATAAATCCAGGACAAATTTAAACCTTTTCTAGAATAACAAAAATCAATCATTGCCCTTAAAAGCCAAATCACCCTCACAAGTTGCAATGACCTTTTCAAGTTCACTTTAAACAACGACTATCCAACTCTTGAGCACAAATAGCTGCTGACTTAGTGGTGCCTCACACCATCCAGCAAAACAGTCAGCACCCCTCTAAGCACAAGCCTTGTCTTGCTGCTAGGGAGTTAGCCAAGAGCTCAGAGATCCAGCCTGTAACACAGAGTAAAAATAAAGTTTATACTATCAATTAGCATAAAGTTTATTACTACTGCTATTAAAGGATTATAAACATGTTCTAATAAAAATATTCCATTCTATCACATTCTGTTGTGCCAAAATACACATTTCTTTTTCTTCTTTTGAAAARGAAAAAAAGAGTGGAGGAAAATTAGTTCCCTCACCCTTACTTCTAGAAGGCTATAAACTCCCGCTTCTCAAGTAAAAAGGGCTAGCACAAAACTACAGATATGGCATGTCATCTGCAAAATACCTTTGAAATACAGACACTTATATCTGTCAGCAATCCTTCCACAAGGAATTAAAGACAGAAAATAGCCTAAGTTTACTAACAAGAGAACTGACAAACGAATTGACATTCAAAACTATTAAAACTTTGTATGACTCACTCAGTCTTTCTTGCATCTACAGTCGTGAGAGTTGCCTGACAGAAAGGCATAGGGAAGAGAAAAACAGTAAATCTGTAACAGTGATTGAGCAATATATAACTGGCTGAATAAACAGGAAAAGAAAACAAAGAGCAGCTTGAACTGAAAGGGGGAGCTTAACCTTTGATACACTAATAAATTAACAAATGCTTAAAACTCAAGCAAACCTCCACTAGAAACAACCCCTCAAATCTTTTCCTCAAGAACTTCTSTAAGAGTGTGCTCATACCAATATTTTTCTCCCATGGCCAGTGAGGAAAGTTCAGTTAAGGGCTCTCACAAGAGCAAAACCTCATTGCCCTTCTGGCTATTATCCCCCAGTCATGGAAGCCTCTACAACAGCGCTGCCTTCTCAAAGCAGCAGATGCAACACCTCGCTCCACTCGTGGCTTTCATGGCTGCTAGCTGAACATGAAGGCAGCCAAGAACTGCCAGCTTATCTTCTGCCGCTTCTCTCTCCTGTTTGGAAGCTTGGTTTAGAAGTAACACTGGAGGCAGATGCTGGATGGATTTGGAGGTTGGGAAAGGCATGGAAAAGAAAAGCAGAGCCTCCCAGTATCACAGCAACCAGCAAAGAAAGGCAAGTAGAAGCCCTTCCTTCCTGTCATGTGCACCTATGCCCCAAGTGAGGCGTGTGGCTGGAGGTGTGGATGGGCACTGCACGTGACAGACACAGGAGAGGGATCAGGGAGCTCTGCAGTACCAACGGGTACAGGATCAGTTTTACTGTCTCCAGCAGGACGGGTGCAGCACCCCAGTTTCCCAGTTGAAGAGTCAGATATTGGAAGGATAAAGAGCCAAGTACAGTAGTATCACCTAGCTCCCATTTTTTAGCAGAAAGTTTGGCAAAGAAAGGTCTCTCGCTCTCGCACAATGCTCTGCGAGCCGCTCCCYGTCCCCCCGCTCTGTGCTGCTTCCAGTTGTTAAACCTTTAAGCTACGGACAGTCTGGTTAAACTTCAAAAGCTTTTTGTACATGCACATGACCAAGAAWCAGAGAGGCTGATAAACTGAGGTGGGGATATGGTAACAGGGAAGGTAAGCGACTGGGAAGCAGAGGAATACTTCTACTATGAGCAAAAAAATTTATGAAGTTATGAAAATTACACCTCTCAAGTGACATAAGAACTGACAGGAGAAGACAAAACAGACAGGTACTATCCAAACAGCCGTGCAGCTGGAAGTCTAAGGAAGTCTAATTCATTATCAGAAAGAAAATGAAGGAAACAAAGTTTGATCAACATATTGTACCAATGCTAGTTAGCATCTTGGCAGCTTCATTTTTCACCTTACTTAGTATTCCCAAACCTGGAAGATTTCTCCCCAAGTGTGACCAACACAGTGTTAGTCATACAAGCAGAAGCACAAAGCAGCCAGAGCTAACGTCCCCTGCAAAATGCAGAATGAAGACTTGGAGTCCCGACCTTCCACCAGATGCTGCTGTTCACCTTCTGCAGCGTTTGCCCTAATGCTCAGCCTCTCCCTGCATCCTCCTCAGGAGGCAAAGTGGGAAAGCCTCTTACCTTGGGGAACAAGGCAGCGCTCACCGTCCCATGAAGCATCAGCAGTGCCTGGCCTCTGTCTCCTGTTGCTGTGGGGGGACAGTAGCTGGTGGCCACACGTAGGATCACGGCCAGGGCAGCCTGGCGGCCCTCACGCCCTAGCACGGGGCAGCACAGCCTCCTGCCCCTTTGCCCGGTTGGAATACCAGGTGTTCATTGGTTGCAGCACCYGGAGCCAGCCCACCCGTGTGGGAGCTCACGTGCAGCTCGCCCTTTCTGCGGGCCAGGAATGCCCCACACGTCTCCCACTGCAGCCCTGCACCAGCCAAGGAGGCTTCTGCCTCCGAGCGGGCGGGTGGCTCTGCCGTGGTGAGGTGAGAGCAAAGCTACCTGGATTCCCCATAGCTTCCACCAGAAAGCCTCTCTGCTWCCCAGAAAGGAAACGGGCACCAGCCTTAACTGTAAAGTGGAAAAAAATCTTTAGGAAAAGACGGGAAGAAACATATCTTTTATTAATCTTTTATAAGGATTATAATACCCTCATCAGTCTGCTCTGTGAAACATACAGACTCTCTCCTATACAGCCAGGCTGGAGAGTGGCTGCCTTAAACATGCTGGACCGCTGCATTCATCCCCTCTCATCTGAAGCAGAGGATCCCTTTAGCACARGTTTATCCCCTGTATCTTTCACTGCTGCCTTAACATTACACTTGAATGCAAGTTTGAACTTTTACAAGTTTAACTGGACAAGATTCCGTACATTCTTTTTTGCTGTAAAAAAGTGCATCTTTAGATATAAAGACATGTATACGCAAAGATCTATTTATAAACTATCACTATGTGGTTTAATGTGTTCCATGATACATAAAAGTATTTTATATTATAAAGCAATGAATATAGAGCAAGGAGACTAATATGTTAAAAACCTAAAGACATTGCATTTTATAAATTTTTCCATCAAACACGTCCTTTTCTTCTAACCATAATTTTAGATTGAAAACAGACTAACGATGATCAGTCAGAAAGCCTTACAGGCCCCATGAAGTACACTTTTTCCGTTAAACTCATCTCACCTGAACGTCTAGGCTACAATCCAACAACAAGTAGTGGACCAGCCTCTATACTCTGGCAGCTGGACACTGAAATTCCAGCAGTCCCTCTCCACAGACAAATTTGCAGGTCTGTGTTCACACTCATGCTTTGTGGCTCAAAGGGAGTTAGAAAAACTTCTGTACCTTGACTGAATTGTTTTCTTTGAAAACGAGACTAGAGACTAATTCTCTTTCCCTTTATGGGCCTATGTTTAAGTTCTGCTAACTTAGGTGCTGTCCCACCCCTGAATTCTGTCTTCCCTGAAAGAGCAAAGATTCAAGTGCRGCTGAAGATCTACCACTACAGCTCCTCACAGTGGGAATTGTGAGGATTCCTACCCAAACAAGCAAGAAAACACTGAGTAAGACATCTATCTTCAGTCCTGCAAAATATCTGTCATTTTACATCAACTGATGTTTCCAGAATTTGCATTTCCCTCAATAAGAACAGCACTGTRGGTCAATGCATATATTAAATGAAATGACTATTAGTCTGATATTCCCACTGTAATATATGCATTACTTGGAAGTCATTCTGCTGATCATCTAAGCAAGCAAAGGGAGAATAGAAACAGCTAAAATTGATTAAACTATTTTTCAGCTTACCTCCAAGACAAGACAGGTTTGTCTTCTCCATTAAAATCAAGTGAATTTCTTTTGATTGCATATATAGGTAGAGGGGATGGAGTAAGCGTATGCATGGCGTGTTCGCTGCTGCTCCTTTCCTTCACGGGTGACAACATTAAGCCTGCCTATTTATAATCCCACCACCTGACCAAACAACCTACACAGTACATCCACAGATTTGTATAGTCACTAATCCTGACATATCTACTTCAGCCAATTCAAAAGAGACTATTAAGGAGCTTTGTTATGTCTTCTGTGGCTTTACACCATAAAAAGAACACAGGCCTCTTTCCCATGCCTCCTTTAATTTTACAAAACAACTTTAATGGAATGTTTTAGAATTAGGACTCTTCCTTCCTCCATGCTTTTCAGCCTCCCCCATTTCTTTGTCTGGAAAATATCCCACTAAGCGGTTCAAGTAAAGAAATTTTAGCAATCAGCTGGACACWGATTCAACGCACCAAAGGGAAAAGCATGCTCACATCCATTCAATTTGGACATAGTACTACCTACACAATTATTGATGTTAAATAAAGATCTCAATTAAATGTTTTCAGAAACAAAAGCATTTCCACTATCCAGAGAAAAAAACCCACACACAACTTTACAGGGTTTTAAGTAGGATAACTTAGAGAAACCTGACCCCTTGTCAAGAAAAAGTACCTCAAATGTGAGCCACAAATGATTGACTCAAAAAAAGAAATCACTTCTCAGCACTGTTACCTTCCCCTAGAGTTAGACTTTCACAGCCACATGGGGAGTGCTTTAGTGCAAGTCTGCCCGGGCCCTGGCTTGGACTGCAGTCAGCARGCACTTCGGGACAAGCACCACCAGCACCTGCAACACTCCGAGAGGCTCCCATCATTAGGAGATGCTGCTCCTCCATTCRTATCAGGTCACAAGAGGTTGTGAAGAAGCTCCTGCCCCGTTTCAGCCCGAGGATAAGCCCCTGGGCAAGCRTGTGTGCATGGAGTGCACAACAGCACTGACAGCTCCTTACCTAACCTGCTGCCTGCAAAATCCCATCACAGGCATCCATCACCATAGGCCAAGCAAAACAGATTAAGCCCATTTCATCTAATACACTTAAGGTTAGCTGAAACTGCTTCCCAGGGTCGCTTGGATCCCTTTGGCTCTGTTCCCAACCAAGAACAGCCTGCACCCAAATTAAAGAGTTAACAGCGCTCAGCCTGAACCAAAATCCCTTGGAATGTTTACTGCATGACAGACTTGGGATGCTGCTAGACAGACGCAGCCAGAGCTGCAGCCTGAGACCACCAGTCATGCACATGTCAGTGCAAAATGCATACTGGAGTGGTCTTCAGCATGTCACGATATTCCCTATAGCCCCTGTGTGATGAATTCCACTTGGAAGCATCCTGTTCCAAAGGCTGTAGMTAGGAATATTCAATTACTATTAAAATAAAATGTCCAATTTTCTTTTTAGTCTCAACTGGTATCCTGTGGCAGTAAGTAGCATTTCTTTCCTTAAAGCTTTAGCATATAAAGCAATAAAATTATCACTATTGAAAAACAAGTGTTTTTCACTCAGGAGTAGACAACACAATTCAAGACTAATGACTAGGTCATTAGAAGATCAGCATCTCTAACTTATAGTGCTAAGTCAGAAGACCTTGTAGAAATCCTGCATACCTATATTCTCATTTATATTGCTAATAACTAAATCATCATGCATGTTTCATACAGCTGTGCTTTGGGTTTTTAAATGCATGTGCTAGTCAATCTTAAAATGAGCAAGTGTCAGACATTTCAGATAATCTTAAAAGAAAGAAAAAGGGTTTCCATTTCTAAAAGCATGCACTCGGCTCTTCCAGGACATCTTAAAGAGGTTATTTTTTCTCCCATCAGTATCACTCAGCACAGGCTTTCTATACAAAACTTTAGAGATGACAAACCGACATGAAAACATGATTACTATTTTTCAGAAGCTCCCAGGACAATTGTCAAAGACAAAACATTAAGACTTTCCAAAGACTCAGATAAAAAAAGAATAGACTTTAAAAAGGACATTAAAATAAAATCTAACTGGAAGGATTAAAATAATTTTGTTTGAACCTTTTAGAATTAGATTTTTGAAATGCTCCTCAATCCCAAAAGATATTTTGCTCAAACTACTCCTCTCAGCACCTCCGTATTAACCAGTTTTCCCTAAAAAGGAAACATCAATTGATTAGCAGCAGCAAAGGAGAATGCATGTGAAAGATTCATAAATGTATAATTTATTTTCTTTTTTTTAAAGGAAACATACACAAAAAATAAGCTAGTTTTACTAAACACAACATTTTTCTGAAGAGGTCATATTTGTATAAATCACATTTCTAATACAGAAGTTTTGCCTTTTAATTTGCAGAAGAATGCCTTTTAATCTGCAGAACTGTTTCTGAGACCAAAAGGATATGAAGACTTGCACATTGTAGTGAGAATAATGAACAACAGCTTCCCAATATTCATCTTTATAACTCTAATTTTCAGATTCACTTCACCATGACAAGTAAAAACAATGAGCAAAAGTTGAATATTAAGTATTTCTGTACTGGGAGAAAAGACAAGTGAAAAACCCCTCCAGAAGCCTAGCAGACGGCCAGATCTCAACTGCTGTGGATTAATCATGTGTGTATGGAAAATTTTATCAAAATTATTTTATCTTCTCCCTCCTCCTCTCATCTCCAATAGAGGAGTATATGTGTCCATTCGGAAGCTCTTTGAAGTTTGTTACAGTTAGAAAAGTGTTTGTACAATCTATTGTTACAATCAAAAATGCTTGTTTAAAATAACAGATATTTTACCTAATCCTGAAATAGTTATTACTTTTTAAAAATAATATCCACTAGAAACTGAAGTCTGAAAGGAGTAAGAATAGCAAGAAATCTGAATTACTAGGGTAAGAATAAGCATTCTTCCAGGATAAATTACTGTCTTATTGAATAATTTAAGTTGCTTTGTACCTATTGAAATGTCTGTGATGGATCAACACAGCCAAGTCTCTAGGGAAAGGCAAACACTTTTGTTCCATTAAAAAAAAAAAAAAAAAAAGAAGAAGAGGGAATAGACAGAGGCTTCCAAATGGCTTGGAAACAGACCAATAACTTGTTTTTCTTAGTCACACATCAACAAGGAAAGTTGATTATAAATTGTACAATCAACATTAAGAGAAGCTTAATTATTTTTCCATTATGCAAYATTTGGTTTAAGGATTTTACACAGCACCAATGTACTAGACAAGCCCGCCGCATTTTCTCCTTTCAGTCACTTGGCACAGCGAGAAGCAAGGACTTGCAGACCTGTGGCACATTTAAGACAACACTAACAGAGTCCAAAGGTCAATGTAAGCCAGTATTATCAAGAACAGCTAAAAATGGATGCTTAGGGAAGAAGTCAGGACACACTTTTGATGCTTTCCACGATCCAGCATTTGCTGGACTTTTTGAGCCAGAGGACACTCAAAACAAGGACTTCTTGAGCCAGACCGCTTTCTAGGTTTTTTAAATAAAACCTTTTTGAAAAAAAAAAAAAAAAAAATCAGATGGCCTGTCTACCCTTGACCCCTCTTAACTTTTAGCATCTGCATCACCTAACATTGTTTCACAGCACTAGTTGAAAAGACACTTCTGCTTGTTCGGAGCTTGCTACGGTTGATTAGATGTTCTCTTCATTGGAAAGGACTCACGGGTTGCCGTTTCCCTTCCTTCACACTGCTCATGACTGCTTAAAACCCCTGTAACCTATATGCAGGCTAGAAGAGGGCTGGCTAGCACCTCCTCTCTGAAAGTTCTATCAGACTCTGCCACTTCTACTGATTCTCCCTGAACCTTCTCCAGTCCTGCTAAATCCTTTGGAGATAACACGACCAGAACTGTGCACAGCATTATAGATTATACATTGCAATATAGATTATAGAGGTGCATAATCACATTTTCTCTTTCCATCTCTATTTCTTTCCCAAAACATAAACTGTTTCTTATTAAATTTATATAAAGTGATTTTTGCCTCATTTTATTATCCAGTCATTTACTTTTGTAAAATCCTTCTGCACGTCTCCACCATCAAGCCTCCTCTAATTGTCATAAATAACTCAGGGCTGTCACCAAACTGCAACCTCATTGTTCACCCTCTTTCCTCGACTATTACTAGTCAAGCTAAAAGAAAATTTTTTAAATCTTTACTGCTTCCATAGGACCACCACCACCTTCTCACCTCTGGCGTTTTATACCTAGGAACACCTTACAAACTGTGGAACTTCCTTTCTATTTTGGGTCAAAGAGAACCACAAATCAAGGGACTTGTGGAAATTCTGTAAGGATTAAGCTCTACAAAGGAATACAGGAAAATACTGAGRAAAGAAGTGATATAAAAGAGCACAGAGGAACTCAGGTAAAAGGAATAGCTGCTGCTGGGATGATAGTTGGCCAGAAATTACTCATTCCCAAATGTCACCTACTCTTCCTCTCTCAACACTGAGGATATATGATACAAATTGTAAAGTAAAAAATGCATCTTTTGGGGGGTAARTGACACAGTGCTAAGATGGTAGTGCTGCCATGATGCTACTGGCTGCTACAAATACAGTACAAGAAATAATAGATTACCAGGGTTACAAATTGGGGGATCATTTTTCCTAGTATTTTTCATTTCAGCTAAACTTACGCAGTATAATATGGCTTGGTAACAGATGGTATATTATGTTTTTCTTGCTTTGACACAATTTTAAAACAAGCYACAGATGGCTATAATGAAATCCTCATTAAAACACTTACATTTTTACAGTTCAGTATAGCAATAATGAAACTTTCAGGTCTGGAATTTCCTGTTGGTTAATTAGTGGTTAGATTAGCAGCCAGAAGAAGTGCACARCCCTTAAATTTCCTTATTGTTAAAACCTGTAATTACTATATTCACATTTCTGGGAAAGCTCTCAAGACAGATTTAATGTCACAGCAGAGTTACCTTTATAACCCTCTCTCTGTTTGCAAAACATCTGTATTTTTTATTTAGGAGAATGTGTAGGCAGGAAAGCCATGAACAGGTCTCACTAAGCTGCCTCTAGGAAGCACTAACAGGACTTGTTTTAGAGATACCAATTTACACTTAAAGAGATCTTCAAAATCCACTCTGCAGAGTAGCTAGGATGGCTCAATGGCTATTGGTCTGTTGTTACAGTGTTACTCTAAGATCACTAATTAATGCTTAAGTAATTCCTTATTTAGGATCTAGGAAGAGAAAGAAGGGGGAAAAAAAAGACAAAGAAACACACCACAAATCTTATACTTGATTTATTTCTGTAAATGAAGCTATCACTTTAATACAGACTAGCATAATGGTCGCCACAGTTTAAACACGATGGTTAGGAACAGCAATTAAGGATGTTGGTATTAAGAGCTAGAAGCCCTCTGGGGTTTAGTGCTCTCCATAACTGAGTAGCTCATGTCTGGCTGCCTTCAGTACTGCCTTACCTGCACTCCAGATCAAAGCCAAGCGAGCAGTCAGCCCCCGCCGCGGGGATTCCTCCCATAGGTGGCCCGGCTCACGCAGTGCACAACACACAGCGCCCGCCCTTGGGCTCAGGTGCAAGCAAACTGACAGAACAAGGGCCCAAAATGTTACTGAATGTTAAGTTAAAACAAGGAGAGTCATCCCAAATCTATGCTGAAAAAATGCAGCAGGCTGTTGTACAAACAGTAGCATCCTGAGTTACTACACAAAAAGCAAACAAGGGAACCAAGTGAAATTGTACGTATTCTTCACTGGAACACCTTGCATTTCTAAGGCAAACTGAGACCCATAATAAAGGCAAAGACAACATGAAGACTACAAATCCTGCTTACCTGAACATACAGCGTTTATATTAACAGGCTGTTTATCTTCTATAAAAATACTGTTGAATTAGCTTAGATTCAAAAGATTACTACTACCAAGTAGTGCTCATAGCAGTGCTAGAAAGGATGTAATGTAGAAAACATTACCTGTCATTACAAATTACATAGTTGAAAAGAGATGATATCAGACTGTTTAAAAGTTGAAATGCAAAAATATTTTTTTAACCTTCCAAACTTATGTACAACAGGAGCTGCAGAGAAAGCAAACTTGCATTTTCTAACAAGTACTTTTATATATAAAGCTCAACAAATGACCAGCTACTCTCAGGGGATGGAGGTGTCATTCTTCCCCTTCCTCCCCACCATTTCTCCACAACTTCTAAACATGGAGAAGACTTTAAACAGTATTACTTTTCTTAAATCACTGTCAGATACCCAAGTGTCTAAATTGATCAAAAAATAACAGGCAAACTGAAGCTCCCAGAGTGGTTTTATTTTTAGAAAATCCCATGCTTTAATTCAGAAACTTTCAGATCCAGTTCTACAAGCCTTTCTAAGTCAGTTCTAGTTCTTGACAGAACAGCCTGTACTTGGCCCCATCTTTTTATGGCACTGTTTCTATAAGGAATTTAGGTGTTGCTTTAAGAAATCTAACAGGTTTCTTGTTCAGAAAGCTCCCATGTGGCATAATGCTGTTTTAAAAACCTTGGGTCAAGCTGAAAAACACACCCTCAGAAGAAAAAAAAAGTTAAAAATAACTGCAATGTTTCAATACTAAACATTCTGTGAAACAAGAACTGGTTGCATTTATTTCATCTAGCACCAGCTCACTTTTTAAAGCAACGTCTTCGGCAGCATGCCTCTTGTGTTCTCTTCATCTCTTCAATTTCTGTTCTTCTCAGACTCTTCAAAGTGAAGTAAAATACTAGACAGTAGACGGTGCCAAAAACACAGTCAAATGAACTGGTATCAATACTAAAATTTATAATGGAAGGCCCTTCCCTTTTGAACACTGATGTCAAGTCACTCAGCTAAGTGATATATCAGAGTAACTAGCAGTGATTTTCAGAAGGGTTTCCATTCCAAAGGGATAAAAAGCCAACTGGAGAGCATCACCCTGGGGCTCTGAGAGCAGTATCTGCGCAGGGACATCACTGCTCCCCCAGGGACAGCCGGGAGGAAGAACTACTGAAAATAAGTGCAAGTCCTTCAGTTTGAGCATGACTGGATTACTTATGTCATAGCATTAGCAAGTTCTCACAAACTTAACATGCAAAATACAAAAAACATAAAAACAAAGTTACCCTATAGTACATGCCTTGCACGGTTCTCATGTTTTGCTGAACGCCCACTTGAATGTGGAAACCTTCCTCAGTCGACTTCAACAGCAGCTCATAGGCTTCTTGAAACTGCTACTAGATAAACCAGATATTCTAGAAACCACACCGTATGCAGAAGTGCAGAGCTCATCCTGCAGCTACACTACTTTCACAGCCTGTCTTGTCCGTGCCATGGTAAGAAACAGGCACTTCATGAAGTTTTTATAAGCTCTTCTCAGAGTAAAATATCAGCTCAATATTCTACCTACTCAGACACCATTAAAAATAAAAGAATAGGTGCTATGTGTTCTTACTTCTTACTGTGTACAAGTACCGAAGTATCGAAACTGTCCAGCTTGATGAAGCCAAGTTGTACCAGACCAAAAATAAGCAGAAAAGAAGAAACAAGAAGCCAGGACATATTTCCTCAGCCAAGAAGAMGACACTACAGTAAATTCACAGTTTCTCCTTGGGTGTCCTGTCTTGATATGCTGTGAGAAACCATTACATTATAATTGACTGTTACACCAACAACTGAACATTTGGTCTGTTTATCTATTATCTATCCATAATCCCGGGCACGTAATATGTTGAGATTTTATGGTTTGGTGTTTGACTGTAGCTCTGTAAACTTTTCAAGCCTAATGCAGAATAGCAAACAGTTAAAGTAGGTGGATAGAGCACTGTATTCCTGTTTTTTTTTTTCTGCCAAACATCCGTCTTAGATTTAGACACAGAGGTCAGAACCAAAGCATCGTTATCTAAATATTTTATTTTACCTTTTTGATATTTTTCCAGTCATGACTAGTTTCTCATATCAAAAACTATCTCCCCCCTCTCCTAAAGAAATTTTACAGATGAACTCACATAACTTTTTATTTTAAAAGAATGATATAAATAAAAGTACCTGTTAAAAAGATATCAGGCGGCATACAGCAATCATGAATGCCACTTCACAACAGTTAGCACAGATTTTCTTTGCTAATAAAAGGAAGTGCTGCCCCTGACACTATTAGACTTTTATTCACAATGCTCAAGTCTTCCCGCAGTTTGAATCACACTTCATACACGTTTCAAAGGAGTCTTATTTCTTAAAATCAAGAATTTTTTWAATTTTTTTTTAATTTAGAAAAGTGATGTCTAGTCAAAACCTCGTTTACAGCAGACTCAAGCTAATACCTGAGATACACAAGAATGTACAAGCAYGTGTGCATTATATTTTATGTTTTAAGAATAACCAGAATTACGTACATTTGAGTCATGCGAATAATATCCACTGAATAAAACCAAGATCTAAACTACAATGCAGTTGTTTCTCATGCTATAACAGCCTGAAGAGATTCACAACACGGGGCTTTAATCACAGATTTCCTGGCCCACACTTCCCCGCTACTGCAGAAGCCTGAGAGGGGCTGGAAAGAATAACCAAACTTCTTAAACAAACGCAAGGGACTAGCCAAAAAACTTCTCAGTTACACTTTCCTTCATGCTCATTTCCTGTAACTTTGGTTATTAAAGTTGGGAAACTAGACTTCCCAAAAGTAGTTTTTAAGTGCAAATATTATATTAAAAAGAGATCTGGAAAATAAGTCATAGTTTTTTAACTGTTACTTTTTAAGCCTTTTGTATTGTTGAATTAGCATAAAGTAGCAAGGAAATTATCATTTTTCCTAGCTATACACTGCATTTGTGTTAGACAATCAGAAACCCTGCAACTTCTGTCAAAAATATAAATCTTTCTGCTAAGAGTGATTTTTTTAATTCTCACTAATAGTTTCACATACCATAAGATACAACACACACACAGGAGATTTCTACAGCTAACTTCAAGGTTATACAAGAACTCAGACCCACTTTTAAGTTCCTTTCCCTACAGTTTACAAGCAAGAAGGAAGAATTCAGAAGTAAAGTTAGCCTTCTTGAAAAAGCTAAGTATAACTTCTGCAATCAGGGCATGCATTTTAACATGGGCACACGCTTATCAGAGAAAGTACATAGATATTAAATGTACAGCTTGAAACTTACCATGCTCTCATTTTTCTATTCAAGAAAAAAAAAAAAAGAAAAAGAAAAGCCTGAAATGAAGACACTAAAGCCCAGAGGTGTTGAGATGACACACGAGAGCTTTGCTAGCCCAGACTCGATTTGTATCCCTTAGTCACTCTTCAGCTCCACATCCTGCTCTGCACACAGCACGAGCAGTTCTGGAGGAGGCAGTGAGYGAGAAGAGCGGGGCAGTGGCATCAGGCCAACAACGAGGCAATAAAAGCATGGAAAGTTCCAAAGAATCAAATGGMAGAAAGAGAAAAACTTTAAGAGATATTCTAATAAACATTATGATAGCTTATTTAGTTAAAATTAGTAACTACTGCTGCAGCAAAAAAAAAAAAAATCCTAGAAGTACATTAAATGTATTACAATAATAATTCCTATAATATTAAGGAAAGCAGTTTAAAAACACACAAAGTTTGGAGAAATTCAGAGCAACAACTCTCCTTTGACTAGAGTTGCATGTCAGCTCTCATTATAGAGGTGAGAGCTGGGAAAGTGATATTAAAAGATCTTCAGTGGAAGCAAATTCATTCCAAGACACTGCCACCTAGAGAGGAGACACAAAATAGCCTGTTACGTAGCAGCAGGGCTGGATGAAAATACAGATGGGGGAAAAACACCTCTTCTCAAAACCAAGATGGTTATAAGAAAAGAGATTCTACTTTATAAGAGAACTCAGACAAAGTGCTGGAAAGTTCCCGCCTGCTTGTACATTGTGAAAAATACTCAATCTTGCAGTTTTTACTATGCATTAAGACCATATTCTTAAACCTGCAGGTACTTACCTACTCAGATTTGAGTGGTGCTTTAAAATGCTGCAAGATAGAGCACAACATACTCCTCAAAACATAATGCTGCTTTTCAGACAAAGTCAAGTCCTCCGACACCCTTCAAATAAAGTCAACAAAAATACAGATCTGTCTTGAATGCAAAATGACACCACTACCTACCAAAGGAATCCAGTATCGATGCTGGCAATCTAACTCAACTAAAACATCTTCTCAAACAGCTGACTACCTGGAAACAGATCAGACGCACTGACATCCTGTTGAAACACATCGGACCAGTTACCAGGATTTTTCATTTATTTCTTTGAATTAGCACATTTTCACTTTCCTGCTCCAATCTGATGTTTCCTGCAACAAGTAAACCAGCAATAATTATTCTGGTGATTTGACAAGGTGGATTAATGAACCAGTATTATCCAAGAATCCTCTTTCTGGTTCTTTCTTTAAGTAGGTTTTAGAAGGTACAAATAATACTGCTTTACAGAAGTTAGGCAAAGAAATGTGCAATATTATTCTGCTTAAATGAGGCTTGTAGTAAGGAATACAGACGTTTTAGGTGTTTACATATAAGCTTCCCTATAGGAGGCAAGGGGGAAGTGAAGAGAGAGAATAGATAAGGAAAAATATATTCTAACAGAAGCAGTAAAAAAAGAAGCCATAGGGTGGCACTGCAGGCAGGCTATGGTTAGAAATTGCTTGGTTTCTTCCTCAGCCCCAAGCAAATCAGAGCGTGTCTAATCACTGTGGCTGGAGCAGCAGACCGGCCGCTAGCGCTTCTTCACTCCCTGCTCTGTGCAGCAATGAACACTCCTCAACCCCCTCACCTCCTCAGAGAGCTGCCCTGCCGCAAAGGCAGCAGCGGAGCTCAGAGCGCCACTGGATGCTACTTGGAGCAGAAAGAAGGGGCAAAGCTCTCACACAGGTGCTCTAACAATTGCTCTCCACTTCATTTTTGCCAGCACAGTCTGAATTAGTTTCAAGAAGATTTTCATGAAGCAAGGGCACTTCCAAAGTACCAGAGGCCACAGCAGTATTTTCTTCAGATCATGTCTTTTTACCAACGCTGAAATGGCAACATTTCTAAATAGCTCTCATTGAAACACCAGGCAGGATATTTTGAGCTTCCAAGAAAGTAAATATTCAGTCTATGGAAAAGTAGTCTCAATCTTACCCTTAAGGTTGCCATACCCTTTCRGAACTCTTTTCTTACATAAAAGCAGCATATACATTTCATCCAATCAAAGGCCATCTTAGGCCAGCAMTATTTTGGAACTCTGCTTAGCGATCTATTTATAGTGTATTGTATGGAGAGGGGATTCCAGCCAAGGTAGCTTTTTTGCCTCCCACTTTCAAATCCCTGGCATTTGAGTTAAGAGCCAAAATAGTTGCAAGGAAGGCTAATCCTGTTAATTCAGTGAAGAAACTGATTTTCAAGAGATTTGAAAGTCATCCAGCATTACAACAGTTACTTTCCACTTTCTAAAAGAAAGGTCCCTTCAAGGTATAAACCTGACATTTCAGTGGATTCTATATTAACTGATAACATATCAACATGCATGAATATTTTAGCCACCCAAAGTCATAGATCACCTAAAGTTTTTAAAAATGTGCTCAGCTCATAGTTTTCCCTGCCAATATTTCCATCAAAAAACAACCACAAAACAAAGAGTTCCATTTTAGCTCTGTTCCATCATTTTATRAACTAGGTCACCAATTCACATTCTAACTGCCATTTTTCTTATCCCGGAGGGCAAGTCTTCTAAAAAACAGGAATTTTATACCTTCAGACAGAAATTCAAAAGAGCATTGGCAATTGTTCCAGCTGCCAAGTATGGTTATAAGAGATTCTTTCTGCTTTAAGATGGTTGCTCATATTTCTTAAACTGCTTGTGCACAGAGATGTCTTGACCACTAGGTAGCATGACATTCATATACCTGGGCAAAGAAACACACAGGTACATTATATGCGACTCAGCCAAAGGCTCCTATGGACATGGGCAGAATTGGAACCAGCGTAATATACCTGGATAAGGCCAGTAATTATATAATATATATAAGATAATGTATCAATACTACTGTATAATAGCATTGATTTCCAGAAGTATGCATAGCTAGATTTGATTTAAGCATATTACCTATTTTATTGACTCTCATATTCAAGCAATCTATATTTTAACGAAGAGTTTCAAGACACGTGCCTGACGAACAGATTAACAAATTAGTGACACAGCAAGGTAACACGCTGATGCAACTGAGGAAAGTGAGCTCGATTAGATTTTAATAAAATAAACCATTAAAAATACATACATTAGATACAATCTAACAATGTTTTAAATAGGCTTTCTGTTCACCTCTATTGCCACCTATATAATTACTGAGAGCAGGCTAAAAAGAAACTGTATGAAGGGGAAATAGGTATTTTGCTTATGAAGGCACAGGCTTGCTCTTTAAAGTATTGCCTCTGAGAAAGCTCTCTTAATAAAACATAGGGGAGAGTTGCTAGAATACCTATGGTTTGTGTTCTGTTTTCTTTTGCTTTTTATATTTCTGTATTTAAGGGAAGTATTCATAGTTAATTTTGCATGGGTCTCGAAYAAAGCCTCAGGATGGTTCTGGGAGCTCTGTGTGCTCCAAAGGGCCCAGTTGCTGGATGACGCATGAAGTTTTTCATGAACAGCCACGAGAAGCCTCCACGGCACCTCATCCACAATGGGGCCTAAAGGAACTCTGCAATTCCAACAAGAAGTCACAAGAAAACCAACTCTTCCTCTCCTCTTGAGAGGAAAAAAAAATGAAATAAATAAGTAAAACTACCAAAATTTTAAGTCCCCCAAAATCAAACACAACAAAGCCAGGATACTGGCATTCCTATCAGCAGACCAAGGTCTATGCTTTTATATCTCAGGTGCCTAACATTAGGGAACTTCACACGTATTTATTTATGCATATAAATAACAAGTCCCTGTTCAAATATCTTTAAAAAAAGGTATTTGTGTAAAAAACAGAAATTAAATGGTTGCATTGTTTTGGCTGCTGCTACACAAGACATTTCGTGTTTATCCCCTAAAAAAACAACTGCAGTATCACATAAAATTTTAGGCTCTTCCTCAAATGTGCAATCAATATTAAGCACAAAAGTCTATACAACCCCCAGGAATATAGCTGTCATAAAACAAAATTATGAAAAGCAAAACAAAATCCCATTTACCAGTATTTCTATCTGGAGACACATTTCTACATTCCCATGAAGAGTTAGCAGCCAGAGGAGCATGTTCCCATGTGGCTGTGCACAACTGAAATATTGGGCAACACACAAGTTATGATCCCCATCACTTACRTATACACATAGATCATGGGAATGGGTTTTCTCTTGGGTCATCTGGCTACAGCTGTGTGACTGTCCCAGTTGTTTTAAGATCGGAAATACTTCCTTTAAAAGAACCAATGATTCATGCAAGATCAAAAAAAAATCCAGACGACACAAAAATATCTGCATGACTAAGTGGTATATTGAAAGCATATGTAAAGCTAATATTTCACTGAACAGTGAGTACCTTGAAGTAGAAATTATACTAAACCATGAATTTTGGAAAATTTTGTCAAACAGCTATTATTATCAGCTCAACCTCAGAAGAATGAGTTCAAAAAATGTATTGTAGAAGCCCCCATCCCGTTATAAAAAGCTTGTCCCTATCTCTTATTGACATATGGCCAAAAGTTAAGATTAATTCCTGCACTTTCACAGGACGAAAAACTTATTCTACTATCTACTGAAAAGACAGATCAACAACATCTACCTAGAATGTTTTCAGGTGACCCTGCTTGTGCAGGGGGGGTTGGACTCAATGATACGAAGACCCCTTCCAGCCTCAATCATTCCAGAATTCTGTRATTATGTAACATACCAAGATTATATTTCTATTCCTGGATTTTTACTCATCTATTTTAAGTTCTAGCATATGTGAAGTCTTCTGTAAGAATTTCAATAGAACTGGGGAGTGAGGACACATGAAAAGCAGATGCAGTTTTATAATGGCAAATACCATAATACCTAAGTAGCTTTGCACAGAAAGTGTGGGACAGCTGCTCATTAATTTCATTAGGCAAAATTGGTCCAATATTGGCTCACACATACAGATAAGGATCATTTCTGATTTAGACTAAAGCTTTTATCACTTCATATATGTACAGAGGATGAAACAAACTTTGCCAGACAGTCAATAAATACCAAATTCACCCATCATATTAGGGATTAGGGTTGGTAAAAACTGAGGAAACCATTTGTGTGATTCTGCACGTCTCTATCCTTCTTCTGTGCAAAGTCCACCAAACCTTTCCCTGTCTGCTGTAAGGACCAGTCACCAGCTCCACAAACACACTGGCCCCACTACTAATCATGGTACAAGCTGCAGGATGGTGCCTCCTATTACTTGCTCAGCACCACCASCCTGTCTGAACCATTTTTTTTAAAAGACAAAATGCAAACTGACAATGCTAAGTAAGGGTTGCTTATAAAACACTTTACACAGGTRCACTGTCCCTGCATCTGTAGTCCCAGAATTTCTCAAGTTTCCCCTCATTTTTAACCTCATAACCCTATTTTCCACATTTTTGCTAATACATAAGAGCAGGGGAAAACGGGGATATATCTGTCACAGTAACATTGCATCTCATGTCAAAAATTTGTAGACCATTAAGAATGAGCCAGGAGCCTTTAACGTATTCTGTACCTCTGGCTTTCTGAGGTCACAGGTGATATCAAAGAGGACATCCGGTGACTTTCAAGGACCGATGACCTCAACAACAGCGCGAGGTGGTCTCTGCTTCTCGTAAAATTGCAAGACACAGATCGGACAGCAAGGGATAGGCATAATTTCTCTTTTTACCATTCTTCATTAAGACAAATAAATTACCAAGCTGCATATCTTCAGCCCCATGACTGCTAACTGATGTGGCCAAGTAGCTGTTGAAAGAAAAAAYGTCTTCACCTTCTAATTGGAGAGGGAAACCTCCTCTTCCTCTCCAGACTGTCCCCTCCAGTTTGTGTTCTTTTTACTTTTTAAATAACAAAAAGAAGAAAGGAAATTGTCCTCACATGCTTGTAGTGGGCAAAACTCCAACAACCTGTTGTATAACATGGATTAGAAGTCCCACCCTACTCATGTGCAGGGCAGGAAGTGCACAGGAATGCAAACTAACTGTGCAAAAACAAATTCTGCTCTTCTTGCACTTAAAGAAAGCTCCACACTACAGCCAGGGACAGCTCTCATCACAAATCCCTAAAGAATATGGCTATTAAGAATGTTGGCTGGTGTATCTGTAATTAAACATGCTTTGCTATCTTTAGAAGACATATTTAAAAAAATACATATTTAGATTTAATGTCTTGTGGATTATTTCTACAGTTGGCAACTGACAGCAGTGACAACATATATACAGAACTTTTAGGATTAAGCCCTAGAAAACGCAGGAAAATGCTTGAACTCAAAACACYATCAGTGAGTGTATGTATATGTGTATCCATATGTGTATTAACAATAGAACAAGTCAAATGAGCAAACACCCATTTATGTAGTATTTAGAATGAAATCCTCTGATCTGCAGAACTTCTTATTCATGTGCCATAAGCACACATGGATGGATTATTTTCCTCAGTACAATGAAACACAATTCCACGTAGGCAAGGCGAAGGGCTGCTGCTATGTCCATTCCTGTAACCAGAAGACTCTGGGATTCATCGGACGCCACAGCATTAGAGCGCAGCTCAGGAGGTACAGAACTGAGAAGCCCCACATTCTTCCAACACACAAGTTGAACCTGTAACTCAAGAGAGCAGAAACCAAAAGAGGCTGCCTGTTGCCAAGACAAATCAGACCTTTCCCTACACTCTGGGAAAAAAGACAGACATACATACTTAGCTGGACAAGCTGCTCAAGTCACAGGCCCTGCTAAACCAGCCTGGTGCAGCAGGTAGTTCTTCCTAAAAAAAAAAATCTGAATAATTTTATAGTCAAATTCCAATCTCAAACTTCTCCCTATGGAAGTTCAAGGGATGTAAATCATCTTCTCTCCTTCTTGGCATTCTCTGCCCTGAAATGTGACAGTGCTATGTTCATATCAGAGCACGTTATCAAGTCAAAATATTTAAAGTGACTTTAAGTAGACCACAGTACAAATAACCCTTTCAGTTCTTTGGAGTGCAAGTTTCTGTGCCCTTCAGTGTTTTTCATTTGCAAGAAAATTATAGTAATATAGTATAAAGAGACAAATAGCATTGCTGATGTTATTTCCACTGGATTTGCTGTATGATAAAGAGATTACTTATTGGCTGTGCCTCTTCTACAATGTAATATTAAAATTAAATGTTTAAAATATGTAAGGTGCACCTCTCACATGCCTCTCTGATATCCATTATATTTCTACTACTACATGTTTCTGCATTGGGAATTTGCACTACAAAATCGTAGACTATTATTTGAAGCCAGAGTGCTCCCTAAAACTAGGCAGTCTGCAAAAGCCAACAATCAAAAAACACAAAAAAATCTGGACTCATTTAATGCTAGAATTTAAATGACATCAATCAAACCATTTTTTTTTTTTTGCAGGAAATATGTTGTTGTGACAATAAGATACTGTCTGCCATGGTCAAAACTATGAAGTATAAACAAAATGAAATAAGGTTATGAATATGCAGTCAGGACAGAAATATGAGAAACATCAATTCAGGCAAAATTTAGAAGAGTGAAGAGTGACTTGTGCATCAAGGAACTAAAATGCAAAATCACTTTTAACCTACCAGTGAATAAGACCTCTGACCGGACACTTTACAATACACATTTTTTCCACATCTTTTCCAAAGAAAACAGGATGTGGCTCCACAAATGCACTTTAGCATCAATATATGAATGCAAGATCAAGTGTGATTCATAATCACAAATAGACTCCAATACGTTCGAACATTGTTTACTACATTTAGCATATTCCAGAATAAAACTTTTGCAAGTCTGTCTAATCTTCAGTATTGAAGAAATCCAATCAAAGTCTGTGGAATCGTTATCTTTGAAGGCTTTCAAAATCGGAGTGAATAAGGCCCTGGCCATATTATTCTGCGAAGCTGTCTCTCTGAAGCTCAGGTTACACGAGGTGACTTCCCAAGGTATCCTCCAACACAAACCCTCCTGTTAATCTCTGACTCTGCCTTCACACATATCCATAGCAATGAACTGCACACTGCCTCTGCAGTCCACAAATGTGCCATCCTCTCATTAAGGTTTTTACAGTTCTTAAAGGAGAAAAGAACTGGTATTTTGTGTTAGGAAGTACTGGTTCTCTTCAGGTCCCACTAAGGCAGAGATATAGTTAAGAAAAGCTATAGAATACCTAGACTAATCCAGATTAATTTATATCACTGGCTTCAACCGTTTCATTTGGCAATTCCTAACAAGGTTTCTCAGCAGGGTGCATGCCTTCTTCAGAGCAAACAAGCCAGATGGAATGTTGGGTGTCTAGCTGCTCTGTACAAGCAATGCAAACGTGCAAGGCTTGGAAGCTGGTGGGGAACTCATGACTACGTCCTTACGGCACAGAATGAGAATAGCTCAGCCCAGGCTAGAGCACTTTCCTTGAAATCTTTTTTTTTTTTTTTTTCTTCTCCTGAGGTCAAGGTCAACAATCAACAACAGGAGCCAGGGGTACCACTCACCAGCACCATTTAAAGTCCTCCATAAAGCACCAAAGAACCTAGGAAAAACAGGCTTCTTATGACCACTTTTTATTTACCTTTTATTTACCTTTACTACTAGTACTGAAATCTTTGCAAGTGAAAACAGAAGCTTGATTAGCATGAGAATTCATCAGCTCCTAGCAGTTAATTCCTGCTTGATAGAATTCCCAGGATATCAGCTACTAGGCTGTTAATTATGAGGTCAGAGAGGAGCTCATACAAGCAATAGGCAGGAGGAACTAAACAAACAGAAGACCGGATCTTTAATGCAAATGTGTTTCCTGGTGGAGAGAGGTAAATCAGCACAGATAATGTAGCACAGAAGCAGAAAATCACATGCTCTAAAACAATCTGTTCAAAAGATTCTCACCAAAGCACAAGTAACTCTTCAAAACCGGTTCCCTGCTGAGGGATTCATGGTTGAAAAGTACTTGAAAATTAAAACAATAATTATAAAATACTAATTAAAAATAGCAACAATAATCAATTTAATGTATAATACAACCAACACAGAGAGCGAGATCTGAGAGAGCATATAACTAAGTTAAAAACTCCAGAATACATTTCCATCTACTGAAAATCTTAAGAAAAATAATCCTGTAATTAAGAGACCTTCTGAGTATTGGACCAATTCAAGCAATCCTCAGTGCTCTCCAAACCCAGCAGTTCGGAGGTCACATCAGGAGAATTACACAACACGACTCTCTATAACCAGGCCTCCAGCATAAAATGCTACATATTTATTTTAACATACATAATGGAAAGCACTTCAAGATACTRGAGGCGAGGCATGCTCAGGAAACGTAATTTTGACTTAGCAATTTTATAGTGTGCACAAATACTATGATAAAGTAAGTGTGATTTAGAAAATAATTCAAGAACCAAAAACTTTGCTTAACCTAATACACTGCCTTGGCTGACCGCATTCAGATTGTCTTAAGTTGACAGAACATGCTTTCCTTTTTTTACTGTAGCAATGCAATACTTCTATTAAAATTCTTAATTTGTACATTTAGAAACTATTAACAAGCTCAGTGCAACCAGTCCTCTCAACTGTGAAGTTTTAGATGTATAATGGCCCAGAATAAAGCACTACTTAGTTCTTTAAAGAAACTGTTACTTAAAATGTGCTACTGTCCAAATGACAGGACTACAGTATCTCTCAGAACATTATATTATGCATACTTTTTTTATTAGGTATTATGAAAGCTCATTATATAAGCATAAATAGTTTCTACTTCAGCCATCTCCCACAGAACTTTTGGAAAATGTGGATATTCTTTGGTAAGTAAAAGAACGGTTATTTGGAACACCAAACATCATGAAAATGACAAATTCACATGATTAATTTATAACTCATTATAAAATAAAATCACTATCAATAGAACAAGGTCTGTGCACCAAAGCACTGGAGAGTGAAAATGCTTTCAAGAGCGCAGCTTCTAGGCCCTCCCTTGCAGCTCTGATTCCTGCCGCCTTCCCACCAGGCACTTTGTCCCCCTCTGCCCAGGCTGGCATCAGCAGCACCCAGGCTGATCCCGTGTCATGAAGCTCAGTGCAGGGAGAACAAGTCTGCATTTAAGCCAACCAAATACTCATCATCTTCAGACAACCTAGTTACTAAGGTAGCAAATCTCTGCTGGACCACTGCAAATTGCTTTGCTAAAATCATTCTTCGAAAAGTTCCGTTCCTGATTACTTTCAACAGCAACAATAATCTGTAAAAATGCATGTAAGGCTACAGGAACACATACCCATTATCCACATACCCATTGCTGCATTCAGCTATTTCTGCCTAAGAGATATAAATTATGTTTCTTAAAACAACAACAACAAAAAACACACAACAACCGCTATTGAACAGTGAATGTGAATAGAAAAATAAATTAGCAGAAGAAAAAAATGCAGAAAAATAACTTGGCACAACTCCTCCTTAACAGGAGAATATGCACTTGCATACAAAGCATAGAAGCATAAAATTTATTACATTAATTTCAAAAATAAATTGAAGGATAACACTGTTCTAGTCAGTGTTGCAGAAGACAGCAAAGGATATTCAGTGGACTAGAGCAGAAGAGCACTTTAAAAAACAAAAATTTGACAAGAATAAACAAAAAAACATCCTTTCAAACAAAAACTTAAAGGGAATAAAGTTGGGAGGAGAAACTATGGAAAAGTTGAACACAAGCAAGAGGTAAAAGCCACCTGGTCATTCCCAGACGGATAGTACACAGCTTGGAAGCAGCAGGGTTTAGCAGGCACTCGAAAACAACCCTATGTTCCCACTTAGCAATCCACCTTTGGATTAAATATAGGAAAGGAGGGAGAGTCACTTCTATAGCCCAAGGAACCATCATGAGATAAAAATAGCAACTTTGTATTTCTCCTGTTGAATAGAGTATTAAAATAACTAGCAACTTTTTGTTTTAAGTCATACACTAGAGGTGGATGCCCTGGGTCACAACTGGCACAGGAGAACTGCCAGTCCTTGATAAGCACAGCAATTAGCCTTCTTTTATATACAAAACTAAGGGAGTAGGAACAGTTTCCTTACACAGCAATAATAGCATATCCTTTGATTTATACAGCACTAACACAACCAACATCCTGTTTTCATCTTAAGTACAGCTGTATAGTTTGTCTGCAGGCTCCATTTATCAGAGTGCCTAAAACTAACTCCCTTCTCATTATGAGAAACAGCTCCCTCCAATTTAGCAAGAATTTTCTCTCTCCATTTTTTTTATGCTCCTGAAATTCTAATGGATTTCTACAGGTATTTGGATTATATTAAGTGTTTGAAACAATGTGAGTTAAGGTTATAAAATTTTACTTAAAAACACTGAAGAAATTCAGAGGAGAAAAAAAAAAGATAAAAAAGGATTTTCCAGCTTCAGATGAATGGCATGAGATACCGACTGACCCATTTAAGCTGTATAACGTCACAAGTCCCTTAAAACATCCATTCAAATTCCCAGGATTCAGAACAGCCTCTGTAAGGTTTCCCAAAGTTTAAACTGAATATGACACAGAACCTCAGTAACGTGTATAAAAGAATATAAAAAGTGTGATTATTTTAGATAAGTATTAACTCTATGTCCTAGGTTATCATAGCCATCAAAAGTCTGTCAGAAATTCACAAGTTCCCACATTCTGACCATGGTAACAGGGCAGACTGCAGCTCCTATATGATTTATACATTGAGATCTCATTACCGCGCAGAGATACAGGAACATTCCATTCACATCTTGTCACATTTTAGAAAATGCAAAACACAAGGAGCCAAATATGCTGTTTTCTTAAACTGCACTGTAAACCACTGCACTTATTCAAAATCTTTTTACAAGAAAGTTTTACTTGTTGAAACCACTAACTTACACACATAAACACACACACACACACACACAAAAAAAAGAACTAGAGAGAGAAAGAAACAAAATAACTAGTAAAAGGAGGAATATTTTATTAAACATCAAATCTGCAAGATGTCTACACTTTTCAATGATTTTGCCTTGAAGAAAATGGCAACTACTATGTTTGCAAAAGGTCAGTCAAAGGACAAAGACTATTTAAAACATTACTAACATAGGACAAACTTCTTTATTAGAAACTAATGACTATGATTCAAAGAGCACTAGAGAACCCTGAACTTGTCCATGCTGACCAAAACAAGCCCTGGTGGGGATGGCAGGAATGGATAGGCAGGACTGCCACTTAATCCAGCTGTGGCTGTGGGAGTCTCCACACCAGGGTAGCTCAGCACATCACCTGCGCAGAGCATTGCTCTCGCACTTAGCAGCAGGAGGCAGGTCAKGGCCGAGCTACAATGGGCTCATGTGCTGAAATCTCCAAGATCTGTCCCCAGATAGCCCCAGACTCGACTGGAGTTTC
Organism: Eudromia elegans; assembly: GCA_003342815.1. Lineage (NCBI taxonomy): Eukaryota > Metazoa > Chordata > Aves > Tinamiformes > Tinamidae > Eudromia > Eudromia elegans. The sequence goes on along the minus strand of PTEX01000114.1, from coordinate 1,675,069 downwards.
TTGGCGTTTCAACAAAAGCAGCAGAGATATTAACGAGTTAACATACACACCAAAAAATAAATAAATAAAAGCTCATGGACAGTTACCTATATGGATATTAGAAGCAGAAAGAGACACAAATGAGTTACAGCTAAAATTCAATTGAAAACTTCATTAAACTGAAACGTTCACCTAAACTGTACCCAGTAAAACTTTAGGAGCCAGTAGCCTAAGAAATAGCAGCCGCTGCTAATGCCAAGCTCTTCCCCTCTCACTTTCTCCCCCAACAATAAAGGGTTGGGCTTAAAATATTGCCCTACAGAGCCTGTGGAAAAAACCCTCAAGTTTCATATCAGACAAAAGATTATACTTCTGGCTAATGGCTATCTTGACTGCTCTTTTGACACCTGAAGTAAAATTTTTACCTGAAGTAAAAATGCTCACAATTTTTGGAATATTTATTCCAGGGATCTATTGTCACTACCATACTGCTGCTAGTAAAGAAAGCCTCTCTTTAGGACCAAAAATACAAAGTTGATGTTTCAAATACTTTCCAAAATTAAAGGACCATCCTAAAGTGAAGACAGGCAAATGAAGAGGTCATACAGCAACAGAAACTTTGCCCAACCTTAAAAAGGGGAAAATTCAATTAAAACCTTTAATGGCCAAAACCTGCCTACCACAGACTTCATAGAATCACAGAATGCTTAAGGTTGGAAGGGACCTCTAGAAGTCATCTAATCCAACCCCCCTGCACACACAGGGTCTCCTAGAGCATGTGGCACAGGGTGGTGTCCAGGTGGGTTTTGAAGATCTCCAGAGAAGGAGACTCCACCACCTCTCTGGGCAAWGATGAAGAAGCTGATGAAGATGAGAAGAAGCTGCAACAAATTTACTCACTCCAGAAACAGTCAGGGAAGTGGCTTTGCAGTTCAGCTGTCTAAAGGAGACACAGTCAGGTAGGAAATCATCATTGATCCTTCTAACTATTATCAAAAGGCATGAAAAGATGGAGAAGAGTGAGCCTCCATATTCAGTGGCAGACCTGAATCAGGCATTCTCATAAAAACTCACAAGCCCGTTTCTTTCTCAGTGCTATTTAAATAATTAACTGCAAATATTTGTTAAGAAAAGCCATAGTTAAACACAATAAAGACTGTAACAGAGATGGAATGCTAAGGATATGATTCACATCATCCAACAGGTTTCACTCTGCAGTCAGCAGCCGAGAGTTTTTAAGAGGGCTGAGCTCAAGCCTTGAATCACTACAACTTCAGCACACACTAYGACACGTCTCCCTGATCCAGAAAACCCTTCCCACCTCAACTAAAATCAAGACATAGTGAAATGTTTCATTACTTCTAGGAGACCATTAAAAAAAGGGGGGGCAAAAAATAACAGTAAGACCTCTGTGCCAGTTCCTCCAAAGAGGGAAAAAGCTTTGAGTCTGACAACACAAGGATGTTTCCATCAGACCATTCAGTCATGGTGACAAATAAGTCTTCAAACTCCATCTACAGCCAATGTATGTATAAAAATACTGGTTGGTATAGGATGAAGTTTCAGCATTTGCATCATGTGTCATTATTTCCAAATATACTCAATTCTACCATAAAAATTTCTTCTGGATTGAGTCTTGGCAAATCCTGTGAATTTGTATGGCTGGCAGGAGATACAGAATCCAGGAAATATTTTTTGGGTGAGTAAAAGCAGAAATAAAAAATAATAAAAGAAAACCTGACAAAAACAAACAAAAACATCCCTCTAAGCAGTACCTTAAAGAACAACAACATCACAGAGAGTCRGGAAGCTCTGAATGATTTCTATTGTACCATGATAGATTCAGCAATATTTTTTTTTATTATTATTATTTTGAAGGCTTCATTTAACATTATATAACATTAACATATATAAATGTCATTACATTTCCCTCCCCTCCTTGTATTCATTTGCAATTTATGGATAAAGCAGCATTAGAGCAGTGTATTTTGGGAAGAAGGTTGGAAAGTTTGCCGGAATGTTTGGGGATTGGAAATATGAGAACAGTCAAAGAAAGATGCTTAAAAACAAGACAGGGATTCTAACAGTTCAGACAGTGATGTCAGACCCTTATTTCTTTTCCAAAATAAGCAGTTTCAGAGGCCCTCTTATCCCACTCTATCGACCATCAGCTCTGAAGGGGTGCTTATAACATGCTGTGGTTTTCCATATTTTCTATAGAAAGGCAAGGTGAGAATCTAGAAGCCAATGTGCACTTCAGGATGCACTATGACTACATCTACAGGGGGGAAAAAAAAAAAAAAGACAGGGCAACCTATAGTGCAGCCAAAAAAASAAAAAAAACTCTGGAAACACTTTTTTTGGGGGGGGGGGGCAATTATCTGTTCAATTATTTAAATTTCAAAACTTCTGTCTATATCACTTGGGAGAAAAAATATATATCGAGAAGCATAAAGGAGTTGGAAGCATAAAGGAACAAGGAAATCATCTGATACAGTTCCACCATTTCAAAACAAGTGTCCTGAAAATCTGACGTATATTTAATTCTGAGGAACGATAACATATAATATTGAAAAGAAGTACGGCTACTGGCCCTAAAAAGTTCTAAGTAATCTCTGAGCTGCTTGAGTATGGAGTAAAAATTAAACTAAATCTTCCTTCATGCCTTAAGCTGTCACTATCAMCGCTACTTTAATATTTCAGCTTCAAATTCTGCACTGTCTGATGCATCACTCAGTCGCCAGTCAGCAAGTGGAAGAGAAGAGCAACTCCAAGACAGCCAAAGAACCCCTCTGTAAAGCATCATATGGGAAAGCTTGAGAAGGCCTTCACTCCTAAAAACCACAGTTAACAGTTCCTGTGATCATGCAAGTACCATGAAAAATGCATTTTTAGAGGTCCATTCTGACCTCAATCATTCTGTGCTAGCATGTAAAATATTCGAGGTTTAAACATTAAGCCACATTTGCAAAATAAAAGAGAATCTATAGTTAAAGCACAAAGTCAAGGGATGAGAAACCAGACATGAGCAAGATGTGGAAGAAGCAAGTAGATGTGTCAGATTCTTTCCAATTTTCAAAATTTTATGCACATATTAGTATGTATGCATCTTTGTATACACATACATATGCATAACAAAAGAATCCCAAAAGTTAAATGCAGAAGGACTCAATGAAAATGTCTAAGGATACAGCCAAACATTGCAAAACAGCATAAAATAATCAGGAGGAAGATACAGTCCCTCCTCTTGCACTCCAGAGGGTCAAGGAAGGAGCAATCCTGACGGGCATCTGCCACCAAGCAAAGCAGGTAGCCATGGCCACTTGGCTACCTAATGGTTAATGCCACTATTGCTAAGTTGCCTTAGGAATGAGATGCTACTCATCTTCAAAGTTCCTCAGCATGATAAACAATAAAGGCTTTTAGAAAAGAAGGAGCACAGCTAAATTTAAGATTCAGCACACCAGAACTTTCCCCAAGTAGTGAGYACTTTGAAAATGAATGAGGTAAAAATAGCACAGAGAGGGCACTAAAGATGGAATTAGTGAGGCTACTTAGTGTGGGTGGAAGGAGAGGATCCATCCAAATTGCACAGGAAGCGAGAGACCGTGAGTCAGATGCCAGCAGGGAAGTTTATGCCTGGAGACTTCAGTGCAGACCAAGAAAGCAGCAAGCGTTAAATAATGGGGGAACAGGAACCAAGGCACAACACTCAGCACAGCTGCAGCTCATTTTTGACCTTTCATCAGGAATCAAGTTTATGAACCAAGTGAGTTGTCAAAGCATAGTTCTGTCGTASCCTGAACTTCTGAATTTACACAAACAGCAGAAATATGCTAGTTCTGGAAACCCGTCTGCTACACAGYAGTCATTTACTGATTTCTTATATTTTTTTCCCCAAACTAAAGGACCAGAGATTTACCTCACTTCTGCCTGAACGAGCTGCCTCGCAAAATAATCAGTTCTACACGTTTTCTTAATTTTGCTCCTAACAGACTTTTTGGCTCCCTCCCCACTTTTTTTTTTCTTCCTCTCTTTCTTACTAGATTCACAGACAAAAGTCATTGCTCCTCCCAAGCAAAAAATGCTTTCAATGTTGTTATCATAAGAAGAATTAAACCTAGACATCTCAGTACCTGTAGATCACCTTCTACCTGAGCTAGGTAAAAAATAAAGCTGACAGTTCATTTAACACAAAGAAACAAATGAGACACCTTACTTTCTTTTTTTTTTTTTTAATTTTAATCCAAGGCAACCTTGTATTGGCCACTGACGACTCCAAATCAGAACAACAGAGCCCCCCTGCTTTTCTTTCACAAGCTCGGTTGTTTCACTGCCCCCTCCTTCACTAAACATCTGAGCAGATACACCATGAAATAAGCCCATGTTGTGAGTTCTGGTTCCCCCAGATAAGCACCATCTCTGCAGTTTATCTTATTTCTTTTTCAATGTCCAACATAGCATACTATTTTAGTAAAGCGATTTTGATGCTAAATGATATGGAACGTGTTATCCTAAGAGGATGTATAACATCTGAGAACGACTCATACATCTCTGAAAGGAGCAAATTATCTGAGGCTTATAAAAAGCAGCACTTGCTTAAAGAGGTTTACACAAAATATTTTTAAAAAAAAAAAAAAAAAGAGAGAATCCAATGAGGTTATACTTAGAAGTACAGATATTTAACTGTAACTTTATACAACACAAAACAATCTGCAGTTAAATGGTTCAGACCATATAAAGAGTTTTGTACTGAATCTCAACTTCTAAGGAATTTGTCAGACTGTGTATGCAATTTTTGGTTCAAAGTGTAGGGGTGGGAGAGCAGGGGAGAATAAGTCGCAGCCATTCACATCCTATTTTTTGAGAACTTTGCCTCTAAGCTATTTGTAATTTATGCCTTCTCATAGAAAAAAAAAAGGCAAAAAAAAGAAAAAAGAGAGGTAGKTAGGTAGTTGCTATAAAACAATACACAAGTCCTTAGTCTCTGCAGTGGGGGGAAACATATCTGAAAGCCTGATACCAAAGTCAGGTACAATGCAAAGGGGAAAAATGTATCCCCAACATAAAAGCAAAGCCCACAGAAGAATACAATTTTTAAAACCAAAATGAAGAAATCTCACTCAGAAATGTAAAATTTGAAAGAGAATTTTTAAGAAAAATACTCAAGTTTCTAATGATGTTATTTTAAAAAATAGAGGAGGTAGGGCTAAAAATATATCATTTTATAGGAGAAATGCAGAGCACAGAATAGAAACTATGTGATTATTAGCATTTGAAAAACTCAAGATAACAATATTYACTATTTACTATCTATCACAAAGTCTACAGTCACACTGTCTACACTTTTCTGAAGAGACTTCATGTTTTTCTTTGTTAATAAGCTTGAGTTACGGTTTTAAAACTAAACTGTTATCCTTCCAGAACAGAAGTGGTCAAGAAAAAAGAAAGAAAAAAAAAAACCAACCAACCAACCAAACAAACAAACAAAAAAACCTCAAAGAAATGCACAGAAAGGACTTTTTAATTAGAGTTGTGAAAGAGAAAGGGATTTATTCAATGAAAATATTTGTTAAACTAAAATTTCCAGTAAAATGAATGCTTTCTCACAGTAGAAATCTTATGTCCATCTAAAAMTATTCATGTGATCTATTCTGTTCAACTGGAAATAGCAATACTAACAATCCCAGTCTTGCAGAACAGTCAACATACACGCTAGCTCCCACAGGAGACATTTCTTAGATAGATTAGGGAACCATCCTCAATCACAGGCAGCTCTTAGACTGTTTACAACCACAAAAAGATTCTTACAAACATACATGCCCATTTTAAACTGGATAATTCCCTAAGAAATAAAAAACAAATCCAGGAAATCTCAATTCTGTTATGATTTCCATGGTATTCTACTTCCCATGCACAAAAAGATAAAAATGTTTTCTAGCTACGAAAAAAAGCTTTTTTATCCATTAGTCCATTGCATATTTTAAGTCCCATTGGAAACTCCCATTGAAAAATAAGGAACTTATGTTTCATACAGTGTTGCATTTGTGGGACCTCACCTAAGAAAAGGATTTAGGTGAAATCTCAAATTATTCATTGGACATTACAGCTCAAAACAGTAGAGGATTTCGTTGTGTGTGGGTTTTTGGGTTTTTTTTTCTCCTTGAATTCTCTGTTGCACTCGGCACAGCTGGAGCTTCCTCTTCATTGTGCTAATGCTGGGCACAGCCACAGAGCTCTACARGAGGCTCAGGGCCAACATGCTGCCTTTTTGTCCTTCTCTCACATCTCGACATCAGCGCTGAGTTTTAGACCAACATATGTAGTGACAGCAAAYACAGCGATAGTAAAGAGTAACTCTTAAGCAACAGGCAGCAGTGTGAATCTAAGTCAGAGTAGCAGGTCAGTCATTGGGAAAGACAGCGAGAGGCAGGTGAAAAGGGAAAGAAGCTGCATAATCTGCTTTATTTTGCAAGCAGCCTTGAAAGCACTTCCAGTGTGTGTCATATCGCCTCCATTAACACAGTAACTCAGACACTGTAACAACTCCAATGTCTGTCTAGATAATTTGGAATCAGGTGCTCAAAGATTTTTATGAAATGTAATAAAATTAAAATAGCTGCAGCTAGAAACAACAATAATTAATCTAGAACAGATATTCAAAAACTTTCTCTCAAGTTACAGCCAAGAAAGCCAGAAGGAGTATTAAACTTGGTGAAAGAAGGTCTGTTTAGATGTTGCCAGATTTAGCAACTTATACCATTTACTTGTAACTTCAAAATATTCCTGATGAATAAATTTATCTGACAGATGACAGAAATCCTGTGTAGATCTTCAATTTCTTCTGGCAGACAACAGTGAACCCCACCTTCCAATATGAAGCACTTCTTCCCATTCATACTGTGATACCTCACAAACTATTAGCTCTCACTATTCCTCTTGACAGGATATCAGACTTGCAAAACTTTTTGAAAGAAAGCTACTAGTTTCTCTGTTTACATATTATCCTCCCACACATTTTTTTCACTCTAGTATCCACATTCCTCAGTCCCCTAATGTTTCCTTGATCTCATTGGTACAGCAAAACACTCTTATGAACATTACTACCAAATCGAGTAATCAAACCAACCTTAGTGCCTTATGTCATGCAATTATTTGATATTTCATTAGTTAAGGCAGAGGCACCACTAAGAACGCATAATCACCTCAGAAAGTATTAGGTGCATGTTCAGAATTCATGTGGTAAATTCCACTCTGAAATGTTGAACRATCAAGTGGCCTCCGAACAGATCCACCCACAGAATAGTTAACTCTGTTGCAAAAATGCAGCAAACTCTACTGTAACAAATTCCGGAAGTTTTTTCCATTTCCCAACTGCTTAAATAGTTGTTCTGCATCAGAGTCTCCAGGGCAACAACGACAAACTAAATAKCTAATGTCAACTCCTCAATCCAAGAGATAAAGCATGACTAAGATCCTTAGACCGATGTCAGCCTAAGTTGTGATCCCAGCTAGTGCTATCGCTTGGTTTCACAAGTCTCAGCATCTTTTGCTACCTGTGACTCTCAGAATTTTCAATAGTACTGCAAAAACTAGTATGCCCGTTAGCATCACACCCTAGAACAGGGAAGCAGAAACCTCATTTCATGAACAGAACTGCACAGAAAAGAAGGCAGAACTGCAGAATGTTATCAGTGCATCACAAATGACCTCACCCTTTTGGATTCTGAGGCACTGATAAATGTAAAATTTAAGTGGGGGATGCAGAGAGGAAATCTTACAAAAAAGATTCTTGAAAAACCTTGCTGAATTTTAATTTTGAGAAATCTCTAACATTGAATGTCCTTATTTTTAATCCAGTTCCATTGAAGGTTAAAAAAAAATTTTTTTTTTTTTTTTAAAAATTACCACTATTTCATATCTGCAACTCTCTAATGCACTATATACAGGTTAATTCATAATAAGATGGAATTGCAATCCTTCCAATCCCAACCCCAGCTTCAACAGAATGAGAAAACTTGGAACTCCTCCATCTACTGCTTTGGCTGGCAACAGAGCTAAAGTTATTGCTGGACTCACTGCTCCATCCCACACCAGGGGGAACCTTCATTTGTGTCTAAACAACCCTCTGGCTATACTGTGAACTGGCTCAACTCACAACCTCAAAGAGAACATACAGCTTTTTCAGCTAGTAGTGACACCAGACACTTCGCAACACTGAACCACAGCTAATGTCTCCAGAGATATGTAATCTGATTGAAATTACTCCATAAAAGAGCTCAGCAGTTAGAGGAGGCAGGCCTGCCACACCAGGAGAGGGTACGCGGAGCACCTTATTCTCTCTGAAAGCGCTCGCATCTCTCGCTTCTCAAAGAGAGCAAGACCACGTGAAAAGCCTTCTCTCTCCCTTTCATTATAAGGCAGCTCCAGGGCCAAAGAGCCAGGGCATGGGAACATGAAGGCACATTTGGGCATTTCTGGCAGTAGCCTGGGCACAGTTTCCATTAGCCTCACCTCCCCACAACAACTACTGGGGCATCTTCATCCCCCTGATGCAGCCATACCTCCTAAGCAGGTTGTCATTAGACAAACAAACAGAAAACCATATTGAAAGAAAAAAAAAAATTTTTTTTTTTTTTGCTTAGGTAAGGCAGGTCAGAATATGTTATTTTGAAAGTCAACGTCTAATTTTAAATATGATTTAAGAAAACTGATGAAATTATGTAAATTTGTCGGAAACTGATTAGAACTAATTCAAAGATATACCTCAATGAACACTCTAGTATTTCAAGTTAAATCAGGCAAAACCCTAATTTGGTCCAACAGTGGAGCAGTTTTACTTGCAGTACAGCTCTAATTGGTAAAAAAATAATGTCAGCTAAGGAAATCTACTTGGTCATGTAAGTTTGTTTACTCCAGGAGTATGGATCGCTGTCCAGCAAGGGCAGCAAAAAGGGTGTCCAAGAGGCTAGATAACAGCCATGGGCACTTTTTATTTGTCTCTTTGTTGTTGTTAAGGAATTCAAAAACCACACTTCACTGCTACCCCATCTCGCCTCTACAGCCAGTTCAGCTCTGCAATGAGCAGTAACAGTGTGCACTGTCCTGGCGGCTGCTCACTCAGCAGTGCTGCTGCTCAACCAAGGCACATGTGCTATAAAAGGCTTTAGAAGCAGATCCAGCCAAGTTTCTTCTGCTACCAGAAGAAACTATGTGGCATGTCCTGCCAGGGACTGGGCACAGCTCCCATTCACCATCTTCCAAAGAATTCAAATAGCAGCTGTTTTTTCAATCTTTACCGATTTACCTCAACTGCACTTTGAGAATAATAGCATTTTCCCTCCACCAATATTCAAAAGAACATTTTTTTATCCAAAACAGCTTTTAATAACTTTTTCTTTTTTCACTAGAAAAGCACAATCCTGCAGGCAAAAATTTGACATACTTTCCTAGGAGTTTTCCCAGTATAACAGCTGACAAAATTCTAGAGAGAAAAATCATGCAACTGTGACACCAACAATTGCATTTTATAAAACTCCTGGGCTAAATAAATATTAACACCTGAAAACTCACAGGGCACCTTTAACACATCTACACTCGCTGGCATTTACCATAAATTCATTTTCTGAAGCTGAAATAGTTATCAGTAATTATACTCCATAACTTCAAACGGTGACTTAAGAACACATTCACTGCAAGCAATTTGCAGCTGTAGATTAACAACATTCCCCACCTGGTTAGACAGGTTCGGGAGAGCTGTAATGTAGTGTAATACCATTTGATGATCCATTTAACCTTTTCATATGCATTCTTTTCCCCCGGACTGCACATTTTTTTCCTGTAATCTCATTCAGTGAAAAGAGTTGGAGTACTCCTCCTTACTGTTCAAATCACTTACCTGTGGGTCCTTTTTAATAAACTAGGAGGGAGGTGCCCTTTTTTATTGGTATACCCAGACTGTTGTCTCAGACTCCATGCTTGGATGAGCCAACAAGAGACCATCCTCAGGACACAACATTTTCTGATAAAGAACTCTTGTTGTAACAGGAAAGGAATGATCAGTTCATTTTCTATGTATCAAATTATATGGGAACAACTGATAAAATGCTCGAAAACATACCTGCGAGGCTGAAGTTTTGCTACTAGCTACCCATTTTCCAAAAAGGTTATGGGAATACTGACAGATGCTTGCAGTCACATTAAGTACACAGACCACATTTCCTGATGTTTGGAAAGCAGCTGAAATTCAGTATAACCAGCCACACAACAGCAGGCTTCAGACCTGCACAAGCACTCCRAACAACTGAATTATGCCTCTCTCCTTTTTTAAAAAAATATTTCTGCCCCCCAAGCTTTTGAAAGTGAGAGCCTTCAAGACAAAATAATGCTTTACCAATTTCCAAAATTATGTATATTCTACTATCAATCCTTTCTACTGAACAGGCTGATTTACACAATTAAAGACCTAGAAACATTATAATCATCTATCTTGCAGTTATACCTTCTAAACTGATTTGTGACACAAATGAGCACACATGCAGAACTGCCACGAGGCCACAGCTGAACTAAGAGCGCTTCCCAAGGAGCCTTCGGAATGCGCTGCTTCCACAACTTCAGACTCATCTCATTCAACTACCTCTGGCGAATGGTAAAAGCAGTCACTGAGCTCCAGGTGCTCACCTGGTCCCACCTTGGTCAGGACCCCTACACTTCCCCAAGCCTCCTGGAAGCCCTGAAGTTACAGTATACGCTCCCCATTTACTTTGTCCTGCCTACCTGCAAATGACAACTCTGGCAATCTTATCAGCACTTTTAGCCTCTAAAGTTATCRGGGCATTATTTTTTTCCTACCTGACTATTTAGGCCTGGGTCCTCCTCCCTCGGACCCAGGCACCTCCACCTCCCTGCCCGTGCCTGGCACAAGGGCAGCGTTACTCAGACTCGCAGCCACGCTGCAAAGTTTCCCATAACCGCAGTCCTTCCTGAGCGGCTCGGAGTAACGCACCGCTCATCGGACAAGACTCACATTTAAAAACAGCCAACCAGCAGGTTTCCCCTCCCAACAGATGCTGCTTGTCCGTGTTTTGCATTTCGGTCTGGGCGGTTGCGAGAGCGTTGGGGAGCGCCCTGCTCTCCCACACTGCCACCACCCCTTCCAGGGGCASAATTTTAAGGTAGTATCTGTCTACCTGACCTTGCTAAGGTCGGTAAGCTCCGTGTGTGAGGGACGCTYGGTGCTGGCGGAGGCGTTGCGCCGTGTCCCCTCGAGAAACCCGGGCTCCCAGCGCCCTCCCAGCTCAGCCCTGAGCCCTGCGTCCTCCCARGCACGGCGAGCGGCCGGCACGGCGCCCCGCCTGCCGCGGTGACCGTTAACGGCCGCAGGGGCCGCGCCGCGCGGCCGCTCGCCCCGGGTGCTGCCCCCGGCCTCGCCGCCCGCTCGCGCCTCGCCCGGGCTTCGCCTCACGCCGCCCCAGGTGGGGCGCGCCCCGGCCGCGCACACGTGCCMCGAGTCGCGCTTACCCTGCGGGCGGCGCGGCGAGCGCTGCCGGCGCGGCTCGGCTCTCCATGCCCGCGCTGTGCGGCGACAAGAGGGGCCGCCAGGCTCGCGGGRCTGCGCTCGGCCACCTCACCTGCGCGGCGAGGGCTGAGGCGGCCGCTCTGCCGCCCCCGCGCCCCCGCGCAGAGACATCCCCGGCCGCGGCGCCCTCCCCTTCCCTCGCGGGTGGCGGTGGCCACGCACACGGCTCCGCTGGGTCGGGGCGGCCGCTCGGCGAACCACACCTCGGGGGAGGGAAAAATACACCCAAACACGGGGAAAGAAAGAAAGAAAAAAAAGAAACTTCGCGGCGAGAAACTTGAAACGCGGAACCTGCCCCGCGCCGGCGCCCGCGCGGAACAGAGGCGCCCTGTTTCCTCCYGGCTCCTCCCACCCGCCGGGCCGCGGCCCCGGCCCCGGCCGGTGCGGGGACTCCGCGCGGCCCCGGCCGCCCGCGGGGGCAGCGCCGCCCTTCCCGGCTGGAATTTTCCTCTCCGCCAGCGACGCCTCCCGGCGGCCGCCCCGGCTCGGCCCTTCCCCATTCCAGCCGCCAGGGAGCAGGTGCCGGAGCGGGGCCCCGGTCCCTCGGCGCGGCGGCTGCGGGGCTCGGCCTCCCGCTTGCGCCGGGCTTTTTCCAGAGGAACGGGTCTGCGTTTCGTTTTGTGTTTCTTCAGAAAACACTCAATAAAAGCTGCCTGCTTTTTCACACCCGGTTTTACCACATGCCATCATCGGGCACACCCTACTAATCCGCTAGTTTCTTAAACTCAAAGGAAATAAAAGGGAACAAACCACTGATGCATCAGATAGGTTTTTCTGTGGTCCATTTTTCAAAGAAATAGTGTTCAGCGAATTGATAATTAAGAAAAGTGTTACGAGTGATCCCTGTGAAGGGTTTTGCACATCTCTGGCCCTTCTTATCTCTGCTGTTTCGTTCCTTGTGCTCCTCAGATTGTATGGGCACTTTCTGGGCCAGAGCGGCAGCTTCTCAGTCCGTTTTCACTGTCAAATAATTCCCTTCCACATGGCCTGTCCCTGCAGCGTAACTTTCTGCACTTAAGGCATGGTCACAGTTCAGGTACAAGAGACCTTGGTGTTTCTAACTGGCTACTTCGTGGGGAAAGAAGAAAAAAAAAACACCACCCAAAATAGTGTCTTGTAAGCAGCGGTGAAACTCCCATCTGGCCAAGGTGTGAGAAGATTCAACACAACAGCGCTGTTTGACTGAAGACGAGGGACATGGGAGCAGGTTGCACTGCAGCAAGACACAGCAGTTCGGTACTGCAGCCRCACAAGTTCAAGTGCTGCCTTCTCCTCCCGTCTTAATAAAATTCACTAAACCACCAAGTGACACGAAACTGCTGTAGCTTTCTCTTTAAAATCTCCTTTGAAAACCACTGTACCCTGTAACCAAATATTTAGTGTAAATACACTAAATCAGACTGTAACCTATCGAATAGTGGGCTAATACCGGGCTAACATGGGCTAATAACAGAAACTCAACAATGGCAGGGAGCAAAGGGACCATGATCACAAGGCTTCAGACAACAGCTAAGCCTAAAGAGGATTGTCCGTGGTGGCAATCTCCGACAGAGACAGGTGAATTAGTGAAAAATAAAAACTCATTTGCTGAATGATGCCAGCCTCACATAAGAAGGCAGAGGTTGGGCTTGTCTCCCTGTACTACCACTTCCCCTACTTAATTTTCAGTTGTCAGTTCTGAAATGTTTATCAGTAGAAAGAAAAACTGCTGGCTCTAAACTTGAGGGCCTGCAGGCTGTGCTCTGCAGTGACAGTTTTATGATGACTAGACAACATAGGCGGCTTTCTGAGGTAGTTGAGATACCATTTTACTTGGGGATCTCAGTTTTTTGCAAGAACAAGCTGGATGCCTATGACACTTTGATTTTTAACAATAGAAAATCAGTTCATAGAATCATAGAATCATAGAATGCTTAAGGTTGGAAGGGACCTGTAGAGGTCATCTAGTCCAACCCCCCTGCACACGCAGGGTCCCCTAGAGCATGTGGCACAGGGTGGTGTCCAAGCAGGTTTTGAAGATCTCCAGAGAAGGAGACTCCACCACCTCTCTGGGCAGCCTGTTCCAGGCCTCTGTCACCCTCACGGTTAAGAAAGTTCTGTGTTCGTGTTTTAAAAATCCTGAGACAATTCCTCTTTTTTGTTTTTCCTAGTTTTGTAAAGCTCACAGCCTTCTCCTGAACTCAAACTGTTGCTCATTTAAAGCAAACRTAACTCTCATACATAATAAACAGAAGGTTGCAACAGGGAATACCAATAAGAGGCTATCAATACACTATTCATGTCTCCCAGATTGAATGCTGTAAAGGAAACCATTTAAAGAATAGTTCTCTTGCTATTTCAAGCTGATCTCTGAAGATATCATTGTACTAATCAACAAAGTGGCAGGTTATTAACAGCACAGTTGCAGTACTGCCATGCTCTCCATATGGTCTGAGGTAAAACAATCATTTAGTGAGAAGCATTAACCCATGTGACAAGTCTCCACAGACTGTATTCAGCGACTGTGCTAGGTACCTTTGAATACTTCAGCATAAATGTTTGCAGGTTAATACCTAGGTCTAATTATTGTTAGCATAACCTTCAAGTAGCAAGAACGGTTATTTCCAGTTGCTATTTGCAAGAGCACCTCTAAGGTAGGGGGAGAAAAAAAAAAAAGAGTTCCAGGCAGCTTACTAAGTATARGTCTTTCACACAAGTTACCAAACACAAAGTCCTGCCTGTTCTCAAAAGTTGGCAGCTGTCCTGGAGGTTTGGGGGAAAATCTCCATGCCTCCACTCACCAAGAAAGGATGCTGCTTGTGGTGGCTGTTCAAGAGGTTGCTGCAGTCCAGAAATGCAAGATATAAATATGTTGGGGTGAAGGGTGCTGTAAAAAGCTAATAGACTGTTTTCAAACACGTATGGCCACCATTGCCTCTGGTGGAAGTTATTAAAAGCAGTAAGCGGAGGACAGGATTCTCTTCCAACGTTTTTCACCACTTTAAAAATGTGTTTACAAGGTCCTGCTATTTGAATTTATTCATATATATAAAAATATATATCACCCGATTAGTGTGATGTCCTGATTTACGAATGTGAATTGAATATGCTCACAATGTAACTTTAGATATATAAAATCATACAGTATGATGCGGTGCTAATATTGCGTAATATTGTGCAATGTAGGTGTGAAGTAGAATATGGGATTGAAGAATGTTTACCTTGTTAAATCAATTCGATGATGCACCACTAAATCAGTTAGAAAGTTGAGCTGTTTCATTCTGTTTGTATAGCAGATGTGCATGGAAATCAAGTATTTTCCAGGATTTTGTACTGTTGTATTTTGATAATAGAAGGAATTATTATACAACTCTTGCTTTAGTTTGAATGGAACTAAACCAGTATTTTTATTGTTCTGTAGAACAGGCAATCAGCTTCCATGGCATCCTGTTGAACAGCTGCCTTTTCTGTGTTTGCATTCCAGCAARTGGGTGAGGTTTTGGGACACATGCACACGCATGCAGGCTGAACGCATTGCTGTAGGCACAGGGATAGGTTACTGTGCCTGGATCTAAACCGTGTGCACTTAACTAAGAGAAATCTATTCTTGCTCTCGTCTAGAAACATACAAGAGGAACAGTAAGCATATTGGTAACATCTTTTTTTCCTAAGAAGCTCTGAAAGCATTTTGAAATAATGAAATGTCACCACTATAAGGTAGTTAAAATTATTGTTTCTGTTTCTCATATTAAGTATATTAAGTAATTTAGGTGCCCAGAGATTAAGGAATTTGCTAAAATCAAAGCTAGTTAACAGCAAAGCTAGGAAGAGCAGTTTTATAAGACAACTAATCGTATTCTCTGCCTGCTCTCTTGCAGATAATGCTGCAGGAAATAGGACAGTGATAAAGGCATCTGAGTAGATCCTGCATTTTTAAGTAAATGAAACATCATAAAATTGGTAACTTTTTTAGTTATCAATTTTAGTTACCAAATTTTAGTAATTTACATTTAAGYCATACCTGTGTTGGTCTTCTACACAAAAACAATTTCACCTTGACAAGGAGAGGGATCACTTTATTCCAAAGTGAAAGGAAGGCAGCGTTCTCTTTAACACTTAGGCCCCGGTACATGAACTCGTGAGATCAGAACACAGTACAAAAAGATACCTCATACTAATTTGTTAGTAGCATTGCTGCTACATGTATTAGTAAAAGTCCACAGGGTCCAATGAAAAAAAAATCATTGATGTTGTCTGAAATTTATTTTGTTCTGTAAGTGTGCATTGCAGGCATTGACTTAGAGATTGTGGTGCTGGGACACATGAAAGATTGGCATGATGCATTTTATGATGTATTTGTATTGCCACCCTATCCAAATGTTACGTTTGCTAGTTGAATCATCAGGGTAAATACTTGACCTCATTAGATTTCATAATTTGCAAGTGATTTTGATTGCTAAGCAGCATTTCTCGGTATGCATCAAATAACAATTAGTGGGGTATTAATATGCAATAACTGTGCTTTAGTGATATTAGAAAGTTTCAGATGATGCACAGTRCAGAGTGATTTAAAGATAGAGAATCACATACGCCCTCAAGTATCCTGTTGCAAAGTTTATTATTTTTAGAGCAGCTTTCTCTACTGCTTTCAAGTCATGTTAACCACAATGGTTGCAACAAGCCATAGATAAAAAGTGAATTTAGATTTTAAAACTCAGAGTTTATAATAAACTACAACTTTACTGTATTGCTTTCATACACTTAAAAATTATGAAAATTCATACGTAACTAGCAAAGCACACTGTGCAAAAATCCTCAGCACTGACGTATACAAAGTTTTAAACATTAAAATATATTTATGAATATTGGATTACTTATACCTTTTGGAAAAATAAACACTGCATTCATAATAATTGTTCAAATGATTAACAATGCATTAACTTCTGTCATACTGTATCACATAAAATAACATTATACGAAACATCTTCTCTGTCTTCTATCACAAAAATACGCTTAGATCCAAAATAAATTTGAGAATTTCTTCAAAGGAGATGCAGAAAAAATATGAAGCAGTAACTAAATTCTCAGTAGATGTGCTCTATTTGTATTGTATCATGGCAGAGGATATATTAGCCCTTAAGAAATTTTCCCTTTTTTCCCCATTAAACATTTGAATGAAAATCATATAAAGGCTTCAGCTAGATTAACAGGAAGTATACCAACTGCACTAATTTTCATAACCTTTTCAGACAAAAATATATCACTTATCAGGATGATTATAAAATGCAAGAATAAACACTGATAGGAGCTCAGGGCTGTCTGCACATTACAGCCATGTTTGGCTTTTGGCTGAGTTTGTCTCATAAGGGTGAGACAAAACACTGCTTGCAAAAACTCTTTGAGCTTTTTCATCAAAAAGTTCTATTGATTTGAGTTTGAGGGTCTGCATAAATAATATTAAATCATTTAATCTTCTTAGCTTTATTTTGTTTCTCCTGTATAGCGTGTCAGTATCTTACAGTATTACCTTGTTGGTGAGTATCTACATTTTGTCAGCGGGGCTTGTGCAGACATGTCCAAGACAGTTTGAATCCAGCAGCTGCATAAACCTCAGCACAGGCTAACACCACATTTTCCAAACGGCTTCTTGGACAGTGCTGAAGTTAAATTCTCTCTCTCTCTCTAGCTGTATTTGGCAGTAGCAGCACGCTGGACTGGGTAGCTCAAAGGTACTTCAAATATGTTTTGTGGTGTGTACTCAGCAGGATGTTTACCTCCATCCCTGCCCTGTAAACAACAAATGGTAATTAAGCAGCAGTCTCACATACAATAATAAACCTAGGGCAACATGGACTGTTGAGTGAGAACAGTCTAACCTTTGGGTATACTGGATGAAAATATAGCTCACATGCATACCTTTGTTGTTGATTTATCAAACTGTAGTGCATATATTCAACATCTTCAAACCTTTGTAGTTTAATATCATTTACGAACTATATGAAACATTTCCTAGTTTTCTTTTAAAAAAAAAAAAAAAAAAAACAGAGATTCTGTCCATGCACCATGGGAGGCACTCTTATTGATATCCAAGCTCTTACTTTATTCTTTCTTCCCTCCAAATTGCCATGCCAAAGTCATTGCTTACTCTCCACTGAGTATGGCATGGCTTGGAAAGTTTCATTCATATCTTGACATGGTCAAAGGGAAGAAAAAGGCTAAATTAATCTGTTTTTATTCTGTTTGGTGTAACATAAAAACAAATCTAATGATATATAAAATTCTCACATGCTAGTTACTATGTTTACTTCAACATATACAGCTTACATTGTTTTTTACTCTTTATTAACATCTATTATTTTACATTGTAGTTAAACAGCACTAATCACACAGAAGAGTTTCATGAAATTATCTAGATATTTTCACTAAAAATAGAGTAAAATGTAAACAACAAATTGGCTAGAATTGTAAATGCCCCGTACTGAACTATCAAACAAGAATATCTTCAGCTCAACCAATTTTACTTTGGTGTTATATGAGATTTAGAAGATTCTGTGATGTTTTACATGTAGCAGTACAACTACATAGTTAAAATATCTGAAGATTCACCTTTGAAATAGCTCACTAAAAGAAGCAYTATTTTTTACCTTTTCATTTTTAAAGAAAAACAGCAAAACAGCAAAAAGGTGTTGAATGCATCAGCCAGGCCTACTCCATGCCCAGTCTGTAGCTCCAGTATCTCACACAGTTATGTCAGGGGATGTTGAAATTGCCACTGTCACTGGATATGGGACCTGTARACTCCTTAGCTGTCAGGCTACCACAACAGCTATCTTTGACTCTCTGGAATGGGGCTAATACATTCCCCAGGAAAAAAAAAAAAAGGAAAAACAGAGATTAAAAAAAGAAGAGCAATATTTTTCTGTCTTTCATATCTCTTTCTGATGAAGATTGGACAGTGGAAGAAAAATCCATCAACAATCATCATACACAAAGCATCATCTCTGGCTCAGAGGCTTCAATTCCAAATTCCTGGCTAAGGGACATGTCTGTGGTAGTACCATTATATGCTTCTCCTCAGTATTCCTTCAGCCAGGCTAGATAAGACCTTTGGTCTGACACAGAATGGCCACTCTTAGGTCTGAGGTTTCTTAGATATATTTGGAGGTCTTTATTCTGATTTTAAAAGAGAAAGGCTTTTTTATTAAAAGTAAAGGCATAGTAGAGATGTCTGTGGTTTTTTTGAACCTACTGTAGTTATTCTTTCAAGATTCTGCCTTCAGTCTTTTTTTTTTGCACCACACCTTTTTTTTTTTTCACCACACCTTTTTTGGCAGCAAGCACTCAGTGAGTTGGCCAAGGCAGCATGGCGGTGTTAGAAAGTAAATCAGAGCTCTGCTACTTGTTGTCTACTGACTTGTGAAGCCCTGTGTAAAATGKCCACGACAAATGGCCTCATTTGCCACTTGTAGGTCAATGTATATGAAAGTGGCAGCACAGGGAAAAGGTTTTATCTCTCCTTAGCAGAATATGAAATGTTTCATGACCTGGTTGGACTTTTTAAAGTCAGCATATTATAGTCAGACACAAGGTTTTGGCCTCATTTCCAGGTTAAGATTCACAGAGATAAACATCTATGCACTAATTAAATGCACTGGAGTCTATTTAGGCCAAACAATTAAAAAAAAAAAAAAAAACACCACGATGGAAAGATTAAAATTAAAGAGAAAGATAGAAACAGGGTTGAGCTGCCCAGAGGCAGGGAACCATGTGGAAATAAGCAGTCATCTTATATGGTTTACTCTTCTTTTTGATATTACAACTGAAACTGCATTTTAGAAATATGTGGTATCCTTTTAGTTTAAGCTACACATGTATTTCACAAGTGAACTAACTCTTCGCTTTACAGACAAGAGCCTACAGCATAATCTGCTTTAAATAATTCAAGATGCACCTTAGGAACAACTTGGCTCAAGGGCATATAATTTTTGGAACATTTAAGGTAAGTGAGGAAGGAGAGGGAGGTAAAGATGCATTGTGGCTCAGGAGATTCCTCTGAGGGTAGAAAGAAATTATTTTAAAACATGCACTGTGATTATCAGCATTAAAAGGAAAGATGATATTTTTCTAGTATGAACTATGAAGACTGCGATGAGAGGAAGAAAATCAGGAGGTAAAATGCCCAGCAAAGGCAAAGAACTTAGTTAATGATTTCTGCAACGTACAGATACAGCTCTATGATCCAAGTAACAATAATGTTTGGGGGTTGGACAGATGGTCATTTTGCATCCTGAGCCTTCAACTCTGGAGTAACACCACTCTCTCTAAATCTGCGTGACTAAATTAGACTGTGTAACTATTTGCTCTCTTTCCAGTACAAAAAGTATTGCTTTTTGTTTATTTTTTTCACACAAGCTTTTCTCCACTTCACATGTGCCTAATGAAAAAAAAGGGAGGAAAAGCCATGTGCAGATTTCACAATTATTCTTTCCTTAGTCAAGAGTTTTAATGCAGATGTTTAGATATCTTAATGTAAATGCAGATACTTTTCAATTCCTTGATACTTCAGGGCACACACATTTGATCATGATAGATCGAACGTCTGAGTTTGAATTTGGAGATCAGATTTGTTATTGTCTTTTTGTATAAGAACATAAGCAAAATGACGCAACTTCATCGAGTAGCTGTCTAGCTGTCTTTCATGTGTAAACTTGAAAGGCAGTGCACGTCAATCTAAATTTCAGTCTTTTGAACTTAAATGATAATATCCACTAAATTTCTGCTTGTCTGCATTAGTGCAACTTTTAGTCAGAATGACAATATAAAATGATTTTTTGACTTTTTTTGCTAAAATAACTGCTTTTTAGTTCTTTTATAATGAAAATATATCTGTTTAGAATAAATGTGTTGCTAGAGAAAAGCAGCCTAAATATAAGCCCAGTTAACCTGAATTTATTTAATTAAGATGATGCTGATGAACTACAAATCAGACTAAACAAAATCATCTGTTGTAAACAGAGCAAAAGAATATCTTTGAATCTGGTGTATTCTGGTGACTCTTGTTAAGGAGTCACATAAATATGTATTTTTTCAGAACAGTCAGACATGATGGGACGAAATCCAACCTGCTGTCTTCAAAGGCAAGATCCTTTGTAACCCTCAGGGGTACTATTTACCTCACRTTTTCAGAATTCATGAGCAATTATTTTAAGGTTTTCCTTCCTCATTCCAGCCAAGACTATTTTCTAAAGGTCACAGATATTTAAATTAGTTTGTGCATTAGTTAGTCACTAATCTTTAAATTAGCTTACAAAGGCAGGTAATAGACATGACAAAAAAAAAAATCATTCAGATGGGGAGTAATGAGAGAAAGGAATTATCTTAAACTAAACAAACACATGCAGAGGGCATTTCCATCGTCCTAATAAATATTATTGTGCACAACATGGGCCTTACTTTACAACATAACACTCCTTTTCACTTTCTTTAAAGACGACATCTAGTCCCCATTGCTACTTAGAGCAGTTTCTCATGCATATTTTATGACAGAGACTTTAACTTGAAGGCTGCTTATCTGTACAAGGCTGCCAGCTGGAAACTGCTATGCTATCTTTTGAGTGAATTTCTAGCAGGATTTCCATTTGCGCTCAGTATATGGCTGGGATGGAACCAGTAGCAATTGCTGCTCATTGCAAAGATCATTCCTAGCTAATGGTCCTTTCAGTCTCATTTTTGAACATATACTACAATTTTCACTGAGCTTAGAGAAAGAGTTGAACCACAGTGCTGAAATAAAAAACAAAACAGGCAGCAGACAGATTTCAGAGCAGTACTTCTACAAATTTTCTAAGTTTTATCCTTACCCAAATATTTTTCTAGTTTCCACAGTCTGTGTCTGAAGTCACATGGTTTATATCTGAAAATTACTTCTGTGAAAGAATCTTAGATATTTGGGGCCTATCATAAGAAAGAGAGCCCTTTGCAAACTTCAGCAAAACAGTAAATGGAGGACTGTGTGAGGCTACTTTCAGAATTCAGCATCTCAGCCATGATGAAAAGAACTGTAGCAATTACTTGTTGCTGTTACAAATATACATCTCAGTAGTATGTCATTTAAAAAAAAGTCTGAAAAGGCCTCTCTGATGTGCTATACAAGTGGAATATCACTCAGATAAATATCAGGAGGATAAGACAGCAAAAATATCCACATTTAGTATGATATAATACAAAAAGCAAGAACCTCTAATGCACAGAAATCATTACAACCTTAACCTGATGCTGGTAAGAAGAGAGTGAAATAAGTCATCTCTTAAATCCTTCTGTGCTGCACACCTTACTCCTTGTGTTTATACAGCAAGCCTTTCCAGAGATCTCACCTTATTGTACCAGATATCAGACATTACAAAATGCCTGATACAGCAATCTGATTAGAATTGCAACATTTCATTTGCAAACAGCCAACTTCAGTTACAGATTAACAGCAAGGATATAGTTTATTAAAGGAGGAAATCAGGGGCTGGCAAAAGCAAGGTATGAAAAAAGCATGCTGGAAATCACAGGAAAACTTTAAGGCCTGATTGTAGTGTATGTTTTAGTTCTTGCATGCAGTATATTTTTTATGTAAATTGTTTCATCAAGACCAAATATACTTCCCAGAGATTATTAACAGTTCCAGCTTGTCTGACGAAAAAGATCCAGTAATGGCAAGGATCCGAGAAGCCAGCTCAACTTCTCTCTATTTAAGACTTCAAAAGTGGGTAGTTGGCAGGACAAGACTGGACCTAACGGCAATAGTGGAATTACAATCTAAGGAGATAATATTTTTATGTTTGCCACCATAAGGCTAAAGGAAGGTGACATGGCCATGGTGACATGCTAGAAATCTTGTTCTTTAGATCTTTCAGTATTTAACTCGGCAGGAGATACTGCCTGAGTGGTACTGGTAGATACTCTGTGTTATATCAAATGAAAAAGAGGAATATAATAATATGGGTAGAAATCCCTCTCAAACCTAAAGTGAACACTAAGTTCCAAAGAACTCTTCCTGTCCTTCCTTTCACTACATGCAAAAGTCTTCAAAAGCAAAAGAAAACAAAAAAAAACCAAACAAACAAAAAACCCACCTACAAAAGTGAGCTAACTAGTGCAATCTAGTCTCTGTGGCAGTATCTTACCTAGCAGATGTCAGACTGTGTTTCTAGATGCATGCACTAGGCATCACAAGACTGAGTTAATGGTGTATTATTGAGTGCATCGTAAGGCTGTGCAGTTCTACAAGATATCTCTGTGAGCCAAAATGGAAAGCTTTCCTGAAGCCTCTTGCACCTGGCAATCACTGTAACCGTAGTCACTTTTCAAACTGCTACAGCTCATAACCCATTTTACTGGAAGTGTGAATAAGCAAGAAGGCCTCTGGATGTAATACATGATTGAAAGCAGCAAGTCTTAGCACACCATCTGCAGTGACTGCACTCAAATATTTATTATGTAAGTTCCACTAAGGAACAATCAATAAGCTTTGTCAGAGAGCTGATGGGAGTTCAGAGGAGAAAGCTGTGTGTCAAGCAGCTTGTGACAGTATAAAGAGACTATAGAATATTTGCATCTGAGGGGAGAGCTGTCAGACATTTGGAAGCAGGAATTCAGCATTCAGCCACTCTGTTTCATGAATATATGCTGGATTATTACATGAAGGAAATGTCTTCAAACTGAACTGATTTTTTAGGAGCAGAATTATTCATAGAGATGATATAACCTCACCTGCTGTTCCAGTTGTGGAATCACCTGCTGTGTTGTGGAATACAGGTGTGTCTGTGCCCATGGATGGCCTTCCTGCTGAGCACCTTCTCCTCACCTCAGAGCCCGGGTTCTCAGTGCTACACTTCACAGTCACTTTGATATACTGAATAGAGACTTTCTCAGAATAGAGGCTCATGATAAGGTAGAAAAACAGACCGGGAACTCCTACTTTTCCTGATCTTTCTACTTCCCAAAGCTCTATTCTCAAACATCAGGGCCTGCTTATTTCGTAACAGTGATCTCTTCTGGAGGCATTTCAGGAACAGCAGGAATGRGCTCTCAAGGGTTCTCTGTTTCGGCTTGTCTCTTATTCAGGCGAACAGGGCAGTGCCAGTATTTGTTCAGCAGTCGCCATTGTCTGATACCATGGGCCTGGGTTACCATTTATCAGACCTGTTCTTCCAGCTAGTCTACATTCCTTGCCCTCTTCCTTTCCAGGATGGGGAGATACTTCATGAGATAGTTCCTCAGCCTGCCAAGGGGTGCATGCTCTCTCTAAAAGAAAAAAAAAAAAAAAAAAAAAAAAAAAAAAAAAAAAAAAAAAAAAAAAAACTTGAAAACATTTTGATGATTCTCCCTGATATTACGATCACTTTCCTCTTCTGCTTCTCCATTCCAAAGAAATTAAATACCAGCTTTCTACACTCTAGCCACATCTGCAGCCTGATTTAACAGTGTATTTTCCAAAGTCTTCCTGTTAGCAACCTCTGCTGCCCTCTGCAAATTCAGTGAAAGCTCCCTGGAATAGCTACAGGAAAATGTTATTTTAAGAGTTTAATAACACAAACTAAGTTATTGCAAAGATATATTAGAATTAAAAAGGGTTAGTTATTAATAATAATATTAATAATAATACTATTTTCCTAAGATTTTATTTTTAGCTAAAACTAATTCAACAATACAACATTTTTGTCTGGGAAATTTTTTGACACTCTCTTAAAACATTCTCTCAATATTTTGTCAGCTGTCTCATAAGTACCGAGTTACAGAATCTCAGAGTCTTCACAGAAGGCAGATGTTCAGAAGACAAAAAGAAAAAAGAAAAAAAAGAAAAAAGAAACCACAAAGCTTCTGCTTCCTTGACCCTTAGCTGGGGTGACCAAAAACAATTCTTCCAACCAATCTGAGAGGAAGGAGTGCCCTCTACAGGCAAAACAAGACAAGTCTGGGACTGCCTGCAGTTTGGCCGTTCAAGTAGGCACTAAATAAGCAATGCATATTGGTCAGTATTAGCCATTATGGACATGGGGAAACCGGTAAGGGCGCAGCTGTAACTGTTGACACTGTTGCTACAGTTGATAAGCTGTCACAGACTTTCGCCAGAAATGAAGGTGCCACCGGCTGAAAAGAACTGTGTGGGGGAGCAGCGTCCCATGAGCTGAGGTGGGGATGCTGCGAGGCTCACCAGGCCTGCCACGAACCTGCCGCTCTCACCGCCCACTGCAGTGGTTGCAGAGCCTCTCACAGGGCATCTCACCCTCGCCCCCGCAGCAGCAGGGAGCAGCTATTGCCCGCCTGAACTCTGCAGCCTTCAGCCTCGTGGGCTCCATCTCAGCACCCGTGTGCTGGCTTTCTAGTCAGCCAAGATTGCTCTGCATGAGGTCACCAAAAATTAACACATGCACACAATTTAAGAGAGGAATGATCTCATCCCTTAGGCAAAGATAAATGCAAATAAAGCCGTTTGAAACTATCATGTATTCAGAGCAGGAAAAATAGGGTCTTTGAACATATTAAGAGGACTGACAGACACTATGCAGAAAGCAATAAATGTCACATGCAATAAGACTAACAGAGTTAATAACTGTACTAAAAATTGGTAACGAGCAAGTGTGGTGATACAGCAGACAGACCCTTGCAGCCCTGCTCAGTCTTCAGAGTCACCTCCAGGCTTCTTCTTACAAAGGAGCGCCTAAACATTCCTGTGCTACTGTGCAAATTATAATATGCTTAGCCATACCCAGAACATGTCGCACGGATGTAGGTTCACTCTAACAAATAGCCGTGAGTTTGAGCAGCACATAAGCTGGAGCTGCAGTCCTAACTGCAGAGTACAGAGTAATAGCTGTATTCAAAGACTCTACCCCATATAGACAGATGACTTGCTTTTATTTTCCTCCAACTCTGCCACTGAACTTCAGGTAATGCATAGAGTACATAAAATTAACATATATTATTACAATAATTGCCTATTCTCTATAAACATGAACAAAAAACTTTGTTCTTATATGTAACAAAGCAAAGAGAGCAGTTGTACATACAGGAGCCTATCTGTCAGCAGAGCAGAACTGAGGAGCAGAACTGTTTGATCAACTTTTCAAAGCGCTGCCACAGCATACATGATTCCCCAACTGGGTTACTGTGAAAACAGCAATTTCAAAAATACYATTCCTTTTCCATCCACACCTACAGCACAATTGAAAGCCTGACAGGCAGTCTCCACATACACAACTTTGGATTTACAGGGCAGACTGACTAATTTTCAGTCTAACAAAGATCTTAATTCGTATCCAAAGTCCCTTGAAATCAGATTATATGTATGTTTATGCAGTTGTGAATAGAAATGTAATGTATATTTCTGTAATTGAATTGTACTTCCTCTTCTAGAAACAAAAACAAAAAAAGAACTCAGCAGTTTACAGCAGAACAACTAAGTTGGAGAGATCTTTTCCATGCATACATGACAATCACTATGGATTACAGAGCAATTAAATGCACTGTGGCAATCTAGCCTTCTTTCTTTTTCTTTTTTTTTTTTATCCCCAATGGTCCTATGTTGGTATCTCTCCTTTTATATGCAACCTAACAGATGACTCTCTATCTTTTCCCTTTCATATGTCTGGTGAAACACTAATAGAAAGTTTATCCTTTACAGTAAGTCTTACAGTTGTCCTTAGCAGCAGGAAAGACAGCAACTTGTTTTATTTATATGCTATGCAAATTATCTGTTTTGCAAGTTTTTCTTGCTTGCAAATTGTGTTTTAGCCTTTCCAGAGAATCAATGAGCATATGTATACTGTTTCTTCCTAAATTCCACTGCAGTACGTAACTGTGTATTTTCCTGTAATTTATATAACCCAGAATTTGTTACCTGTCATATATTTATGTTAACTGAGTTCCTTCATTGTCTCTGTTTGTTTGCAAGTTCGCACTATCTACATTCCCTGTCCTACCAAAGGTCAGTCCAGTTAATCCCTCTCTCACTAAATGCTAGTATCAGTATAGTGTTTATTACACTGTTGATTACACTTCTGACTCCTTTTCAAATCTCTCTCTTCTTCGAGCGCATTTATCTCAAGGCAGATACTGCAGCTGTTAAGGTTCTGCTCTTCAAACCAAAGAGCTTGACTGCCTTGCAACTACACGCACTTAAAACAGACTACACAGCTTGGGTGTGGGGTTTAAGCAAAGCTCCTGGGCTGGGCTAACACTTTGCTGCATGAAATAAAGAGGATATTTATATCAAGGTGCATGTGAGTGAAATATCAAAGCAAGCAGGGACTGCAAAGCTGGCAGCTTTCAAAGTACCTGGCCATTCAGAGCAATCAGAATATTGTCAACAGGTTACCACAGTTTTAGACTCMGAGTAAACRGGATGGCAGAGGATGTTAAGCTTACAGTAACTCTGCATTCTAACACTGGCTTTTGTTTATGATTTTCTAATTAACACTGAATTCCATGATTTGCAGAAGAGTTCATAGTTACTGTACTATATATAAAACTAACAAACAACCAAAAAAGCACAAAACCTGAACTGAAAATGCATCACTACAACTCAGGATACCACAATTAATTTTTGAGCACCATCTGCTGGTCTTTTTCTACAACCACCACATTCCCAAATACATGTATATATGTATCGTCTGCATCCATCTATCACATATTTTGTCACAGATTTAATAAAGTGTCCTGTGAGTCATGCAGCATTGTCATACTAGACAGAATAACTGAATTCATATAATAATCAAAGCTTATAGAAGAGATGTGTTAGAAAGCTTAAATGCCCTCTCTGTGATAAATAGGTTACGAGAAGAACTGCTGTAGCAGTGTGTTTAAGATGGAAAGGTTTCTAAAGTATATTGAAGTAAGAAGCAAATTACCATTTTTTTTTTCTTAATGTAATATATGTCATCCCTACCACAATTCTTGTCAGCAAGGAGAGAAAAGATATCACTGACATCTTATATTTCTTAGGGATTCTCAGATACTGTTCAAATAAGTTATCATGATCACTTCTTGGTCTCTCCTTGCTCCCATCAATGAAAGGATATAATATCATATASTCTTCTTTCTCCTTACTTCATTACAGAAAGGAAAAGATTTCAAATCAAGATTTTACATTTCCTCTAAGACAACAGGATCCTAACAGGATTGGCAATTAACTCTGCCAGAATACATGCTCCCAAGTACTAACAAATCTGGAGCCTGATTCTCTTCTTCTCCTGAGGGCACTAAATAAATATATGCATTAATTTTCCAATTACCAAGATGAGTACCAAATAAAATCTACTCTGACTTTTTGGTAAAGTTACTAAATCCAGACTGAATTGCCTTGTAATAACTCTACAAGGCAGCAACTGGACTTTCCTACTATCTTCATATCCTTACGATATACATAATCAAATACCACACACATACACAATAATCCAATTTTTTTTTAAAAAAAATTGTTACAACATCAAGCTGAAGAAACTACTTCTAAGGTCTAGTTATAAATGATGGTCTGTTAACATGCTAAACAGCTACTCAATTATCTTAAATATTACGTTATTGAATACTCATTTATTGTTATCAATTATCAATTGAATTATTATTATTCCCAAGTTGGTCTAGTGCTCAGCATATTTTATTCTGTGTGTGTATATATATATATTTTACAATAGTCTACTGTCACAGGAAAATCTTTGATTTCTGTATTTTTCCCAACAAAAACAAAGCACGTACTTATTTTGTTTGCATTGAAGTAAATAAAAGGCTTCTGCATTTTAAATTAAGCATACATACACTAGACTGAGACTTTAGAGTYCTATAGGAGCTGGCAAAAAAATTACATCCAAAGAAGAGCACACCGAGTACTACTGCTCATGAATGGAACTTTTGGAATGGATGAATGGAAGTGTGCTTCTTCAAGGAGCAGTAGCACTTCATAGAGGCAAAATAAATCCAACTTCTCTTAATCTGGTGACTGACTTCCAGGTTAAGCTGGTTCTAAAAACAGAAAGTGCAATAGATTCTTGTTACTGAGCTGTAATTGGCGGGAACGGTAGAGGCACTGATACAAAGTTTCACTTAATGATAGTAGAATTGATGCCAAGTTGAAAGTGACATAAATAGGAATCCTTCTACAATTTAACATTCCAACCAGCTTCCCCTCCCCCACCATCTACAAAAGAGCAGTTTAAAATCTACTTTTGTACTCTTTTCTTCAAATGGGTAGGTAAGCATAGTAGAATACAAGGAAAATGTGTAAATAAACTTTTTTTTTTTTTTTTATCAGTGTTCCCTACATTGTAACACAACAATTTATCTATTTGTCTCGTGGTAACCAGCTGTCTACTTTTTTTTTTTTTTTTCATACTAAAGACTTCTTTATCTCAGACCACACTGAGATTATTCATAGGCTTGTACCAGTACCACAATCCTGCATCCTGATGCACAGGATCTATCATTTTTGACGTCTACACTGGCACTATCATGAAAAGCCCCACTTATTGCAGGAAATGGCCAGCAGCTATTACACAAGTTACTAAATCTAATCATGAGCAATTCGTAAAACATTCTTATCTCAGCAGTTTAAAAATATAGCCCAATGAAATGCAGTTTACATTGCTAAAACAGTGGTGTTGTGAGGAAGAGCTCCAAGCGGGTTCCCAGCATATATCTAACTATAGCACAGCGAGCACAATGGTGGCCTTTTAAGCTTTAGTTTTGGAGATATAAACCATCAGCTCAGAGTGTTTGCAATTTTTTAACAAAGTGCCTAAGTTGCAGGGGGCTCCTCTTTAGATGTYCTACCATAGTTTACATATTCAGGATGTTTTCCTTGTAGCATCCTGCAGTAGTTCTAAGGTACAAGTCCTCCTGGAAGCCCCCTACGAGTTTCAGCTTTCCAACAGGGTGGGAGGAAGCCAAGAGAATGCCCTATGAGAAAGGGCTGCAGCCACACAGAAGAGGCTGGGAATGGAGCACTTGTTCATAACAATACTAAAGTAGTATGCAACAACTCATTTTTTTAGAGCTAATTCTGCTTTACATAGTCCCCAGTTCTTCACTGTCACAGTATGTCTGTATTATGGAAACAGTATGCATATTCATTAACGATGACTTGATTATAAATGCCTATATCATATTGATTTCCTGGTTCAACTGAGGGTTAATCATTTAGGAGATGCTGAAAAGTCAATAAATAGTTTCAAGTTTCCTTGTATCTTTTTGCATTTTCATGGCTTTTTAGTCAATAATTGCAGTGCACTTTGGAGTAGAGAAGAGGTAAAATCAATTCTAAAACTTGAATTTCTGCAYAGCAAGCAGAATTGTTAGTATCTTTAGTGTTGACATGCTTAGGTAACAAAAGATGAGATGTTTGCAGAAGGGAGACAAAGTAAACATTTTCAATTTGAAATAACATGCTCATGTACCACATTACATGCAAGCACTGGCCTAGTATGTTCAGTATAGTCCTGAGTGCAAAAAAATAAAGGGTCATCTGGTCCAGATCCACTAGCAACAGCTCCACTGACACCCTTCTGAAGCCTAACGGCACGGGCACTCAGCATAGCCGCACAACCTGCGAAGAACTCCATGGCCACTGTGCCATTCCCACTGTCAAAGCTTCACACACTCTCTCCTTTAAAAAAAGATTTTCCTCATTCCAGCTACAAAATTAAAATACCAACCCTCCTCGCTCCTATGCTGAAATATCCTTTTCATATTGTAGTACCTTGTAAACCACTTAATGCAACAGACTGGGAACAGAGAGCCAAGAGGACGAATCTGGGAGAAGAAAGGCAGATTATGCCACTGAGTCCCATTGCTTTTGCAGCTGAACCTTCATTAAGCAAATTGTCCGTCTTCCACACCTTTCCACACCTTTCAGGATCTAGCTCCCCCACCTCTCTCCAACTGCTGCCTTAGTTGACTTAGGTTGCCTTATGACTACTGCATACTCATGATCTACCCACTGCTGGAACATGTCCAAAAACATGCTAAAAGTTTGATATATCAGCAGTTACACACTGGCACTTTGCCAGTGAGGCCCTTCCTGCTATTTAAAATCTCAGAGCAAATTACATCTCATTTCTGAACCACTGCAGATGTCAGTTATCCAATGATAACTGGATAATCCCACGTGTCCCTACCTCTTCAGGCAAGTTTCAAAATGTTTTACTCTGTATTTTCTTATTGTTGCTTCCTCTCTCTATCTTTTGAAGTGAAAATATTTATTCTTTGTTCCTACCTGATTCAAAGAAATTATGTTATGAGTAAAATTAATAAAATCTTGTTCTTCTGCAAGTCACGCATGAGGGCTGCGATATGTCAAACAATTAACAGCACTACCCAGATGATGAAACAACTTTCCAGCAGCAGGAAGAAAGTGAGAAAAGAAACTACTCTAAAAGTTCAGCTTTGCAAAAAGAAGACATGGAGACTTTTCAGCTGGGTTGACTATCAGGATGAACGTATTTTCAGGAATCTGGGATTGAATTTTGCTACATTTTACATTCTCTGCCAATGCACAGGGTACAAAACGCAGCAGAATTTGATTTATGGTGTGATCCTGAAAAATTTYCATTATAAATACCATACAGAATCTATAGTTACATGTATATGCATCTATTTGTAACAGTTATGGTTTATAAATATATATATGTACACACACACACAAGACATTATAGCTTCCTCCATAAGGGAAGAAACAGATGTGCTATGAGCTTCTTCAGTCTGATCAACTGGTATCTCTCTCATTGATCTATTCAGTTAGGAACCAGATTTGTTCTAAAAGCCATTCCACAGTCTTTAAGGCCATCAGCTGGGCACAGGTTGTAATTATGATGAAACACTGAATGGCACAAGCTGGCAAAGCATGTACTTACTTCCTTCATCACCCTGAATTAAGACACTTTATACAATTTAGGTCCATGAACACAAAACAAACCACACCCAAGCCACCCGCCACCACAAAATAAATCTTGCAACATTTTCTAGGCATGAGTCCAGAAATGGCATTTCCAAGTATATCAAACATAAGTAGAGCTACTATAAAAATAAAAACCTTCTGTGCATTATGCTCGTTTTCCTCCACAGGAGGGATTTCTCCATCATTCCTGCTCTTGGAATGTTCTCTACCTTGTATCTCATACTCACAATACTCATATTTCAGCTACCACTTTGGTCACCTGCTCCCTACCTTCTATTCAGTATTCACAAAGGAAATTTTAAACAAATCCACTTACTATCTTATTACATCTTTTTCAAGCTTTTTTTTTTTTTTTTTTTAGTTCTTACATCATAAATACCAAAGTTAAATTCTTCTAATATCACATCCATGCAATTTGTACATGATGTGAGAAAGATAAATAGGGTGGGGGGGGAAAAAAAAAAAAAAAAGAAAGAAAAAAAGCATAGGACAGTGCCCATTTAGCAAACCTGCTCCATTTTTCTCTCTATAGAGAGAGACTTGAACAGGCAAGAAGGTTCTGAGTTTTAGAGCTCCTGGTAATACAAGCAATTTGCAGATCTGCCAAGCTTTCAAGAGAAAATGCTCTGTAAACATGTAAGAGTTGGTGATTTGAAAGCTCTACATTGCTCTGCAAAGTCAGAAACTGTCTGCCTAGCTCCTAATTGTATATCTGGTGTCCTGAAATACCTCCTCAGCTGAATGAAAGGGATCTGGAAGAGGAAATGATTTGCATTACCAGCTTCTGATGTGAAAACCCTGCCAGCAGGTGCCTCTGCTACATGGCTGGGCAAGAGCTCCTCCCTTTGCTGGAATGCAGCACAGTCCCATCACTGCAGTCATGGAGTTTGCTGCTTCCAGCACTCCTTCCAATTTGGGAACAGCAAGTCTCCGAATGCTTAAAGTATTACAGTAGAGGTGTAGAGTAGGCATCCCGACAATATTAGTGCATCTGACAATATTAGGGCAAACCCCAGCGTACTGTTAACAAGCCAAAAATAATCTGAAGAGACATTGGGTTGAGAAAATAAGCTTTCCCCCACTGAAATAATGACTCCATCACTTGTGGTGATGTTTGTGATTTATTCAGTAGTTAAGCAATGCTAAAACCCTTCAGTTTATGAACCAATCTGTGTTGTAAAACCACCAAGCATGCTCTTCAGCGCAATTCTTTCCTCATGCCTATCAGTGTGGGTATTAACTTCAATGCTACCACCTTTCACTCACTTTCCAGGATTTCCCTTAGAACTAGCAACTTCTACATAACTGCTTTTGCCTTATTTATTTTGTCACAGAAAGACTCTTCTTGAAGCTTGAATTAGCTATATTCTCTAGTTTATCCTCTAGTCTATTCTCTTCTTGATGTGTTCTTTCTCTTTAAAGTTATCCATCTTTTCTGTTGCACCAACACTTACCTAGTCATATTTATATGAGCTTTGTTTTCACATCCTAAAATGTTTTCTGTTTGTTTTGGATCAAAGCAACACCCCTAACTTTTGGACAGTCTTTTTTTTTTTTTTTTTTCCTCCCTAAAACCCACTATGGCAATGACAATTTTATGATGACAATAAGAAAGTGCTTCTTTCTGTATTGAGGCCTCCTGTGTCATAAAAAAGGGCACAGCAGGCCATTATTTGCAGTTTCTATACCGTTATGTTATTAACATGTAATATTGGAAAGAATTGACTTAAGACAAATAGCAATAAACTTTAAATTCTGGCATCCATGACATCTGACTTTGCTTTTTCAGTATACTTCTTGGGACAGCCCCATTTTCACTTGGCAAGTTTGTGAAACAAAACCTGTGTGCCATCCATGATTATACGTTAAAATGAATGGAATTTGTTTTGGTAAAAGAAACTGTTTTAACTTATCAACACCACAAACATTCAATGAACCACTACTACCTAAGACTCTAGACAATTAAAAAGCATCCTAAAACAATTTTATTTCAATCTGCATTTATAATATAAACAGCAAGGCATAGAAATACTTGTCTTTCATAAAACAAGTATATTTGATTTCATATTAGCATAATATCAACAGAACGCTTAAATAGAAAAAATCCCAATGCTATGAGAATATGAATTATTCTGTTGACTATGATCTTCAAAAGCAAGGATGCTTATAATTAATACTTTCAATTAGGATAAAAAAAAATAATCCAAGCAAAATCATGAAGAGGAAAAATAAACCAGAAAGTTAACAATTCCTAATTCATGTGAAATGATCTTCACTAGTTGTCATAAGAAAGTATTAACCAACTTCAACTCTACTGGGTGTGGAAGAACTGCATACAAGCACATAAAAGGCAGATCAGCTATGCTTGCATCTAAAAGGCTGAAGAAAGCTCTGCTAACAGCACCAGCAGCCTTGCCCCCACATGAGACACTGCATTCAAAATGAATGTGTAGTGAAATCGCAAGACCAACACACTTCAGCCTCTCAAACTGTTCCTCTCCAAATCAAAAAGGTTTCTTTTTTTAAATTAAAAAAATCAACTAAACATTCTTTGCAAATTCACCTGTATGATTTTATTAAAAAACTTGCAGTTACAAGACCTCAAACTGTAATTCATACAGCTGAACTGTATCAGTTACAGTTCAGAAAGGATATAAGATTGCCCTCAAGTGAAAACTCAGCATAAGGGACACTTTCAGCACTTACGGACAGTTACTATTAAACTAAAGACAGAATTAATAAGGATTTGTCAATTTCTAAGTACAATTTTAATAACAGACTGTAGCTGGGTCTCTCAGTCTCAAGACTCCTAAAAATATACATAGTGTGCTAATATACACATATTAAAAGAATATCAAGTTGATAAATAAATGATGTTAGTCATGAGACAAGTTTACATTCCTAAACATATCATTTAAGTAGCGCTGCTGAAGCTTTTTTTTAAAGTGGCCTTTTTGGTAGGCATACAAGTTATTCAAGTAATTTAAGTAATATCTACTGAAATGCATTTTTCAGCAATTCAGTTTCAAAAATTAAAGCCTTTGTTCCAGTCTTATTTAAAGGAGCAAATAGCTTCCTGGGAGATGTACCTGATCCAGTCTCATGGCCCGTGCATTTCCTAAGGTGGAAGTGTACTATTGTGAAAAGAAACATTGCTAGGGAAGCAGTAGGACATTTCTTTTCCATGGCTACATTCCTGGGGGTGCCAGATAGTCATAACAAGCCCAACAGTCATTACCAGCACACCAACAGCAAGAAGCAGGCAGGATATGATGTTATCCGAGTGGTTCCATCGCTCCTTGGACAGTCTTAGGTAACACGCTGTTGGGATGATAAAGACGAGTGGAGTGGCACTGAGAACTCCCTGTATGTGGGAAGCAACAAAAACCTGGTAAGAGTGTATAATGCCATTTGAACCACAAGGACCTACAAAATTTTTAAATGATTAATTAGACTGAAGGAAAGGCAAAGCTGGAGAATAGAGGTCTTTTTCTAGTATTGCTAGATAGAAAATTTTCCAAGCTATAATTTGCAAAAATATCTATGAAAGTATTTGAAATAATTCAGGCTTATCTACATATTAGTATATGATACTGCTGATGCAGAATGTTGTTTTACGTTGCAAGTACTTCTAAGTTAAGATAACCATGAGGATTATAGAAGTTTCTGAGCTCCAAAAGAATGGCAAAAGCCAAGTCCAAGTATGGTAATTCTGGGACACTGTAACTGTGAAATGTTAAAATCATCCCATGTAGAAGTTTAGATGCACTACTTTCAGTATTCACAAAAACAGAAAGACTCATCATGTAGTAACTCAAAGAATTGTCAACACCACACTTCTGCACTTATGACCTAATTCAGTGTATCTTCCCTATGACGGCAATGCTGCCTTTGAAAGCTCTCTTTTAAGCCTATCTTTTTAATCTCAAGTACATTTTTATGGTATAAACTATCAACAATGCTCAGCACAGACATAAAAAGTAAACAAACATACCAAGTATCTTCTTCATTTAAAAAATGAGAYGCAAACATGTGAAGTAATGTAAACCAGCATCCAAGAGCAGTACATGTAAGTCTGCAGACCATGCACTTCTGCACAACCACCAAGCAGTTTCCTTGGTGATTTACCAGAGAACATAGACAAGTGGCTTGTGCTTTATTTTAGAATCAGAAAGCTGGGAAAAAGTAAGTAGGGTCTGAGGGCATCAAAAGTACTACCGTGGGTGAGAAGTCAAAGACAGCCCTTTTGTTGGTCATGAAGCCTGCCTGAGAAGCAGATCTTTTTTCCCCTCTTTGTAATGCCTGCTTCTTCATTTTTTTCCCTCCACTGAGGCAAACAAGACTCTGTGAACAGTCTTTTAAGTGCAAGAATTACACACAAGAAATGCACAGCTGTACTAACAAATGCAGCTTTCCTGCCCACAGAAAAAACTCACAATATACGAGTTACCCACTCAAATACCTGTCTCTGCATTTCTCCTCCTAATCAAATCAAATTACTGACTACTGAGTACTGCCTAGGTCTGTCTGGGAAAAAGCAGTGCATTCATGGGATGCTTACTTCTCACGATTGTTTTGAAACATTTTTAGTTCAATGCAATAGCAACTGCATGTATTGGGTCACGCCAGAAAGACTGACAGTTTCCCTAAATAGATGTAATTTATTCTAAAACATTTCTATTCAAAAGAAAAAAAAGCTGACATTAAAATGTTTTCTCCATTTTCCAGTTTTTATAACCTGAACTATGTGATCCCTACATGCTTTACACTATCAAAATTAGCTGGTCTGAAATTGTAAGCAAACTATCAAGACAAACAACTCTCGTCATAAAAGCAGAAAATTTGTACCCACTCTGAAGACTTCTAAATACGGCTAATATTCTATTAAAATTGCTAATATTCTATTAAAGATACATTTTTGTGCCCATAAGGGCTGACTCTCATATGATAAGTCCATTCTTTTAACTAATAGTCTAGGACTTCAGCAGACAGAACTGCAGCTTAAAAATAAGTTTTAGCTTTAACAACTTTATATAGCTTTTTAAGACAAGAGGCACTTGGAGGCCTGTATGTTAACCCCACTTCTGCTGTGAGGCAATGCAGACATGAGCAAATTTGGAGTGCGAAATGGTTCTGTCCTAAAATCACACACACTGATTATGAGTTTACCAAATCTTACAGCAAATCATAAAGACTGCCTTGTGCCAGAGGAGATGTAAAAACAAAATCAAGCAAACAAAAACTGCTCACTGCGACAGTACAGAGACAGGAAGTGGAACAGTAAAAAATTGAGTACTGGCTACTTAAGAGAAAGGGGCTAGAAAAAGAAACACTGAATACAATCCTGCAGCACCAGGCAGGATGGATATTCTAATGACTGTTACTGCAGTGTTAAAACATTTAACAGTCTCGGCTACTTACCTTATCTCCAGATTGTTATGTTCTTCATGTCAAATGAATTTGTGTTCCTGAGTTTCCTTTCTCCTTTAATTAGCTAAAGCACTGGAATATTCCTTTTATTCTCGAACATTATTAATCAAATGTCATACTGCATTAAACACATTTTTAGTAGAGTTGTGAATTTTTCAGAGTGTGTTTTAATGGAAAGAGTGACTTACTAAGAATAAGAGAACTCAAGTTCACTTACATTCAGTTCTAAAACTATTCCAAGGCAGTCGTATACCAATGAGACAGATGTTACCACAGCAACGATAATTACTGTCACAAAAATATGGAATACTGTTGACAGGTTCCCATGGAAAAACACATTGGCAATCACCTGAAACAGAACCACAGTTTGAAACTTCACTTTTGCTCTTTAACAAACAGTTTGTTCCAAACTTCTTAGCCTTAGAAAACTGAAAGAACTGGTTGGAACATACTGACTCAACTCCACCTACCTTGCTTCCACAAAACTTCATTGCCTTCCAAAAATAACTAACAAAAGTCCTACCAAAATCATCATTTCAGGGTAAAGTTATTTCTTTCTCATTTCTCTGTGATAGAATGAAACCACTTGCAATATTTTATTGAAAAGAAGCATTTCCTAGATGGACAGACTTCCTTCTGTACTGCAAAACTAGCAAGCATGGTGAGTATCTACTGTAAATACCACATCTACTTCATACTATAAATCTACTAGATATCTACTATAAACTCAGCTATTCTCAACATATTGACCACAGTAGAAGTTATCCTGATAGTTATCATTAAATGATCATTAGTATAACACTGAATAATAAGCATAATGCAGTATTAAAACACTAGAATCTAAGTGGTGCATCTAATGCTTCATATCCATTACATACAACAGGAATGGATATGCTGGCATTTCCTACGTATCCTCCATCACCCATAGCTACCATACATATTATCACATCTTAACAGTGCAGTGAACAAAGTATCAATGTTGTTAGAGGGGGGATGATAAATGCTTACCTCTCTGGTCACAAAACATTCAAGGGGGAAGGTCAGAATTACAGTAACTCCATAACAAAATCTTCCAAATGTAACAAGGTTGTCATCTCTACAGTAGTTTTCAAATATATCTCCTGAAGTACAACAGAACATCAATTATTTTCAATTGTATGACATTTCCATATTTTTAAATTGTTAATCTGCAATAATAATTGTTTATTTCAAATTRCTGAAGCCACTTTTTAGTGACACTTAAGACTTTCTTACCTACTTTCATCACACTTATCAAGAAACTATAAATATATATATCAGTCACAAATTACATCTAGAAGGAACTTTCATCCTGACCAGACAGTAGCAATGTTTTTATTTGAACTGGCATTTATCTTTAAAAAAATATTTTAATAAATTCATTGTAATGTTTGTCACATGTTAGCTTCTTCATAGCAGTCTTTTGCAGTGATTTGGTACGAGATGCTTGTTATTTAGGTAACAGATTAAAAAAGTACACAAAACGAACATCCACTTTGAAAAAAGTTATTCTTAGGCCAAGAATAACTACACAAGGAAGGTATCTCTGCAGAACTGCATTTTATTTAGAGCAGCTAATCATGCATCAGCTGCGTATCAGATACGAAAAAATTCACTAGGTAACAAAAGCCTGGCCAGTGAATTCAAATCACCTTGGTTAGCGTGTACACCAAGAGTCTGCAATGATGATTCCTGAGATAACAGAAACTAAAAGGGTGACCTAGCAAATCTTTCTGTCTTTGATTTGTATTATATTGTCTTGATGATTTATTGCTTTTAGGAACACAATCACAGTTAAAACAGCAATCAGTTGTGTGCTAGAAAAAACTTCATCAGGTTTTGAGAGGACAGCTAAAAGATAAAGTGGAGTATGTTCACAGCATAGTCTTATGTCAAGAAGCAGCTGCAGTCAATAGTTTTCTCCACTTGAAATGTATTACTCAGTTTGCACTTAAGTTGACTGGAAAGTTGCATCAATGAGGGTAGAGTTATTCTCCTTCAAAAACAGCACAGGGCGAAAGGAGTGACCAACTAGTTTCCTTCCTCTTACCTCTTTTCTCAGTTAAATTTCACAGTTCATCACAGAAGGAAAAAAGCTAAGAAACCATCTCYCACAGCTTGAAATAGCATTATTAAATAAAAGAGTATCTAAGACAAAGAAATTCTTACACAGTGTGTTTTAGTATTTTACGCTAATACACATTGTATTAACACACTAGCAAACAGACAGAGAGGCGATAGTGGCATTAATTGCAGAAAAAAAAAAATCTATTGTAAAGACAGAAAACATCTCTAAGGACTAGGATGCTACATTAACACAGACAGGAAATTGTATAAGAAAATATCCAGAAACAAACGTTAGGCACCTCTCAGAAGAACAAAAATTGTCTAATTTTTTTCTGCTCTGCTAAGAATACCATGCAAMTAGATTATAGATGTTTAGTCCTCARAAGTCTCTGAATTATGGAAGGATCTAACACAGAATTTTACCACTGAGGCTTACACTTGGGAATTTGTTACCTCTTGCCCTACAGATAACTTTGCAAAACTTTTGTTAGTTGGACACCTACACAGACAGCTTCTCCTAGCTGTTTCTATCCAAGCATAATGGCTTTAGCAATTCTGCACCTACTAATGTATTCTCAACAGAATTCAATTAGGAATAGGAAAACATAAGGATTACAATGAACACCAAAACAAGCGCATTGAGCATTTTACCTTCTGTGTACTCTGCAAAAGTCATATATCCACAAGCAGCAAACGCTACACTGATAATAACAGCAAGTGAGACTGACATGTGTGTGATTCGAGACCAGTTCTTTAAAGTAGGTTCTTCCAGAGAGCCATAGATTAAGAAGCTGTTATGGTGGCAAATGAATGCTGAAACACACATCA
Source organism: Eudromia elegans (assembly GCA_003342815.1). Classification (NCBI taxonomy): domain Eukaryota; kingdom Metazoa; phylum Chordata; class Aves; order Tinamiformes; family Tinamidae; genus Eudromia; species Eudromia elegans. The sequence continues at coordinate 1,635,257 of PTEX01000114.1, read as the reverse complement.
TAATTAAAGCAAATACATTAATTTATGCATATGTATATAAAAAAGAAAGATAGTGGAGTGCATGTTCCAAGACAGGAGGCACACAGAACAGAATCCACTCAGTGTTACATGAGGATATTAATCTTGCAGTCAACAGCAAAGATAAGTGGCTTGAACTTGTATTTACTTGTTTAATTACGTGAAGATTGAACTTTTCTGTTCATCCTGATGTGATTCCAAAYACACTAGCCTAACAAGTCACATTATTTCATCCCAGCTTCCCCCATCATTCCAACTTCCAATTTCTTCTCTCATTCTCCTCTTACACAAGGACCCCACAGAGCTTCTGAACTACTTGCAACTTAGGACAAATATGATCCGCATTTTAAGGAGCAGCAAGTAAAGGAAGGCCTCAGACAGCCACAGCATTTCCATAAAGTAGGGTACTAGATCACCAGGAAAGCATGGATTTTAGAATGAGGATAATGTATGCGAGTTGAGATTCATCCGAGAGCTTCACTGTGGGAAATAACAAGCGCTCTCTAGTAAATCTGTGTCTTCCAGCCTAAGTCTTTTCTGTCAGAGGTTATCAAAAAAAAGGAGAACGCTCAGAGCCACATCAGTTCACATACAAATCATTCTAAACATATTGGTGCAGTTATCTCAAGATATGAATTATGAACTGGACATTTGAGCTGCATTCATAGTTGCTCTGTTTGCTACAACTGCAATAGTCTCTATATCAGGATGGAGAATAGACAAGGATAAAGACTTGAATCATAACAGGTAGATTCACCCAATGATGACTCAAAGTCAACTCTGTTTTTTTTTCCTTAACCAGCTTAACATAAAGTTAGAAAAAGCAATATACACTTTCCAGGTCCAAAAAAATTGATTTTGTCAGTCTGAAGACTGAAAACACAAGGAACTGACTTACCAAATGACATCACCCCAATGGCTTGTACTGCATTTGATTTTGCAAATATCCAAGCATTTTCTGATTTGGGTCTAAAACAGATATTTGTTTTAATGAATTATTCAACTATCATTTATTAAAATAAAACACTGCTGTAATACAAAACTGCTAGTCAGAGCTTCATAACTCTCCACAGTAGGCAACAATGTTCAGTAACAGAAGTTGACTATTATCACATGTCCATCTCACGCTCTTTGTTTCAGTTCAAGTTTCAGGGACAAGTTGGTATGGTCAAAAATGACAGCCTGTTTCAGTGATCAGTTCTACAATTGTAGTTCTTGAAGAATTACAGAAAATTGCCAATAACCCTAGTTAAAATTAATTTACTACATGAACATCTCTGACTAAAGAGCCAAAATGCAAGAAAGAGGAAACATGGGACATATCTTTTTCCTGACTTACAATTTTATAAAGTAATAGGTGAAGTTCATCCTCTTAGTCAACATTTTATTTTTGAATGTTAAAGCATTATTAGAGTAACCTGTGCTGACAAAGTTGGCTACTGCTAATTTTGGTTACTCTATTTTCATTTAGAAAGAAAGCTCTTGTCACCTTAGACCTTAACTATTATTTTCTTACCATTCTGCAAAGCAGTGACTATCAGGACCTCTCCATGAAGACAACATCAGCAGGTTTCTCTCTCTCCCATTTGCTGATAACCAGCTCTTTTTTCCTGCCCCACTTGAATACACTCTGCTTGCTTAAAAACAGTGGTAACTGAGTATCTGTGAAGGATGAAACTGGCTATCTGTAGAAACAGGAATTTTCTTTCCTTCTTGCTCTTATATTTAGTGTATAAAACAAGCTATGTTTGCAAACACAAAATGATTTACTGTTTTAGATGAAGCAGAAGGCAGATAAAACTGAAGCTTACAAGAAGAAATCTGACACTAACTGCAGTCATTGAGGGCTGTAGCATTTATAATAATCAGTAGAAGTAACACAAAAGAAAATTTGAGAGGTAACCTGAGTTTTGGAACAAAAATAAAGGATTGGACAAAAAGTTGTTCCATGGGACTTCTTAGTCAAAGTCTCCACTCAAAGTAAGACAACAGCAAACTAGATTGACAATTTGCACTGTCTGTAGGAAAGTGATGAAGAAGTCTACTGGTGAAGAAAACATGACTTTGTCTTCAGTATACCTAAGAGGAATTAAGATACCGAAAATCTTTGTGTGAATMTGAAACGCATTTGACATGAACTTTTTTAGCCTATTCTGGAAGAGTGGAAAACAAAAATGAAAACATGGAAAAAACCTCAAGTGAAGATTAATACCCCTTCTTGTAATAAAGAGTACATCTTAGAGATCATAAGCAAGACCCAGGGAAATTTATTTCATAGTCTAGGGTAGCAAATCTACTTCTTTTTGTCAAGCATTTATAGCAAAGTATCACAAGATCTATACTATGCAGAAATCCGCTCTTTTATGCAGAAATGGCACCAAATATCAGACAGAGTACATCGGAAGAAAATCAAATAAAGAGAAGACAAGTAAAGAGCCGTATATACTCCTGATCTCAGCCTGGCTAGCATATATATGTATACATATAGATATATATACACACACACACTTATATAGAGGAAGTAACACTTTTGACTGTAAGGAGCTGACTCCATCATGATCTGATCAGAATCCACTGTTCTGGATTCAAATTGAGATGACTGATAACAGAAAGTATATGGCTTAAATTCAGGTTTAATTCAATGATTTAGACATTTAGGAAACAAAGAGACTAAACATAAAACCCAGGTTCAGTTCAACTGCAAAAATACGGTAGCACATCCTTCTGTTTTGATTTAAGATGAAGGAGTTAACAGACATTGAATATATAATAATTTCAACAGCACTGTGGAAATGATTAATGCTCAGGTCAACCTTGAATTTCATATTAATCAAAATCATTTTTGTCACTGAAGAACAAAGAGAAGGTTAAATGACATCTGCTACTAAGCTACAGGTGATTTAATTCCCCTTTCTGTTTAAAGAATTTCTTTAACAATTCTGTAAATAAAAGGCGTTTTTTTAGTTTTGTTTTAAATTTCATCATACATTAAAGTTTACCTTTGAAACCTCCTTGCTTCTAAGTAATCCAATATAAACAATTTTCTATTTTCTTTTTTTTTTCCTGAACACTTGATGTTTCATCCCTGTGATCAGCTGCTAGTTGGGTAATTTTCACATCCCAACAATGTGCAAAAGATGCTCTTGAAGCTTTTCCCACAGACTTATTATACAGACATTGACATCACATCAGTCTTTCTAAAAGAGCATCAAGTTGAAATGACACCTCTTTATAAATTACATACAAGCCTGCCTTCTAAACCAATTAATGCTAACTTCATCTCTGAACAAGTAAGTTACCTTGTACAGTATTAACATATGCACACCTTGAGATAGAATCATAAAATGGTTAAGGTTGGAAGAGACCTCTAGTGATCATCTAGTCAAACCTCCCTGCTCAAACAGGGACACCCAGAGCACGTGGCACAGGGTGGCATCCAGGCAGGTCTGGAGGATCTCCAGAGAAGGAGACTCCACAGCCTCTTTGGGCAGCCTGTTCCAGGCTTCCGCTACCCTCASAGTAAAGAGGTTCTTCCTCACGTGGAGACAGAACTTCCTGCATTTCAATTTGTACCCATTATCCCTTGTCCTRTCACTGGACCTAACCCATTGTTTTAGCAGTATCTTCAGAAAGACTCAGCTACAAGCTGATGGAAACAAAGTATCATCCAACCATATTTTTATTCAACCTCTAATCCACTAAAGGTAAGCTCTAGATTCAAAACATTGCATGTTATCTGCAGACACATTATTTTCTTCAAAGATAACAGTAATAATATTGATCAAGCACAAGTATGTCTGTTTCATATTTATCATTAAGAAGAAAGAAATTAAACCAAGTAACACTCTCTCCACAAGTACAGTAATCCTTTCCTTCAGATTAACAAAAGAAGTAACACTCTTRTACTGTCTCTGAAGCAACTCTATTGCCCAAGCAATAAAAAAGTTCATTAACAAAACCAAAATATGAAATCACCACAAGCAGTAAAAATTTTTCTGGTGGTCTAGCACAATACAGAAGAAGCTTCTAGGAGAGAAAAGAACATTCTCTCTCCTAACAACAGACACTGCCTTCTAGTGAAAACTGCACTCCATTTTAAGAAAATGGAAGTTTTATCATCAGATAATCACCATCTCTTTCAAGGGGGGATAATCTTCATTTTGAAAGTCTAGAGTAAAAGGTAGGTAAAGATTGATTACTCCTCAGAGAGTTGTACTCTGAGGGGGAGCAATTTTCAATGAGGTTCCACTGAAATATGACCCGAGCCCACTACTTTTGAATACATTCAGTAATAATGTGGAAGCTGGAAAAACAAGTACACTTTCCAGCAAGTTGGAAATTTGCAATTCTTACATTAGTCTTCATTAAAAAAAAAAAAAAAAAAAGCAAGTTGGAAATTTGCAATTCTTACATTAGTCTTCATAAAAAAAAAAAAAAAAAAAAAAAAAAAAAAAAACCACCCACAACTGCTGGATTTTTGAAAACAAGAAGTGTAAAGGAACAATGGAAAAGTCTCTACAGTATTTTTTTAAAAAATCTTATGGTAAGACTCAAAGAATCTCTCAAATATCTTACAGTAAGAAAAAAATAAAGCTGTACATACTGTATTTTTCAATGCACCATCATTGTTAAAAGGAAATATTACCACAGTTGGAAGGTCACCATTAGCCACTATATATAGCTTCCTTTTTCAATCCRGTTTTGAGAGTTTCCTTTCAAATACACACTTAAGACATACACTTTGAAAAGCTCCTATTTTAACTATCATGTCAGCATTAAAACTTGAATGCTTTACAATCAGACCACTTAATCACTCAAAGAAAAAAGTGTAGTTATATATGACATTGTCAACACAATCATGGCAAGAGAATCTGCCTCTAGAGCCCTGGAAATACTATGTAAAKTAGTCTAATAAATAAAAACTGCAATCAGAAATAGACAGTTTCTCTTTACTGAAATAGTTTCATGTTTGATAGGAGTCTGTTTTAGCTAAAAGAGATAAAGCAGACACCTTCGGCCATGAAAGAAAGAAATTAAGATTCTTAAAATTCAGATTCTTACAATTTAATTACAGGAAAAAAAAAAAAAAAAATGAGCAAGCCACAGTACACAGTGTCATGAACACTTCCATGTTAAATAAATATTTTCAGTAAAATACAGAGTGCCAGAAATACATTTCACATGTTCATTTAATTGCTTCCCTCAAATAGTCAAATGGATTTTTTTACTGGTGTTCTTCACTTTTTCCTTTTCCTCATTTGTATTCAATTTTCATTACAAAGTGATTAATAAAAAACAACATACATTCCTAGAATATTATCTATTTAGATTAGGATATTAGATTATAGGTATAGACTAGGTGGCAATAATGAACAAAAATAAAAAACACTAGCTGAAAGAATACTTACACTTGTGGACTGAATGTTACTGTCCTCACCACCACAATAACCAGGATGACAATTGTTAAAATCAGAGAAATAAGAGATACCTGCAAGTAAAAAACATACCTTTAGTTTGTGAGCTCAAGATTCTCCTTTTTTTAGTAGCATAATCTGCTTTAAGAAGGAACAATTAATTAATAAGTTTCTAAATACGAAAAATGCCAAACACTTAAAAGGAAGTTGTCCTATTGTCTGTTTTCACAGTTTGCCTATTAGAAAAGTATCACTAATTGTATCTTAGAGACTTCCCACTTAAACACTTGGAATCAATAGTGCTCAGTATTTCAAGATCATGCCCATATCATCAGCACTTCAATTACCCAGTGATTTCCATCAACGATAAATGGAAAATCCAATGACTCATTGGGTTTTCTTTGGATGCCAATATATTCTTTATACTCTCAAAACCTTCTGATGTTTCTTGGGAGAGAAGACAGACTGAACTTACAAAGTATACAGATGTATGTTCTGACAGATGTAATGTAATGCAAATACCTTAAGTCATGCCTGGCACTTATAGTCTAATGGCATATAGAGTAGAAAACAAACAAACAAAAAATAAAATAAAAGAACAGCTATTGTTATTTACCTTCCCCAGTTTTGCTATGTCACGATACAGAGATATTGGTAAGGTAAAGATGATTGTGGTAAAAAGAATTACGAAATGACGGTCACTAAGTATATTGTCTGGTCCAACTAAAACAAAGAACAAAGTCGTATGTTATTTCTCTCAAACTGAAATGAGAAACAAATTAGTCACATTTGAAAGGTGAGCAGTAGCACACTCCAATAATGACTGTTTTTATCTCCTTTATTCCAATTGAGCAGTACTAAACAAAAATTAGGTATTAGTTAAGCTTAAGGAAGACATACACAGTATGTGCACAACCAGAAGAACTCTGCAAACTCAAACTAAGTATATAAAACACATGGCACATGATATCAAACTGTTGATTCGGCATTTGTATTCATAATGAACATAATTTAGGGGGTTCTCTAGAGCACCTCATTTTTGATGCTATTTAACTCATTACAGATTACCATGTGTAGTTATTGAGAGTATTTGTCATAATATTTCCTGAAGTTTTTAATTTTTATTTACAACTGGGTATTTTTTCAAGCCAACAGCAACTGAGAAGAATATACATCTCAGTTTCAGGCAGACTACAATGATTCATAAATTTGAATCAAAATTGGTGAATAATTTTGTCTGGAAAGTGATTTGCAATGGACACAGAAAACCTACATTCAGTTTCCTCTTTTCTGCAGGAAACTGTAATGCCTCACCTCTCCCTCCCCAGATAAGAATTCTAGCAGTCAAATGAAACACTGTGCCATGCTGAAGGGTCCCCTTATTACAAAAGTCATATTAGGTATTCTTCTCATCTGTCTCACTGAAGAACCATGTGTGACAGAACTCTTCACACCATGTAGGCTTTATACAYTTGCTGTAAATTATAGTCTCTTTAAAAAAAAAAGTTAAACAATTCATATAAATTCTTGTTTCCAGTTCACTGCAGATGTTCTYTTTAGTTTAATTCACCAGTGATGAACGTTTGAACTTGGTAAGCTTTGTACTAAAGTGAATGACAAACATGCACACAAATCGCTCAACTGTTTCTGTATGGGAATTAAAGCTCCCAACACAGGAATGCTARCAAGCATATGAGATAAAACCTCAAAATGCCACATCTGTTTTTGCAGCAAATATTTAGAAGAGAACTAAAGCTACCTACGCCATTCAGAACTACCTAAACAGATATGCTCAAGTCAGCATTAAATCTATTATATTATTTGCAAGTAATCCAGAAGTAGTTTCTAGATGAATACCAGAACTGTTTTTAAAATAATGATTATTTTAACAATTTTTCACAGAATACGACACTAAAGTTAAGCACGTTGGTGATCTTGTAATCATACTACTGAGGAAGATTCCTTAGATTTGTTTCCTATTTTACTGAAGCAACATTCTTCTTCACTGAAACGGGGTCCAAAGACAACCGAGCTCTAGGATTCACGGTTTTTCTTTGACAAAAATATCCACCCGAACATACAAACAGAAATTTTAGATCCTTATGAATTTACAACTCACAGAGAAAGAAGKAAGACATCTTAATTTAAACTATATTTTAAAATAATTCAGAAAATAACGAGTAGATAAGCCTTCAGTCTAACGATATGCAAATCTCTAAGCACCTTCACTACACATTTTYTCCTTTCTCAAATTCTTAAATGCATCTTACCTCCAGGAATTCGCTGAAAAACCTTAGTTAAAGTATCCCCTGTTATTATGTTGTAACTAATCATAGCTTAAAGACAAAATAAAACATTAGTTAGTAGAAGTCAAATACAGAATATCTGATTGGTRCTCAAGCCTTTGATAAGGACTTAACAAGCATATGCTGTAGACATTAGAATCAAAAGCCATCATTTCCCTTGTACAAACTCTGGCTAGCACCAACAACTTCCAAGTTTGAGGTTTAAAACAACAACAACAAAAACAAAACAAAACAAAACAAATCAAGAATTTTTTATGTCGCTATTTTTGTTTTTTTAACAAGCAGTAACCAAAATAAAACATTAAAGAACTCCAAAAGAACTTTTTAAAGGACCTGAAATCCTTTTGGTCATTAAAAAGTGGGGTCCTAACATTCGTATTCCGCTCACATTAAAAATCACCTATTTGCACATTAACATATGCAAACACACACGTATGTAAAATACATAGACCTATGGTCTTTAACCTTTGTACTTTCACCCAGCATACAGATATATCCACCTGATCCTAACTCACTCGCACATAATTTTACAATTCATTATTTCTAAAACAAATTCAAGCACAGACGTATGCATAACTAGCTTTCTTCTAAGAGCTGAAATGTTTACAACTCTTTTCTTAATAAAGCAATAAGAAGGTCTATCGAAATGGATCAGTATTTCTAAAAGTGATGATTCTGCCTTTAGTAATACACAGTAATTACCGTGAAAATGCCACATGGTTGCCTGTAGTAACAATAATCTTGCTTAAGAATTTCAAACACTTATAATGACCTTAGATGAATTCCTCTTAACATTGGAATTTTGCCCTGAGGGTCCTATGGAGTCACTGAGTCCAATCTCTTAGTGTCTCAGGTCACCATCTCTTCCATGAATTACAATATCAAGCTCATTTAAGATTTGATTTATTCACATTACTACTTTAGGGAAAAGATTCAGAAAATTGTTTCTTTTCCAACTTTCAAATTAATTCTTGCTCAGGTTATACTTGTTWGTTCTTTCTCCAACTAGCATAAATTACTCTTCTTCCTCACTAGTGTCTTCCTCCATCCTTCCCCCAACACAAAGTAACAAGTTGTTTCAGTTTTCCATTTGTGTAAGCAAAACAAGTCAATTTCTTGTGCAATGAAGCCTTAACTGCCTGTAGCTGACTGGGCATCAAGCTGAATTCATGCTTTTGAAGCATAATGATAGTACTCAACCAGTGAGATCAGTTTGATGAGGTCGAATCAGCATCTTATCATTAGCAGATGTTAATATTTGTCTATGTATTCTGCAAATATTCTTTTGATGCATTCTGAAAAAATCACATTTCCCTTTTCCTTCAGGTACATCAAATTTGTGCTATGTTGTCAATTCTAGTAGAGTCTCCTCTTTGCTATTTCTGATACCTACATTCATCATTAATCTTTAAGYCATTCTTCACTTCTTGGTTACTTAAAAAAGAAATTATTAAAGAGAAAGACACATCAGTCTGATTTTTAGAGTTCTGCATACTKAACTGCTGAAAAGATAAAATAATGGAGAATTTAAACATTTATATGATCTTACCAATAAATGGATATAAAAACTGAAGAGTTGAAAGAATTAAATAACCCATAAGACCATAYGTTTTCTTGACTAGCTCTTGATAGGTGCTTGTACTGGAGAGGTTTCCTCCTTTGATCAGCAATATAATGGAATAATCTGTTAAAATATAAAATTATTATTAAAAACAGGAAGTTGGTTACTCTTTAGTTTGTTCACTCCTTAAAATACAAAAAAGCAAAACCTGCAGACGGGGAAAGTACAAAAGAGAAGTCTCCTTATAWAGGATTTCAATCCACCAAAGCCAGAAGCTGTGGGTTTATACTGGAGGGAAATTCCAGCTTTCATGAGTTGAGACAGCAAAAGCAGTCTCATTTTCACTGGTTTCTAGTACAGTCCAAGGCAGTAAGAACTACCATAAGCACCAAAACCAAAGAATATTCAGTTAACAATGTGAAGAACTTCTGAACAAATGGTACACTTCACTACATCTTAAAGTGCTACGGAATGCGAGATAGCCTATGWTTTGGTGCTAGAGCTCTGGATCACTCAGTTACTCTGGTTAGTTAAGTKTGCAAAATAAAAAATTTGGTCTATATTTTGTGCCTTTTCTATKATAGGTCATTAATAAAATGTATTTTAACCATTTTTACTCTTTGAAGTACTCTTTGAAATAAAACATATGCAGAGTGGTTTGTTAGGAAATCCAGGACTAAAATGCCCTTCAAATTGAGCCCCTTTCTTGTACAAGGCAATGTGCCTTGCAGCAGAGCTGAGTTCACAAGTAGCATCACGCCCTGATTGAACCTTGACTTGGTATGAAAAATTCTACTTGGTATTACTGTTATTTCAAGCTGTGATTTAGTAAATACTTGAGCATCAGAAGATTTTCCAATCTGGATTAGCTACAGCACAGAATTTATTACCTTAGTGCAGATATGTTCTGATAGATAGTGGCTAGACTTTATCTATTCCTCATCTATCTGTCTTTTGCTTAGCCTATAATGCATGCTGCCTTCTGCTAGCAGTATCAGTGTTTACTGCCTTCTAGGAATGCATGAAACTGTGACTCGTTTAAAATTCTGCCAAGCATAACTGTAAATTGTGCATAAATCAATTTCACATAGSAATTGTGAAATTTTCACAGTCATTACAAAGGATATTTCTACTGTATATTAATAAGAAAACTAATGCAGAGAGATTCCCCTAAGCATGGGCAATTCTTGCACAGTATAAATTCACTTCCACTATAATTACCAGCAGATAGAAGCAGAAATACAGAAAATTTTGCTATCAATTAAATTACTTGACAAGATGAWCTTGTACAAGAAATACTACTTTGCAGCAAGAGATCTTCAATCCACAGAGCTTAGAAAACACATTTATAATTAAGTGATCTAGTAGTTTGACAACTTAGGACTGACCCTAGTATTATTCAAAAACATTCAAAAATACAGGAAAMGTTTCCAAACAGCAATTATTCATTGAATATTCAGCAAAGACTGGGGAAAATAAATGTTGATGTAACATATGTTACCCTACACTTGAAACACTGTGACGAAGTAATAATTAGTAAATAGATTTTGCACTATTTTAATCAAATTATAAAATCCAAAAGTTTTACTTCTGGGGTTATTTAAAACATGTGAAATATAACCTATCTAGGTTAACTCCCTAATTAGGGCAAAAACAGTGGACTATAAACATATAATTATCAAATACAAATAAAAGCCATTCTTCCAAATGTCACCTTGACCTAGTCTAAGAAAATAGGCTTCACCAAAAAAATACATGTTATACAAAATAATTCCCAACTTCTAATCTGCTCAGGGGATTAATGAAATAAGTTTTAAAAAATCTTAATTTATTTATAGGTATATTTTTTAGGTATCATAAAGTTCAGAAACAGCTAACCTATCCAGGCCTAATACCCAGTTTACAATAGAAGTTGCTTTTACAGTACCTGTGATATAGGCAACCCCAAATAAAAGCAGTATTCCTAAAGGAAAGCCAGCTTGCTTCATTGAATATGGCAACCCTGCAAATAACAAAACAAATKAGATTCTATAAGAAGCTATCCAAATACTCCTTGTATGTGATGACTAAAATAAAGCWCTATTCAAATCAAAACAAAACAGAAGTCAAAACAAATAAGACACAACCTCTTTCCCAGCAAAACTCTATCATTCTCCCAGATTAGACTAAGACAATACAAGGCTTTTCAGCATACTTCATAACCTCAAGAAAAAATATATTTTTAAAGGACAAAGAGTTGCCCAGACCTAAAGTTCAGCCAGCATCCGCTGAACCAGAGGGTCAATATGGTAAAATAGTCAGCAGAAACTTTACCACAGTAACACCTTTGACTTTAACTGACACCTCTTCATTCCCAAGTAACAGATGATCTTTAGGATCAGCAGTAGAAAACCAAAAGGATAGTTTATTTTGCCTGAGAAATGTATGTATAAGAAAAGATTAATCAATCTAGACTGAAGAGATCTATACTCACCTATAATACCTGATCCTATGATAGAGTTGATAATGTTAAATCCAGCTGATGCCAAACCACTGTTTCCTCTTTTATTTCTGGGTTTRACAACCAGGGCTGTTTGATCATTTGTTTCCATCTATTTCAGGAAGACARCAATAGCATCATACAATGTAAAATAGGTGAAAACAACGATTTTATATACTTTTAACACAGTCAATGCAAGACCAAAAATTTTAATATATTTTCTGTATTTTCACAGATTCAGATTTTTATATACAAATATTTCTTTTCTTTTTTTTTTTTWAATGAAAAATCCAAGGAGTGTCAGGCATCTAATTCCTTTATATGCCTGACCCATAATCTTCTGTAGCAAATTCATTTCTGAGAGAATATAAGCAGAAGAATAGAGAAWTTTATGCATAAGCGTAGAGGCAGTTTTTAATATAAAGAGTTTTTTGTTGCAGCTTTGCTCCAAAGGCAGCATACGAACAACCTTTATTTAAAAAATATTTTGATTAATCTCACTGGTCAATAAAAATAGGCCTCTGAATCAGAAAAAAATATTTTAATTTATTATTAGAATATGGTGGCACCTGAAAGTGCTCAAGATTTTATTAAGCAGTTTTCTATCTCAATCAACAGTTCAGTTTATTAGGAATACTAATGATGCTGTAATTTTGGTTCCTATGGGAATACCTGGTTTCAAGGTAAATTTCAAGACAAATAGAGCTGTAGTCAATGTTTTCAAAAATTCTCTTCAAATGTATCTCTTCATAAGCATGTCGTCATCCTTGGATCACCGTTGTACTGACAGAAAATGTTTTAATATCTGTCATTAGAAGGTCAGTATTTGAAATGGCATTTTGTGATTCAAAGGAAAAACATACATATCATTAAAAAAATGCCTTATTTTCTGCAAAAACAGAATATACTGGTTTCCTTTTCATCTCTAATCTCAGGCATGCAGGGATCTATTTAACATATATAGCAAGCTGTGCAAATTAAGATGCCCCTTAACAATACTCCCAGAAAGAAAGAAATTGTAATAACTGACAAGTCTTAGCCTGTAGATGGTATAATCTAGAAAGTGTAAGAATGACTTAAGAAATGCTAAGTATTTACATGGAAACCTCAATCCTTATGCTGTACTAACATGAGGATAGCTGTACTACTTCAGATCAGAGGCCCATAGAGCTCAATATCCCCTTTTTAAAAAAGATCAATGCAAGGAGACTAAAGAAGAGCAGAAGAACAAGAAAAATACATTGTTAGTAAGCAATTTGTATAATATTGTCTCAGGTTACATCAGCAAATCCCAGACAGCAAGGTTCTTGGTACATTATGTTCCTTATAAGACTTCCCCTAGATTYTGCCCCTTTTGAATTCAAGCATATTTTTACTATCTCCTACACGAAGACCAGAGCTCTAGAAAACACAGGCTGAAGAACTGTCGGGAGATGGGCTGGGGAGCTGTGGAGATGGCAAACATCACGGGAGAAGCATCAGGATGCGCTCGCCCTTCGTAATGTCGCCTCGAGAGAGCGGACCTCGCTCGGGCTCTCCCACAGGAGGAGGAGGAGGAGTAGGAGGGCCATGGCCATGAGGCTGATGGCAGCGGGCCCTTGACGAGGCGAGATGCTTGAAGCTCGGGGTTCACCTCACCCGGGTTTTTATGCGAGTCAAACAGCCATCGATCCATAATTTGGAGGCTCATATTCTCGAACTTTTCTCCCCCCCTTCCCCTCCCCTCCTCGGCCCSTCAATACAAATCCGCCAAAAGCAAAAGCCACCGTGGCCGCTCAAACTGCGCAAGCGGCCCCGGCGTCCCTCGAAGTTCCCGCCCGGCTCCCGAAATCGGGCCGCGGGCACTGAAGTTAGGTGATTTCTGCTACGCTTGCCTGGCCGCGGAGAGCCGCCCTCCCCAGCGAGCGCAGCCCGGCTCCCGTGCCCCCAGTACCTGGTGGGCAGCGGGCGGCCGCTCCTGCCCACTGCGCTCCATGGGCGGCGTTCTTCCCGACGGCGCCGAGCTGTCTCCGCAGCAGGGACCGCGGCCGGCGCGGGCGGAGCGCACTCGGCCCTTCTGAACACTGCGGCTGGCGGCGGTGCCAGGCGCGGACCCGCCGCCTCGCTCCTCCCGGGGCCGCCGCCTCAGGCGGGCGCCGGGGCGGGCCCAGCGGCACGCGGCTCCCGCCAGCTCCTCTGAGGCGGGCGCGAGGCCGCTCCACAGCGCGAGGAAACGCRGAGCCGGGTCTCCTCCCTCGCCGGCGCCGTCAGCCGGCGCTGGGTCGGCGCTGGGTCTGCGCAGAGACCGGCTGGAGCCCAGCTCAGGTGCTGGGGCACCCCTATACTCATTGCTGGGGCAATGGGGAGGCAGCATGGCGACCCAACAACTGCGGGGGGCGGACAACATCGCGGCCTAGCGAGGTGGGAGTTAACAAGGCGGTGCAGGGTGGGGCGCGTAGGCTGCCTATTAGGTGGAGAGCTGTGGGGAGTGTTCCTCGTTTGGTCCTAAGCTTAGAAGTGTGGGCAAAAAAGTGATTTCATCTTGTACTTAGGAGATGCCATGCTTCTAAAACCCTTACTTGATGAAAGTACAAAGAAAGGTGTGTATGTGTTGGGGTGTGTGTGTGTGTGTGTGTTGCTAAAACTAGCTCAGGTTTTAAAACTTGCTTACCTGTTTTTCCTCTATTTTTGTTCTCATTTGGGTAAGTTGGTACAAACAAATTTGGTGGAAGGAGGAACAGTTAGATTAAGACTGTACTGGACTTCCAGTGAAACTATAGAAAGAGAGTAGAGCAATTAAAAATAGTGTAGTAGTATGATGCTTTATGTTTAGTATCCATAAATGCCTCAATTTTCATGAGCTGAGACCAGGCAGTCTCCATATAGTTTGCAYAAATGTTAACAGAATGTAAGGAAAAAAAACTTGCATAAAGTAGGATAAACAGCAATGAAAATAACTACAGTTATTAGCTTAGTAAAGTGTTCCTGGAGAATAAATTTAGGGTGTGAGCTGGTCAAAGAATAACTTTGGGAATTTGCAGGTTTTCATTGGTTGAATGGAGAACCCAGATTTCCTGAGTAAATCACTTAGGAAAAAAATGAAATGACAACTATTAAAATTTTCATGAAATAGCAGAAGAAAAAAGAACATGTTCATTTGCTTCCTACAGTCTGAAGAACACTTATACTGATACTACTTTTCCATGGTAAACTGTAGTGGTTAAAGGTGTGAATATTCTGTTCAAAAGTAATTTTATCCTTAAAAATCTGTGATGTATATGATTTAATATTGAGAACTAAGAGCACATAAAGAACCTATCCAACATTTTTGTGCAAAAGTTTAAGCATGTTAGCCTCAGCCCCTTCAGAAAATCCCTAATCTACTCCATGACGAGTTACTAACTGATGTGTGACCGGTCAGCTGACTTGACTCAGCTAAGAAAATTTTAAGGGCAAAAAGTGTAAATCAAATTACTGTGATTTGATAGCAACACTTCCCCCCCCTTGGCCTGTACAAAGAATAACGCTTTCCTCGGGAAATAGAAGTGAAGCTGAAGCTGTGTTCAAACACAGTGCAAATAAAGCTTATAGTAGGTTTTCATTACACTGCTCTAAGCACARTACAAGGAAAGCTTATAGAAAGTTTTCACACCTGCATGCTGTGAAATTGTTTCTCTTGAGTTCCGTGCTTTTCTCTTAATTCGTTTGGATTATGCAGTCATTGGACCAAAGTAATTTCTGTTCTGCGCAAATACTTTTTCCTGTATGTCCTTGTTGTTATTGTGATACATTCCCTTGTATTTGACACAMATTAAGTCAAGCTCCTGCTATTTAGTTCTTGCTGTGTAAGGAGAAAAGTGATTGATTTTATTGCCTACCTCTTTGAAAGCCCTGCAGTTTTAGTTGTCCCAGTCTGACTGGCTTGCTGCTGAGTAATGTAGGTAAAGGTAAAAGCTTTCATTCWGTATACTAGCAATGAATTAGGGAAAGAAATTAGCAGCTCCGTCATTGGTTTTTCTTGTACTGTAAAAGTAGTTGCTGATCACTTGGCTTGTCCTGTGATTTGCTGTGCAGTTACTGAATGAAAACATTAATGTTAGTTTTAGTCCTAGCACTGAGACTAGTGGCTCACTGGGAATTAAGCTACAGGATTCCTGGAAAAGCCACAATCCATTGTTTGCATTGCATTCTTTGGGAACTGCAGGGCAGTTTGCACAATTGCTTCTTCCTGTAGTTGTGGTAAAAGGGTGAAAATCTGAAGGATGTCAGCATAGGTGAACAATGGGGGTAAGGCAGTAACCTAAAATAAGAGATCTTCCAAAAAGCAAGACTTGAAATGAAAAACCACAATAAGGCTGTCTGAAAATGACTTACAGAGCCAGSAAAAATGAATTGATATTAGTGTTTATGAGCAGAACCTCTGCCAGTTAGGACAAGGTAATAGAAGGTCGTAGAAACTGTGATATAGAATGAGAGACATTCAGCTGTGCAGGGTTCTCCAAATGGTCTGCCAACACAGCTCAAAACTTGTGCTTTGTTGGTGGTATTACTTGAGGATTTAATTTCTAAAGGTCATCCAAAAGAGTCATCTTTCACAAACATCAAATATCCTGAAATAAACAAAGGATTAAAAAAAAAAAAAACACCACTAGAAGTTGTTTACTTCAAGGATGTGCTTTTGGTTATCTGAAAACATATATGAGATAAAAGATGTAAGACAGTTTAGACATAAAGCAGGCCTAGAAAAGGGAAAAGCCATGTGATGCAAACTGGTGAACATTAAAGAGAGGTTTAACTTCCTGCTGTCTTTCTGTAAATGAATGAATTAAATAAAAATAAATGAGCGTTTTCATAGTGCAGAATTATTATCACCACATGACACTTTAGTGTCCAACTCAATAGTCCTTGCTTTGTTTGTCGGGAACCTTTTACTTTTTAGTAGTGTCTCTGTCCATGAAACAAACATTTTGAAAAAACTTCTGTTTTCAAGAGTAAAATAATTCAGCTGTAAGATACCTAGTAGTGTGTAAATAAGAATAATTATGGACCACTTTTTAAAAAGCTATTGTTGTGGAATGAGCCTTTGTGGTGTATGAATGAGCCCTCCAGTGATTGAAGGTGTAGATTGCTCTACCAAATGCTTGTGTTTCATACCTCCTGCACTGTGATCCTGGACAGGGGATTAAGAGCCTTAATTTAACAGTACAAAGAAGTTTGCAAACTTTCTTTGTTATTGGGCTATAGGAAAGTTTGGTATTTCTGCAGTTCTGATTTAGAACTACGAATATCTTCAAATGGGGAAAAAATGATGGTAAATTAAGTGGTACATTAAGTAAACTGGCTTAGTTTGATTATCCATTAGAGGCTTCTGGTTTTAGTACCTGGTATCTCCCTCCTACCAAGGACTTCATAGTGGTATTGTGTAATAGTCTTTTGTTCTTCCCCATACCTGTGTTTCAAATCAGCCTGCAATCCGGTAATATCTTTTTTTTTTTCTTAAATGATAGCATGCTCTCCTAATAGTGTTTGGAAAAAATCTATTGTGCCTTGTTCATCTTAAGTTCTTTACTGAATGTGCAGTGGCAGATAAACATGTATTGCCAAGAGAAATTTAACTTTGGGATCTTCTTTTTTTTTTTTCCTTGAAATTTTCCATATGCCGGGTAATGATATGGAAACATTTGAAGTCAAAAGTTGTATGAATACAGTACAATAATTTGTTGATTTATAATACTATACAGTGTCAATCATGCAATTATTTTAATTGAAAGAGTTAATCAAGAGATGCTTGATTATTGTAGATTAAAATTAAAATCTTGGCTATGGGATAATAGAATAGTGTAATGTTATTTTAGATATACTAAAAATAAAATAGTCATAATTAAGACAACTTGGATACCTGTAAGGAAAACAGTTAGGTGTAAGCGTGATTTATGCTCTCTGGCAGCATCCTAAAGGCAAAAACTGATTCTACAATTGCTTGAGTATCTGTTTGGCGGTCAGGCAATCAGTGTTGAGAGAGTGGAAGGAAAGGGCAGGGAAACATGCTTGGCTGATACACATTTTTTGTACAAAAAATGTTTTTGTCAAGTATGTTAATTTTTTGTTACATGTGTGTTTTTGATTTCTAGCAAGTGCAGTGACATTATGGTTGCCGGAGAGTTGCTAAACTGCTTCAGTTTTCTTTCTAAACTGTAGTGGGCACCCGGAGATGTTGCAAATGCCAGTATCGTGCTGAAAGTGAGCGATTCGGAGGATGTGGAAGTCCTGGGTGGCACTATAGCCTTTACTGTGCTATTTCTGCAGTGCCTTAGCAGATCTTGTACTGAAATAAAATGTATCCTCCAGTGTATTCAGTATTTGAAGTAAAATAACTTGCTTTGACTTGTTGTTTTCAAAGGATTAAAAGTGATGTTACATTACTGATTTATGGACTCTTACTGTTCAGCATTTCCGTGCTTTAATTCTTGTATGTTTGGGGAATAAATGCAAAGCAGCTGCATGATTCTCTTGCTTTTTAAGGATTATCTCCYGTTCAGTGTTTCCTGAAGTAGATAGTGAGCTGAATGTATAGTTGCACTAATTTAAAAACTGATGATCTGCGGGCTGACGTGGAAAATTCAGGGCAATTTATTTTTCTTCTTGTTAAAGAATAAAATATTCTTCTAGTAAAAGTTACAGTTTGACTATAAAAAGACTGATTCTTATCTTTCTTTGAAATGCGAGCCCTTCTTGTCCTTATTGCACGGCATTAACTCTTCCCTGAAGGGAGCAGAAATTAGTGTCTCTTACTCATATAAGCTGCTTCTGAGCTATATCATGAGGGAGTCATTCAGCAAGAGTTAAGGAGTGCTGCTTTTGCTGGGCCTTGCAATTCAGCATTCCCTCAATCTTCCAAGATTCTGCTTTAAATTCCCTGGGAAAGACTCCACTTGTAGTGTCAGGATGTGCAGTTTACCATGTTAAATACAAGCAGCTSTCATGTGCTTTGTCCTTCATACACTAGGGGACAGTATTGACTTCTTTTTTGGTGTGTACTGCAGCRTGCTAGCAAGCTCCTGCATGTTATCTGGAAGAATAACTTAATATATCTGATAAGCACTGAAATCAGAGGGAGGATTCTCACTTCAGTCACTGCTTAGACCCTAGTGGAATAGCTTTTTGTTTGGTTTCTGTTATTTTTAAATCTGTCTTACAGGTAGAGCATTAATCATGAAATCTTGCAGTCAGTGAAGTCAATGGTGACACTCTTAAATACTCATGGTACTGTATGAATAAACCTAAGAGTTTGTCAATTACCTACTCTGGGACGATATAATGAATTATTTTATTAAGGTTCATGAGTGTTACCTTTATTTCTTATGGAATTGTATGTGTAAAGTCCCATAGTAGGTTCTACAGTAATCACATGCAGGATTAGAGTTAGAAACTGCATGAATGATGTCTTTTGAGAAGGAGTAGATTTTTTTTTAAATTTATTTTCTTGATACAACAGGGCTAGCAAAGGGAAAGAGGAGGAAAAACAGAAATGGTCTGTGGGAAGTGATGATTTGAAAATGGTAGGATAAAGGTAAGTAGGAGGCAATTGGGTTTGTTAAGTGCTATTTTGCTAATGGTTTTCCTGCAATTTAGTTTCTCTCTTGATAGTTTTCAGCCTCTCAGATTTTTTTTTTTTTAAGGAGTTATTTTCTGTTTTGCTACTCCTAACATTTTATACTGGCTAGATGATTAAATGTTGCCCAATCACTGTTTAGTTTGTGATCATATTTCATTTTAGCCCTAAATGAGTCGGAGAGCTGCATGCAGATTTAGTTGCCTNTTTTTTTTTTTTTTTTTTTTTTTTTTTTTAATATTTTAAAATGAAATGGAGAGAGAGGAAGGGTTTCGAGTTGAGGAAGAAAAAAAACTCTAGGACATTTCTAGTATTGTGTTGTCGATTTAAAATTCAGTGAAACATTACATCTTTTCAAGCGCATCTATTCTGCATGATTCAGGAGATTTGGTAGGCATTTAGAGCAATAATTAACTAAACATACCACAGCAGTATGTGTCTGGWCTTCATATACTAAAGTGCAGGGATTTTCCTCTAGCAGTAGGGTATGCCTTACGATTCTCTTCTCTCTTTCCAAGTATAAATGACAGATGGTATCAGTTGCACCTCAGTTCTGCATCCTCCTTCAGAAGAGACTTACTGTCAGTTAATTCAGGATAGGAGTGACTTGTCTTGCTTCTGCTCCCTAGATACAATTATCAATTTTTTTTTAGTTAATATTTACTTATAACATTACCAATTGTTAATTTGTAGACATTTGGAGCAATGAATCTTAACCTGTGCCTGGAGCATTAAGGATGTATGATGAACTAAATGCCTTCAGCTTTCATTTCAATTACTGTCATAGAACAGTAATAAAATACTTGATGATATCTTCCAAAACACTTAAAAGAATCAGGAATAAGGTGGATTATATTTTCAGAAAGATATTCTTGATTTCTGCATATGATTCAGAAATCATATGCACATGATTTATGATGTTTTATCTCTTTATGATGTTGAACATGCAGTATACTTTTTCTGTACATTAATTCCTTGCTGATAAAAAGAGGTTAAAGATATTTTCCATTTTAAAGAAAGTTGTATTAATGCTTTTTTCTCAGATGTGAATGTGATCAATATTACCGCAATTACTACAGGAAAACAACAGCAAACTCTTAGCATTACTTGAATTTGGGATAAAGTGTGTTTCCAGTAAAACATTAAAGGATAAATTCCCCTTTACTAGTGAGCTGAATTTATTTCAGTCTTGATCTATTTGGAGACTGACTTTTGTAGAAAGAAATCTGAGTGAAGTTAGAATTTGCTAATGTKGAGCAGCCTGTATGTAGTTGCTAAAAAGGAAAGTTATGTAGGAAGAGCCTATAATTTTAATTTCTATCTTTGGACTTGGAATAATGCCCAGGTTGGGGATAAATACAACGTCACTGGGAAAGACTCAGAACCATTTCCATTGACAGTTAATAACTAACTAAAGAAAAAGATAACTGCATGCAATTATAGCAGTAAAATATTTGTGCTTTTTTTTCTGTTTTAGTATGGATGGCTAGCAAGAGAGGTTTTTGTTTTGTTTTATTTTAACACTCAAAGTAGTAATTTCAGTGAGGGAGAAGGAGAAAGAAAATGGAAAGAATGGCAAAAAGAGAGCTCCAGATGGGTGAAATTTTAAGAATATACAAATGAATTTTTTAAATTCTTTAACACAGGCATATAAAGGGAAACTGAAAATGGGTCATATCAAATAGGTTTTGCCTGCAACAAGATTTACTTTAGTACTTCWGGAAGAAAATATCCCTTTGTATGTGGATTTGCTACTTGTCTGTCTAGGCTGTTGCTAGTAGGCTGGCTAGTTACTAGTCTGAAGTTTGTTTGTTGATTTGTTTCCCTACAGTGCCTCTGAAGTACATTCAGTCTAATAGCAATTTTGGAGTTTAAAAATTAGAAGAAGTTAAACACTAATAACAGCCAAAAAGACTACCCAGAAATGAGATGGGTGATGTTAACAGCAGACGTACATTTTTGTCAGATGGAGAATTAGCTTAGAAGCATCCAAGGTTTTAGCAACTCATGCCCCTTTAGAATTCTCCACTTTTGGACTTCCATTGCTTTGGAATCCCTTTCTTGTGAAAGGGATTTAAAGAAATGGAGGGTCTGTCAGGTCCCCTGCTGAAAGACCAGTTGCCTTCACTGAACCTGAATCACACTTAGTATAAGAAAAGGTTGCACTGGTGCTGACAGCCCTTCCTTTATTACGTGAAGGTGTGAGCTAAAACTAACAAGCTTCTGAGGTGAGGTGCATATTTTTTCAAATACTTGTATGTCCTGCCCTTTTTTTTTTTTCCCCCACACCAGTAGCTGTGAAATTTGATAGTGACTGCTAAAATTATTTATTTTGCTTTAAATATTTTGACAGTCTTATTCCATGTGCATTAGTCCCTACTGCACACAGGGAGAGAGATTTGAATAAAATACAGTAATTATGAGCTTTTAAAATGTAAAGCAATGTATTTGTTTACAGGTATTAAAATGCATTAAGTAATACTTTAGGGAGCTATTTCAGTTGCCAAACTTCCACGTGTAAATGGCTGGTAGTATATAAATATATATATATATTTGTGTGTGTTTTTGAAAGGGATACTGAAGAAGGTGTGTTATAGGTAACTGGCCTCAATCAATACAGATCTGCTTGGCTCACAGACTGCAGTAACTCAAACCAATGACATTGCTGGGGGTAAATGTAGGTTTTAAATATTAACTTGTATGGAATATCTTGCAGCTTTTTGTTGGCGTATGTTCTTTAACAAAAAGAAGAATCTACTTGCAAGCAGAAATAGGAAAATGTAATGAAACAGCTGAGTGAAATGCAGTTCTCCATATTATGTACGGTTGCTAAGGATATGAACCTATCAGTAATATCTCATTTTAGGAGTCTGGAGAATGAATAATAACTCTGTGACTAACTGTTAATGATACAGAGTGGGGAAAAAAAGAAATGCTGTTGGGTAACAGAAGGCARAATCATTTACTCTGCAGTGATGAGCGTTACCTTGCACAAACAGTGCAGCCTTGAAGTAGAGTAGGTGGAGGTGCAGCTGGGTGGGTGGCAGAAAAGAAGATTGAGAGAATATGAKTTATGGGTGAGAAATATAATCCTAAAAATAAATTTTAACACTAGAGGTGCTGCAAGCAGGAATTTCTCAACACTGTCTGTTTTCAATTTTGGATTAATGCTTTATTTCCACAGCAACCATTCCTGACACTGCAAAGACAGGGCTGTGACTAGGGCTATCATTGCTGGRTAAACTTAGAGTGTTTGCTATTATAGTTCTAACTATCTGAAATTACTTCATCAATGTCTCTCATCTAATTCTTAATATAGATCTTTTTAAATTGTTTTGCATAAGAAGCATGTTGTTTGTACAATTTAGAACTATCCAAGTGGCCTTTTTCCAGTCTTAATTTCCTAAGGGAGCAGTAGAGATACATTGTGACAATACTCTTAAATATCATTTTTAAATTACTTAAAAACATAAGTTTTTAAGTTAGAAAATTAGAAAATAAAATTAGAAGTGTCCGTGTGGTCCAGGTATTGCTGAGCAGGTTGCTGAGTACAGTTTACAAGATTTGATTCAGAAGTGCACTAAAGCAATCACAGTTTTATGTAGGATGGGCATAGATCTGCTTAAAGCACCTCACATAGTCACACATAGGTGCATGTCTTGAATCCTGCTGCAACCAAGAGATGGAGTTGCATAATGTGAATTAAAAGAGTAGGTTGCTTCCATTAAAAAAAAACAAAAAACAAAAAACAAACAAAAAAACCCCCAGAACTTTACATTTTGTTCATGATTGTTCTATTAATAATTACATTAAAGTAATTAATGTAATAATTACATTAAAGCATAAAGTGAAAAGGAAATCTGATTGCTTCTCTACTGCTGTTTTTATTTCCAAAATATGTTTTTAACAGTCCTGATCTACAACCTCTCTGCTGCAGGAGGAGTTGCAGTTCTGTTTAAATGCAGCTCTTTTCGGTCCTCCAGCAGGAGCCGGTTAAGGCCTGTGAGCTCTTTCCTGGCTTACAGCTTGTAATGTTATTACTTTCCCGTTGTGCATGTCTCGCTTGATGCTGCATTTTACTGACACAAGTTCTCTTGAGCTTTTGCATTACCACAGTAGCTCACTGGAGAGCAGTGTAAGGGCAGACTGAAAGGAGATGTCGCAGCCAAAAATTAAACTGTTACTGATAGAGTAAGGCTTATTCTAGGCTGAAAAACCTAAACAGTTTCTTTAAAAAAAAAAGAAGAGAAATCACCTTAAAACTATCTCAATAGGTACTATACAAAAGCGAGGTTGTTTTCACTGTTATTTTTACCAGGTTCTAGTAGATTTGCATTACATATAAGTATTTATGTACATTTTTTTAAAGTGATCTCATTTTCTTTCCCCAAGATTGAGATACTTCAAACACTATTTTTGTAAATGTTTTGCATCTGTCTGGATGTTTAATACATTTCACTGCCTTGCAATTCCATTTCATAATGTAAATGAATATTTATTTTACCAAAGATAAACAAAATCTGCAAAGAAAATGTCTAATGTGACATGCTTTAACAAAAACATTTTCTTGTGGGCTTTGTTTTGAGTAGCTGTTTCTCAGAATTTTATTCTATTTAAAATGCAGCTTTTTTGCATGCAGCATTTTAAAGTGTTAAAGCACTTRCTGAAGTACTGCAACACATCTAGTACATACATAGCTATAAATACTTTGAGTGGGCAGAGAACAGCCAACTAGATATATATGAAAAATGCACATTACAGAACTGATCAAAGTACTAAGATGTATAAACAGCAGAGACATTAAAAAAAATCTGCAAATTATTAATACTTGTGGATCTAGTTATCAGCCAGCTTTGGCTGTGACAAGGTGACTCATACAGTGCTTCTTCCTCACCTGTTGCACGCATTGACTCGACTGTGTGAAATTATAAATGCCTCTAGAGACTGGAGTGCAAGGAAGAGACCTTTTGAGTAGTTGTTCATCCCCAACACACTGCTCAGTAACGTGAGCTAGCCTGGTGTGATCTGGCTCCTGAGTGTGTTTTTCTGCACCCTCACAGCACTTAAGGCATCCTGAATTCTTAAGTTCTTTGACAGGGATGTTTCTTGGCTTGTTACTCTTTTTTTTTTTTTTTTTTTTTTCTTCCTCCTTGCATCCTCAACCTGAAGAGCTGGTGAGTGGTATTTATTGTTGTGTTTTTTAAAAAATAAGCTTAGCCTTTGATCTGCTGTGTCTAAAGGACCCTTGATGGAGGTAAAACTCCCGTGAAATAGTCCTTGATTGTGTTGGAGCACCTGAATTTACCATTAAAAAGCTGATACTGGAGATGTGACCTGCATATCAATAACATGAATAATTTACCTGGATAAGGGTTTTAAAAAATGTGTCAGTGACTACATCCAAAATAACTAAAATGTGGAATTATGAATAGAAAATTTGTTCATCTCAGGGCAAGGATTCTTTACAGGCTTTCTACACCCTTCATTGGGACTTCTAAGAGAAAACATGGCTCAAGTAAATTTAGCAGCAGCTTAGCTCTCATAAGAAAAGGTTTCACAATTTGGACATCCTGTTGTGATATTAATATCAAAAAGAAAATCCTGATTAACCTTCTTATATAATACAAGGAGAACAGTAGTAAAAGTAATAACATTTTATCTTCTATCTGCTGCTGTAACAATTTGAGAGGTTTGTTTTCAAACACTTTCTGTCTGTTTCCAGATCTGCACATGTTTATGGAGACCTACTTCTGTCAAAAGAGAAATGGTGATAAAATATGTATAGCATTGTTAATAGTACAAAGATAACACAGTCTGAAAACATCTTTTAAGTTAAGAAATTAGTGCTGCAGATTGAGGACACAATTACTTAAACTTGCCTCTAGATAGTCACTGTTTAAAATCCATTTACTGTGAGGCTTTGTGATACTCCTTTTGCTGCAGAAAATTCTTCTTCCTGCAGATGGTCAAATAAAAAGAACATACCATCAATAACTAAATAATTTCTGTGTGTATGTATTGATATTCATAGAAACTGTCAAACGGGGAAAATCTTAAGTAATGAATTTAAGGGAAAGTGTGAGGAAACAGCAGGGCCAGTTACTCCCCAGGAGATGGTGACAGGGGGGCCAAGGCCAGCAGCAGGGCACAGGTCTTGACTTGCTAGTGCTGGGTCACGCTGTAGCTGAGCGGTGGAGCCGGGAGGGGATGGGGACTGGGTGGAAGCAAGAGGGCAGATGAGAAGGCAGTACTGTGGGGATGAGACAGGTCCGAGGCTGAGGCGGGAGGTGGTTTGGGGCTTGTGCTAGCCAATGGCTACAAGGATATTATAACATGGTTATTTCACATTCAGGCCTCTAGATCTGAGGCCATCTTTTAGATTTTATAGGTCTGTGTTTACAGTAATGAGTTAAAACCTATAATAAAGAATTTTGTTAGATTCAAAAATTTTATCAGCACAAAAATGCAGTGAAATAGTTATTATGAGATACTAAAACTTTATCCAAATCTGATTTTTAAAATAATTTTTATTAAAAATACATTTATTCTTTTTGATAGGCTTTTCTGCCTAGTCGAAAGCATCTATGTAGTGTCAGTTTTCTGCAATAGTAGACAGAATTTTTCTGCACTTATAATCTACTACCAATGGTGCAGCTACAGGCAGTAGATAATGTTTTAAGCATTTGCATCACTGAGCACATTTTGCAAGCACTTTGAACTATCTTACTGTGCATTTGAAGAAAACACTGTATTTCTTTTGACCACAAATTGAATTTACTTGCAGGTCTCTGTTTTATAAAGTATCAAAAGATATTATACTTTCTGCCATTTCTTAAGACAATCTGAATGGCTTTGTGTGTCAGTAAAACCCCTTTTGATTTTCTGTCAAAAATGAAATTAAATATGGAGCTTGAAAAAAAAAAATTCAGAGGTGCAGATATTTTTAAGTAGAAACCATGGCATGCAAGGTCTCAAACCCAAATCATTTTCTGCAAGTATCAGAAGACAATAGTTTATAGTAGTGAAAATGACAGTGGAATGTCCTGTGTAGACAGAAGGTCCTGAATGCATCAGACTTCCTGTACCTCTTGTATCCTAGTCTTRTGTCTAGCAGGATCATTAGTCTTGCCATTTCTGTCCTCTAAATACTACCAGCAATGGGTAGAAAGGCTTTCAGAAACTACAAACATAGCAGACTGCTGAACAACAAATTCATGGTTCAGAACTTTGATATGGATTTCATTTAGATTGATATAAATTTGAATGAGATTCAAATATTTAAATATAAACTGTTGTATATGCATAGTAAGACTTCATTCACCTTGCTTCCACTTCAGTAATAATTTAGAGTCCCATTTCACAGCAGTTAATGTTGAAACATAGACCAGCTGAATTCTTCATCTGCACAGAAAAGAAACTGTTCACAGATACACAAAATACAAATACAAAACCTTGATTGTGRTGAGAGAATCAAAACGTGCAGGTAGAATCTGAGAGAGGGGAAGGATCAGGGATTCATGTGTGATTTCTCTGTGGAAGATGGACAAACTTCAGACTTTACAGTGGTGGAAGTTTGTAGAGGAGGCAAGCATTTCTCATAGTTATAAACTGTTTTGACTAGTTGACAATTTCAGTGTTTGCTTTCGTTTTGCAAGATAATGTACTCTTTTTTTTTTTTTTTTAAATATCTCAACCTGAATCCTTTTTTTTTGTTTGTTTGTTTTTACTGCTCCATTAGATGCTGGATTGTGAATAATGAAGTTTAGGGGTGTCCTGTAATGAGTACTATTCAGCTGCTCTTGYCGTTACGTGACAAGTAGCAATAATACTGGAAAAGGAGGAATTTAAGGAGAATGCAGAAATGATGCAGTTCATGGCACAGAGTAAGTTTTTGTTTGTTTGTTTCCATTTTCTTTCGTTGATAGTTTTTTGTTTTACAGAGACTTTGTAGTTTGGCTTAAGCAACAACTGTCTAGGTTTCAACTTCATAAAAGCATGAACACAAAGCTACAACATGGAGTTACAATAAAATATTTTCTTTTTGAATGTCTACCTGACAGATTATAATTTGACTTTTTAAAAATACTATAGTTTGTGGTGTAAATTTTTGAAAATGTGTCTTAGTAATAAACTACTGTAAGACTTTTAATATATCAGAAATAATGTAGAGTTGTATTTGATATAGGAGTTACATTTTGCAGAAAAAGACACTATTCTAAGAAAATTATTGAGGATGAGGAGGCTGCAATTGGTGTTTAAAGTGCTAAAGATATTCTGGACTAACTTAATTCAGATTATTTTGAGACAGTAGAGCAGCATTGCTGATGTATTTTGGGCTAGCAGACTGTGGCAGGAGGTCGTTGTTCACCTGCTCGTGTTCCAGGCTCTAATGGAATGATAATGGGGAGAAATAAGAGGTTCGTGTCAGCAGTCTGTCTGTTAATCCAGTAAAAAAAGATGGAAATGTCAGTAGCTTGTCTGCCAGGATGTATGAATCACTTGTCTCCCTGTCTGGGGAGAATCAGAATAGAGCAAACGGGTTTGCCAGACCATCTGCCCAGAGGTGCTGCCCTGGAACAGGAACAGGCTGCGGTCTAATGGGTTACCGGATGGCAACCTGCCTTGTTTTCTCAAATGGCATTGCAAGGAAACAAAGGAAGAAGAGATCCAAATGCAAGGCAGAATTGTCTGATTTTTTTAAAAACAAAATGCTTGTGAGTCAAAGAAATATCTTTAAGTTGTAATGCCATAGTAATGGTTTAAAAAAAAAAAAAGTGAATTGGGGAATTTGAATTCCAGCATGTACAACTAGGCACATATTAGCACAGGAGAGCCACTGAGAGGAAATTTTGTAGGAATTAAAAATAATCCATCTATTTCTTGATATTTAACACTTCTTGAAGGAATTTGGATTCTGGTATTTTGTCTAATATCCTAATAATAATTCTAATAACTCCTTATTAGGGGATGAGGAGAAAGCAAGCTGAGGCATTTAAATCATACATTTTAATAAGTGGTAATTTCGCAAGTATTCAAACCTTTGTGTGAAGTATTTTCCGAGATATATAGGAGACATAGGCTGTGGTGTTGAAGAGTGTGCAAACTGTAGAGTGTTGTAACACTTTAATCTTAAAAAAAAATCTTCTGCTTATAAGGATATGTAGATGATATTCAGATCATTTCAGTATTCAGCTGTATGAAATATTTATTATATAAAGTACAGTTATCACTGTTCATTATAAAAGTTTTGAAATTTTCTCTACTCTTTTTTTTTTCTGATAACTTTCAGCTTGTCAGCCTTTCTTCCTTTCTTTTCAAGTGAGTATGTCAGAATACGCTGCAAGACAATATTCCAACCTTTGATAAAGATGCTTATTTTACAGTTTATCAAAAACAGCCACACAGGATCAGAGCAGAAATGCTCTCTTGTGTTAACAGCATCTCACCTTTGGATACCTGCAATTTACATAAATGTAATCAATTTCAGACCCTATACAATACTTTTTTGTATAGTATTTTTTTTTTTCCTCAGAATGTCATGGAAGCCTTAGTCAAATGCATTGCCTCTGCCTTTTATGTCAACTCAGTTACTTTGATCAACCAAACCTGTACTCTGGAAAAAAGTGCTGTTTGAGTTTTATTTCTCCTAAAGCCATTTTGAGTGTCATTAGTAATTACAATATCTCTAGTTCTGAACTGATTGTAGTTTTTTGTCTTCCAATTTTTGACTTTGCCCAGGATTGGTGTTGAAGTAGCCTGCATATATTTGCATGACTGTTCTTTTTCATGCTTTAAAAATACTTCATCTTTATAAGAGAAAAATGTCAAAGGCTGTCTTAATTAAACTTAGAAAAAGACAGCAAGTCAGTTCAGTGAAGAGTGAACTTAAGAGAAACATCACGGTCAGAAAGTAAATAAATGTACATTTAAGTTATACCATTATTGAAATTTCTGTCCTAATGGGAACCTCAGCCTCCCATCATCAAGCTCAACCTTCTGCATTCCTTTAGTGCACCCAAAATCAGGTTTTTATAGCATCAGTTTGTTTGTATTTGAGGATGTGTTTGTTTATTTTAACTGTTTTTTATTACATGTTCAGAAATGTATAAGTAATTTTAGAGGAGATATTGTTTTCCTGTGACTACTGTTTTCCATCCTTCATCTTTAATTTATCAATTATTTCTTTTATGAATGCCATAGTCCATGGAAGTAGAAATCTAAGTGTTCATGGTGTACATATGTATGTAGAAGCTTTTGTCATCAAAGTAGCTTTGATCAAAATAGTATCTGTTGCATAAAAAAGAAAAGTGTCTTTTTAAGAAAATTCCAGAACATTTGGTTATATAGATAGTGAAGTGAATCTGTGTAAATGGTGACTCTTAAAATCTTAAGGCAGAATTTGTTCACTATTCTGTTAAAAACATATAAGAGTAAAGTATTACACAACAGTAGCAGAATGTTGGAAAAAGTTTGACCATGCATGTGCTTATTGATGTTTGCATCAAAAGACATCTTTTTTGTTAAACGTTTCTCTGTTACATGTTGCGTGGCTCTGTTCAGTGTCTGTATTTGTAATGGATTCCATATTAAAACATAAAGGTCACTATATTAGCTCAGATCTTATGTATTTCTTTACAAGTATTCTGTGGAATTACACTGTTTTATATGGCTAATAACTGGAAAGAATTGCACAACCAATTCTCCTGAAATTCTGCTATTGATTTTGTATGTTTTTGTATACCTTTTGTAAGCGTGTGCGATTTGTTCTGTGTTCTGTACTGCTAATGCACCTTTTTTATTTTGAAACCAGGTATGGCTCTGTGTTGAATATTAGTTAAGGCATAATCATTTCTTGTGTTTTCCTTTGTCACAGAAACTGTAGAAAAGTGAAGGGATTATTTCTTGCACTTGTTTAAATTTTAATAGCTACTTCAAGTAACAAATGAGCTTCAAGCTAAGACTTGCAGATGTGAAAACTAGGTCATCTTGTTTATGCACAAACTATGCTTTCTGTACCACAAAACAGGTCTAAAAAAAAATTAGAAGAATTGAGCAAGTCAGTAAGTGTGAGGGTATTCTTATAGTATCAACTACTGACACTTTTTTTTATTGGTTATTCATCTATTCTGTTTTGTATTTGCTTGAGTTTACTCAAACAACAGGACTCTGGATAAGTGACTTCTGAGAAGATTCTTCACTGCAAATTTGAATTAAAGAAAGGTCATTATACATCCAAGAATGGTCTTGCTCAATAATGTCTTCCGCCTAGGGTAACTCTGCACTGAACTGGACATTATGGAGAAACTAGAATAATTCCTAATTAAAGAGTCGTAATGTTTTTAAACCATGAGATTCATTTGAAATGTAGTGACATAAAACTGTTTTCTTCTTTTAGCCCCAAATGGGCAAATTATAGCTGCATGGATTCCATTTCCTGGAGCCATGTTCCTGATATGTACTGATAGTTCCTGTCTTCACTGCAAAACCTGACTGTGTAAGCATTGCTCGGAAATATGAGGCTACTTGGTAAAACCCTGATATTACAACTGGCTGTATGGAGAGAGTGCAAATTATGTTCAGTGTCATGACTGCAGTTTGTGCTTTTGTTTTTTAGATTTAGATTTGATGTATCATTTGATGACAGAGGGTAAAAATACCAGGAACACATGTGACAAACTAGGGCAAAAGTTCAACAGTCTTGATGAGATTTTTGAAAATTTTATTCAATGTTTTTCAGTCCTATGTATGCTGACTGATTGTTCACAAACAGTATTCAATCAGTGTTACAAGATTTAGTGTCTGTGTTTTGGCCATGGAAAAACATGTAGAACATCCTTGTAAAGGGGAGACTATGATGACAAGTCACATAAAGAGTGACATTGTCACCCTTCTCAGTATAGCACTATTTGCTGTTCAGTTTTGTATTCTGTTTCTAGAACCTCTTCCCTCTTTATGGAAGCAATAAGAAAGCAGCTAACATATATAAGGAAGTTTTGTCACTTTTCATTGATTCTTAGTCAACTTGATAGATAATAGAGCAAGAATAGAGCAAGGAAAAGTTTTATTTATCCCCGTCTTGTTTCCATGTTTCAATTGAATCTCATGGGCTGCCACTCTTAATATGCCCACTTTTCTAGCCTTGTTCGGAACCAATGAGTGAGGTAGGATGAGAAATGGAAGACAGAAGGTGGTCAGTATTTTATGCTCAGTGGGTTGATAGAACTGAAGGAGATGAAGATGCTTTTATTTTCTTTAAGACATTGCTCTTCGCTTGAATGATTATTTAGGTGATTTTTGGAGATTAAGAATATTCTGTTTTTCAGTAGGTAACTAGATTTTTCAGCAGAATTTCTTCATGGCAGATGGCTGTTAAGAGTAAATATGGTCTATCTGAAATTTCTGGTTTTTTTCAATGTAAGTAATACTTTAGTATCTAAGTTGTTAACATTCCTGATAACATTGCCTTCACTTTTCTCTGTGGCCTGGACTCTCTGACTTGACTACACAGTCTGCTGTGTGCTGTGCATACTGAATCTTACTCTTCTTCCCTCCATCATGAGGGCAAAAATAATATATCCTAGCTATTTTTTTCATTGTGTCTTTGAAGATTAAGGCATTCTACAAAGAAAATCAATATTGCTATTGGTAACTCCACTTTACAGAAATTTGTTGCTGTATTGTAAAGGAAACAAGGTGGGCATACAACTCAGCCTGTTTTCTCTTTCTTTCCTTAATTTCTTGAACGTGTTGACTCATAGCTTAGAGCTTCAGGCAAAGGGTACATTTGGCAGCTGTCTGACCCAACTCTATAGGGATTAAAATGGCTTTTGATCATTGCAAGCATTTTACAGAAATTTTAACCTGTAATATTTTTATTTATTTATGTTTAAATCTCAGCTACATCACCTCATTAATTATGCAAAGCTGTAAGTAACTGGATAGGATGTGAAAAGGGGGAAATGATCTCTATGATATGAAAATGATTACACAGAAGATGTTGATGATATGGATTGTGTCTGCATTGCCTACTTTGCTAGAATATTGGATTTGTGGGTATAGGTGATATATTTGCATGGAACAATTAGTACAGTAGCATTGGATCATACAAGCCTCTTTCTAGATCTGAAATGGAAGTAAAGAATTTTAAATACAATTGAAAATAATTGGTCTCAGATTATATGAAAAAAAGAGGTAGCTGACTTCTGTGGAGTGAGTGGGATATAAGCAGGGCAAGGAAGTGAGAAGGTAATCATTTATTTGGTAAAGAAAGTGACAGGTAAATTACAGTTGTGGAACACGAAAATGTTCCATCAATGTCATTAGAGAAGTTAGAAATAACCTAGCTTGACCTTCGAATTCTGTTTGTAGAATTAGAAAGGAAGGGAAACAACATGGAACAAAACTTAGTGAATGATTTACTCAATTTGTAATGTGCATAAAAGTGATATATCAGAARCACTGAAGCATGGTACTATTATAGTGCGATTTTAAAATCATCCTCTTCACAGAAGGCTTGCAGCTTTTGTGTACCAAGCATCTTTATGTGTCTTTTGTGTTAATTTTTTTGCAAATAAAACATTCTCTCTTTCTCGTCCTTACAAGAATTGCAAAACTTTTTTTTTCTAAACAGTTTTCTGGAGAGTCATCTGATGTTTCTGTAGCTCGTGAGTTTTAATACTGAGTCTGCATTATCTCTTGATCAAAATTCATCTACTTTATGTACTTGCTTATTTGCTTATTTTAATTTGCTTATTTTTATACCACTGGCTCAATAACTTTTGCAGAAGGAAGGAAAGAGATTGTGCAAAGATATTTTGGAGGTTATTTCTGTTCTTTTGATTCATATAAAATCGAACTCTCTACCTGTTTGCCATGGCAACTATCTCCTGATAAACCTGTTGCCTTATCTATGTGAGTCACTCCTGGCAGATACAGTCTGGCTCCTTCTAAACAATATGCAGTGCAACCTTCCTTATACTTTATAGTGGATGARCATGAGGTGATACATGATACCAAATAGATGATGAAGAAATAGAATAGAAGAAAAGAATCCCCAAATTCAGGCAACAGATTTAAGGTCTGTATTTTAGATATGGGGAGACATTTGTAAGACAGGGGGTAGGGGGAACAAATTAAAACACAGAAATTCTATCTCCATGTGAGGAAGAACTTCTTTATCTGTGAGAGTGACAGAGCCCTGGAGCAGGCTGCCTGGAGAGGCTGTGGAGTCTCCTCCTCTGGAGGTCTTCCAAACCTGCCTGGATGCCACCCTGTGCCGTGTGCTCCAYGTGTCCCTGCTGGAGCAGTGGGGTTGGACTAGATGATCTCTAGAGGTCCCTTCCAACCTTAACTATTCTGTGATTCTGTGAGGTTCTCTAAATTGTATTTCATTTATGTATATATAATATTTGTTAGTAGTAAGGAAAGGCAAAGTTACAGATAACATAAAAAACTGATTTCATTTGGCATTTGGTATCATGTCTRTAAAATGTCTCTGTGTTCAAATATCACACCAGTTTGGGACGTCATGCCTGGTACTGAGATGCCATTGGTATGTTGACAAATTAGAGCCTATGTCCAGAATGCAGGTTTGCAGATGGCCTT
This sequence comes from Eudromia elegans, assembly GCA_003342815.1. Taxonomy (NCBI): domain Eukaryota; kingdom Metazoa; phylum Chordata; class Aves; order Tinamiformes; family Tinamidae; genus Eudromia; species Eudromia elegans. Next base: position 1,601,284 of record PTEX01000114.1, on the reverse strand, counting down.
TCAGTTAGTGAACTGAATCACTACCTTGAAAGGACTCAATAGTCCTTCCAATATACTGAGAGTATTCGGTAATCATATAGGAATGGGATAAGTCAGAGCTTGAATTTACACTACTTTGGGTCTTTTGAGAGGCTGTTCTTGATTAGCATGCAGAGATGCACATCTGGTACAGTATTATGTTCTTGGTTGTGAAATCAGCAGGAAAAAAAAAAGGTTCACTTACTGAACCTGTAATTTACTGAAGTTGAGTGTTCCTAAACTCATCTTCACTCTGGTGTGTTATTCCTCCCTTAAAATTTTTATCAATTTAAAGTAATTCAACTTGAGGGCTAACAGAAAACTATGCAAACAGATGCGACATAGCGTGGACTAACAATCTGCGGTTACTCTGCTTATTTTTTTCTATGTGAATTTTTAGCTTCTAGATAGACATAATGGGATACATATCATGTTCCGTTTGTAGTGTGTTTCAGATATAGGTCACTAAGTACTAACTTTAAAGCTTGCTTATGACTTAGTTCTTCGTAGATAAAGCTGTTCAAATGCCATGTACTTCTTGCTTATATGGAACCACTTTCATGATTAATTTACAGGTGAGTGTGCGTGAATGTGCATGTGTTAAATGAGTGCAGTTACAGGTGCCTGCTGCTTTGAGAATGGGTTATGGTAGACCTGAAATGTCAAAAACAAACAAAAACTCCCAAAGTGTTTATGGCTACTCAAAGGGCATTTTCTTGACTGTTCTTCATTAATGTTATTGATGTTTTTTTCAAGTTCAGCATATTGCATTTTTTCTTACAGAAATCATGTGTCTACATAATGGAAGAACCAAGATACAAATATTTATCTATTAAAATTTTTATAATGTTAAAAAGCAGTGTATTGTAGTGTAGCACCACAAGATGGCAGAGTGTGTTTAGCGTATGCAAGCGTAAACTCAGCATTTACTGAATTTTGCTTTGTAGAAATGAAACCTTAATGTTTTGTTAAAGGAGGAAAGCTCTGTCTGGCTGTTACCTAAGAATATTGAGAAATAGTGCCTATGGGCAGAGAGTTTAAGCACTTCCCAATACGTGTCTGAGAGCCCAGGGTTTTCTGTCTTCGTTTTTCATGAARAATTGATTAAAAACTTGTAGCCTTTTCTGCTAACCATTTAGAAAATAAAATTCTTACTTTCTACAAATGATGAAATAAAGAATGGAAGAATATCAGGGAACACAGATTCTTAAATACTTTTGACCTTCAGAAGAGGAATTCTAAGTGTTAGAGCTGCTTGTGTTGGTGTTCTTCACTTCTGACAGCATTAATTAATTTCTGGCAGGAACGTGTCTGTAGATGGCTTTTCCCACTCATAGGAAAAACAGTAAATGTAAGTGTGTCTATAGGAGCTCATGGAATGCAATAACCCCTTCCAATTTAGGGATATGGAGAACTAACTCAATTCAGTTTCACAACCTCTGGAAAAAAAATTGATTGCCTGTGATAATAAATCTAAACTGCAAGGGAGAATTCTGTGACCTGCTTTCCAGTCCTTGTCTTCCAACCATCCCTAGCAGAGGACTTGTTGAACACACAAAATTCATGCAAGTCTGCTGGTAAGCATTTTTTTCTGGGAAAAGCAGTTGTGCTGGGGAGAAAGGAGACAGGCCATGAGTTCTGCTCACTGAAAATATGGTTTGGAGAGGGACAGGCACACAGGTCCAATATCTGTGAAGTGCTATCCAATGTACTCCCAGCCTGAGGGGTGGACTGGATCAGTGAGGTGGGAAAGAGGAGCTCTGCTCCCATTCTGCTTAGGCTGACATCTGTCTTGGGCCCAGATGCATGCTGTTTATGTCTTTCTTTCTCTGAGCAGCAGCGTGATAACTGGGTAACCAGTTTCTCTCTGGTTTTTGCTAGCTGATCTTTAGAGTCCTTAAAAAGGCAGAATGCTGCAAGCTGTGCTCTGCTTGCTGCAGACAAGCAGTATTTACTAATCTGTTTGTGTTTCCACTGGAATAAAAGCAATATGCAGTAACAGTTTTACCCCTCATAAAATGTGCTTGTGTGAGGCCTACATTTTAGACTTTTTGCATGTAAAGCATCTCTGTTATGTCCAATGTGCATTTTGAAGGATTTGAAACAATTATGCAAAATTTCCACACACTATTGTTTTGTTCCTTCATTTTCATAAGTCATTATTAAGAAATTAGGAACTTTGGATTAATATATAGTTCTAAAACTCTCTTCCTTTTCTGTGGTTTCTGTTGGGAGTGGGTTGTTAGGCAATACACTGCGTGCATCCAGTGCCAGCAAAACAAAGCGAGGCCTTCTGGCTCGCCGCCGCCGCTGCAGGGGAGGCAGGTGGTGATGTCCTGTCACCATGACTACGCACAGCCCKGCCGGAGGGCTCTGGGGAGACCATGGCAGTTCCCAAGCTGGGGAAGGGCCTTCTAGATATGCTTGGTGTGGGATATTGCGTATGGGTTGCACTTTATTATAAGCCTGCTTTGTCACTTGAGTGCGTGCTACCAGAGATGCTGGAATTATAGAAAGAATGCATCACTGCAGCCAGAACAGCCTCTGCAGTGGCAGCTCGCATTTACCTTTTAAAATCTGTATGGGTTAGAAAGACAAAGTACTGTAGGGGCATAGTGCCTGAGCATCAGGCACTTATATATATGTTTTATATGCATCTATCTATTGGTCTATCCTTTACTCTAGGCCTTAAGGATTTAGGCTTTCTGTGGTCCAGAAGGGAAGGTATTCAAGCATCGAGCTTAAAGCAGATTAATGATTAATATGGCAGCAGTGTAGGACAGTWATCTGAATGGGAAGAGTGGGTGCCGTGGCTGTGACCACATCCCATGTCAGAGAACATACCATGTTTGGAATGTCAGTGAGTAAGTGGAGACTCTGCAGCCTCCCTCAGTGATTTGGGTAGGTAGAACTAAGAAGTTAGAAAGTGCCTGGTACACCGAAACTGTCAACTTTCTCATGTGAAGAGGATCCTATAGTGTTTCTGTGATTAAATAGGGTTTGACCTTATTTTGTCTTACCTGAAAAACATAGTTACATCATAGTTGGCCTCAGATTCAGTGGTGGCTCGAGGAGGAGTGACACCTAATAGACTGCCTGCATCTTCCCTCTAGGTGCCTTTCTTCTCTGGCCTAACTTAGCATTGTGTTGTTTAAACCCCCTGAAATCTGCTGAGACCATGGCTGGAGCTGATGCTGCTCCAAGATACTTGTCAGTTGAATTCGATTCCTGCTAGTGCACCTGGGGTTGCCCTGTTTGCAGCAGCTCGTGAGAGGTTCTCTGCTCCTGCTGAAGGAGTATGTGYGAGACTTAGCAATGTGGAAGAGTTAAATGAAACCATCTGAAACTGGTGAAGGGCTATCAAGGGGACAGAACAGGCAAAATGAAAACTGGCTTGTAGTTCAGTAGGTATTTTTTAGTTTGTTTACATGTCTGAAATTTTACTGTAAAGAGTGTGCAGCTATCAGTGTGTGTCTATAGGTAAGACCCTAATGTCCAGCAAAGAACGTTGTGCGGGACAGTAGCAAGATCTGACTTGAATATCCTAATGTGGGCAGACATAGAGGAAGAGTATAGTGTATGAAGCGAATAAAGATGGAGACAAACCCTGACTTTTTAATGGGATATTAATTGGAGAGAAATGAGTAAATGGATGACAAGTCTGAAGTTGGCACATGAGTGCACATGCTGAGGGTGGTGCACCTGCTGGGCTGTGGTTTTCCAAGGGAAGAGACTCTGTACACAGTGTTTCTGATGCCGTGGAGCAGTGCAGCCTCAGCGAGCTGCAGAGAACAGTTGGCCTCCTTTGTACTCTGTCTTCAAATGCAGCAGTTCCTTCAGTCTGCAGTTTGCTCCTAATGATAGAGGAACAGAAAGAAAGAGGCARTGACCTGGAAAATACAGAAATATCATTTTACTGTAAAATATTTACAATCTCTAGCTTCTCCCACACCATTTCTGCATTAGGAGCAGCCAGGCTTCAGAACTGTGTTCTCTTCAAAAAAATCATCAGTGAAATATTCTGTTTTGAAATGGAAGGAGTATGCATTACAGACTTGCATATGTACAATCAATAACATAGGAGTCATTGTTAGAACGTGCCTGTACATTCCTGTAAAATTGCTTTGAAAATTTTCTAGCCCAGCCACCACATTTCACTCACTGCTCCATTGACCTCTAAACAGTTTAATATGCCTTATTAAAATGTTGGTTGTTTCGGGCAATTTTTGTAAACCTAGCAATATTATAGGGATAACAATAATATATAATATATTTTAGCTCTTTGTCAGGTTTTAGCACTTCCTCATTTATGTTGATTGTGAAGACACATGAGGTTCCAGCATCAGAGACCTACTGAATTCCCATGAGGGTGAGCAAGTGGCCTGTGATCATGCTGAGTCTGGGCTGTTCCCCTGTGCAGGGGCTGCCCTCAGGCCAGAGCGCACTCTGAAGGTCACTGCATCTTCCCATGGCCATGGTCAGCAAGAGGGATGTTGCTTCATGACTGTGTTTGGAACTCCTAATTCTCTTAAATACCAGTGACCTGGGAAGCCGGAGAATCCAGGTAGTTCTAATATGAATGCTGACTTTTCTTATTGCACAACTGAAATAAAGCAGGGAAACTTCTCTTATTCGTGAAAAGGAGAGATATGTGATAAATGAAATAGTTACGGGTACATATGTCTAAAATATGTAACTGAAAATATACCTGTAAATTAAGCAGGTAAAAATATAGACTCTGATTTAAGATGCTGCCTTATGAAATGAAGATAACATAAAATGAAAGTCTTTGCTTGTCCTCATTTCTGCACAAACTCTGCAACACATAAATTAAGGATGTGCCTGGTGCAGATGGGAGATGTTAGTAACATCCCTGCAACACAGCACACGTTCATGGAAGTGGCATATGCTGTGCCAGTTTTGTCCATCATTGCTTTTGGAATTTTAAAATAATATGCTGTTCCCTGGTGCCTTGAGTTGCAGTAGCAAAATCCAGTTTGAAGAATAAGTGCTACCTGTGATATGTGTTGCACGTGTGGGGATCTGACAATGCCAGTTACAGCTACGACCCTTTTTCTTTTATTCTGTATCTTTTTGTGCTTATGCCTTTCACATAATGTTCCTTAGTTAAGGCAGAGAGTATTTATACAGCTTTCTCATTACTTACTTGTGTGTGCTTCTCAGATCTTTCTCTGGTTATTTGCATGAAGAGGTAGGATAAGGCCACTAGTGTTCAACTAGACAAAAAGCTGTTATTTTTTCTGGGTCAATCAATTTCCTTCCTTAGATCAGAGCTGGGATCTCTGAAGTGTGTACCAGAGCTCAGAGTTTCCTGCAGAGTTGTAAAATTAGGTCCATCACTGTCTTCCTCCTGTAGTAGCGAAAAGAGAAAAAATATGATTAAATGTCAGTCAGTTCCAGTTCTCTGGGAAAGATATTTGTAATGCAACCACTTACACAGTTTGTCTGACATAATTAAAAACTTATATGTATAATATTTGAATATAGTGACTATTGTATGGTAGGTCTGCAACTTTTGGTTTGCTAGATGGGAAGCCCCTGTGTTAGACTGATGGAGCAGGCTGCAGGGCCTCCTTTGCTCTAGGATGGCTAATTTCCCCCCGTTGAGGTTGTGCAGGGGCCTCTGGCTCTCCTTCAGCACCAAGCAGGACACACTGTGGTACACTGTGATCTGTGTACAGGCTAGGTTTCACCACTAAGAATAAATAACCTCCTGATTTTGAAATGCTCGTGAGACACTTGTAATTTTAAAGGATAGCAGGAATTCAACGTAGTACGTGATTTTATATGTTTCAGATGAGAACAAAGAATACCTTTTAAGACTGGTGCCATTTTCCTTTTTTCCCCTGAATGTAGGTTATGTGGAAAGCATTAAATGGCTTTTATTGCACAGGAAATGTACTTGAAGTGTGGAATGCTTGGGAACGGATGCCTGCTTTACTGCTATAAATTGTTCATGATATGTCTTTTCTAATATGCATCAAACTTAGCACTTGCTGCAGAGATGCATGTGATTTGTCCTCTCTCCTGAGACAGTAATTGGCTTTACTTTATGTAGGCTGTTGCAGTACAATTTATTTTCTTAACTTCACTGAGGTTCGCGCTGCAGCATGTTCTCTTCCAGGAGGGTGAAGTATTTTAATTTGTTAAGTGGTGGGGAGCACGCGTTGCGTTACAGAGACGAAGCGTAGCTTCTGCTCTGAGGTGTTGGGTGGAAACAAGTCAAAACACTTCCCCATCCCCCATTGAAAACCTTATCCTTTCTGAATAGCAAATTGTACATGAACTAATAATCATGGTCTTTTAGAAGGCATCCATTGTAGCTAGCTCTGTGATCTGAACAAATGACTAATAAAGTGCAGTTTCTGTTTGCTCTATTTATAATGAGTATTTCTGTGGTGTTCATCTTCAGACATGGTATTTTTCCTCTGTTCTGAGTGGATAACAAAGTTTCTTCAAGCAGGCAGCAAGGAGAAAATAATGGAAACATATTTTAAATTTTTTTTTCTTAGTTCAGTGACCCATTTGCCTGCTCATATTTCTTTGCAATGTAGCAGTAATAATGGTGTAAGCTTTGAGTCTTATACATTGGGATTGAGCTCTGAGAACTCTCTTGTTTATTATTAGTTACCATCCTAATTTGACTTTCTAAATGATTGGTTTGTTTATATATATATATATTTAATAAATACAAGTACAGTCTGCAATTCATAATGGATCTGAAGAAATGTTGAGTGCTCACAACTTCCATTGATGGTTGAATGAAGAGTACAGTTGGCTACTGGGAAACATAACTCACCATGACATCCCTGTCATGGTTTTGGTGGCCAGTCTGCGCGTTCTTGAAGGAAGTGGGTTTTTTGGTGCCACGCACTGAGCTTTCCTCCTCTGGTAAAATCACTTTGATGCTGAATTAGCTTCAGTTAATTCTGCAAACTCATTACTCTTTCATGACTGTGCACGTTAGTGCTGCTGCATTAGCTCATGTGAGGCACTGGGGCTGCTGGGAACATTTGCGTGGGAGCAGCAGAAAACACTGCTGCCCTATGAACTGATTTGCAATGAACTGAATAGGAATGTCTCCTTTCTGGACATCTGTGTGGAAATATTTTTATCTAGAAAATCATTAGAGAAACAGCAAGTAACAAACATATACCAAAAGAATGACCTAGCTCAACTGACAGCATTCCTAGTGTTTTCATTTTGGAGAATGACCTAGCTCAACTATCAGTGTTCCTAGTGTTTTTATTTTGGTAACAGGAGATGAAGAAGAGGTTTAAGATACAGCAGAAGGCATTTTGCCTGTGCCTGGACCCCTTKAAAATGCAGTTGTTTGTGAACAGGAATCATTACAGGCTTACAGTGAGGATTTTGTTACCCAGTAAGGAATCTTCCTTTTTTGACTGGAGAAGATGGAGAAGGGCTAGGAGTATAAGGCAAGAGGAATATTATATAACCATGCTTGACTGGAAGAGCCATCTTCGCTGGCCTGCATGAAAGGACTCGGTGTCATCTCAACAAATGTCATTATTCAAATGGTCTGAAAGCACAGGAGAAGTGTGTGTAATGTGGAATAGAAATTATAGAAATTCCTTTCTTTAGTAGGAGCAATGTGGCTAACTCCGTACTGCCGAAACTGAACAGTGTCTTCGTGGGTTGGTAAGGTTCTCCAGGGTGACTTCTTTTTTTTTTTTTTTTTGCAAACGAGCGGAGAGACAAAGGAAATAAATACAATAAAAAATGAAATTTTATTTTTTGGCTGATATGTTATATTGTTTATATTGTTTATAGTAATAACAATTTCCTGCATGCATTTCACTAACACATTACAAGTCAAAAGCATTAATAAAAGAAAGAGTCTAGGTTTAGCATACACAGCTTGTGTATGAAACAGAAAATGTCCTGATGTCTTTCATTATACAAGTATGCCACGTTGTTCTTGGGAAATAGTATTGATTCTATTTGTACAAGTCTAGTGCAGCCTGATTCAAAAAGAATAGGATAGTCTATGTAAACAGACACTGCAAAATAGCAAGGATTTATGAACATTAAGACTATCTTGGAACTTCTGAGGCAAACAGTGCTAGAAATTCAAACATTTCCCTAATACTTTCCTTGCTATGCCCAGATATCAGATATAACTATATGGAAACAGTAAGCTGGGTTCCAGATTTACACAAATTACTTTACATTGAAATATCTGCAAATATATTAAAACAAGATAGCCTACAAATACTCACTTTTTTTTTCCTCGTGTTGTGATGATGTCAGCTTGAGATTACTGTGGTCAAAAAATAAGCTAAGTGTATGAGAAAAATTTCAGAAACTGTGATCTAAACTTCAAGACGCTTCTCTTATATACAAAACCATTGCCAAATAATATTTCTTTACATTATTTATATAGGCTAATCACATTTTCAACAGGTTAAACAGTTTGCAGTAGGGCCTGTACAGTTTGATTCTACACAATATAGTAGCCACTTCAAATTTAAAATGCAAAATTAAAGAAGCTCATAAGTAGCTGCAAACTATTGCTTAATGATTTGAAAGAATGAGGTCTGGCTGGACAACTTGATTCACTTCACCACTGACATGGTTTCCTATAGTAGAGACTCTGGACAGTGGAAAAAGCAAGATAGAGCAGCAAAAGCATGGACGTGCATCCATGATACTCTCCAAACTATCTGTAATGGTACAGAATGCCACATATGTCTTGTTGAACTCTCTCAAATTATTCATACTGTGGGGCATGTTTGATGCAATTCACTAGCAAAATCATTTTAAACCCATGCAMAAATATGCACAATGATATATAATGAATATTTACATGACAAAGGCTATTTAATTGATTCACTGGATGTTGGCCTGAATGAGAGAAGATAAAGAATTGTCCAAGAAGAAAGTGGCGCTGTTAAAAAAAATCAAGTCTTCAGCTATATTTTAGTGAAGATATTTTTCYAGTGCAGAAACTGTACTCTGTTTTATCTGAATATTTAACAAAAACAAGAGCTTGTTCATGTTTAATGATTTGCATGAAATTAAGCCATTGCAAATTCCTTTAAATTAGAGGAGGCTTTTCAGGCACATTATYGGGATGCGTGTAATCCGAATGCAGATTATGCCATACTAATCATAGAATCATAGAATCATAGAATGGCTAGGGTTGGAAGGGACCTGTAGAGGTCATCTAGTCCAACCCCCCTGCACACGCAGGGTCCCCAAGTTGGAATAATAGTTGGAATGCCTCAAATTTTGGAGCAACCGTGAAACATGGAAGTTTTAAAAATTTTTAGCTTTGAGCAGTGTTGTATTTTTGTCCATGCATGATTGACAAGTGCGGCATGTCTGTGCAAATCACTTCTCTCTGTACATTACAGAGAATCTGAGAGAATCCTGGCCCTCATATCTCTTTCCCCAACATAGATCCCATTTTACAAAAATAGTCGCATAGAATAGTAAACAACATGTGAGTTAAAAAATGATAAATTCACTAATAACCAATTTTGTAAAAATATGACAAATACAATGATTGAATTACAAACAGTGGAAAGAAGTATTCTTCTAAATATTTTGCAGTATGGGAAACACARACAGTACAGTTCTGCACACGTCATACCCCATGTCCTCTGTGGAGCCACAGTATCCTTCCTTCTTAGCAATATCAGCTCTAGCTAGAACAGTAACCACTTGTCAAGGTRGTTACTCTCTTTCACAGAGTCACAGATGATGAAGGTTTGTTATAGGCACTGACCTTAAGTATATATATATTTAGTGTATATGTACACACACGCGCGCACACACACACATACACACATATATGTAAAAACTGTCAGTTTGGCATAAACCTCCTTCAGGAGTCCTGTTGACACCTCATGTTCAAAGACTGTAAACAATTTGTCCCACAAGCAGAATTTTTAGATTTTTATTTTTTGTTTTCCCTGACATTTTTACCTTTGTAATTCTTTTCTGCTCTGTCTTTTTCATATTTTTCCTTTTCTGGTTTTGTTACACTATCATAAGAAGGTGGTGAAGTTGTAGAGGAACTCTCTTCTGTTTTGTCTGAAGTGGAGTTCCCATTTAGTTTATCAATGATTATCTCTTTTATAACTGGTCCATCTCCCTCTTTGTTTTTATTTCTGTTATATATACTAGACACCTTTTTAACTTTTTGCTTTAAAAGGTAACACCTGTAGGCACGCTGAATGATGACAGCAGACACCTCCTCCTGTTTTCGTTTTAGTGTAGTTGTAATCGGTTCATAGGAGACTTTAGAAGGGTTGGCTGCCATAAACCGATCTTCCATCTGTATTCTGAGCGCATCCATCTCTCCGCTTTCTCCCAAAACACGCTTTGTGAAAGCAAACAAGATGTCGAGGCAGTGAATCCTGTCCCCACTTACCATGGGCAGGTCCATTGCAATAAGCTGGACTTTGTTTGGCTTTGCTATCAGCAGAGGAGGATCTAATGAAGCTGCAAAATCTGA